>CM062295.1:235146600-235354912 GCA_031216915.1 Pictodentalium vernedei
AATCATGTCCAAAAGGGAACGTTCTCATCTAGACATTATATTAAGTCAACCAACCAAGTTACAATGAAATCTCTCCATAAATATGACCTGTAGACTGTGCTAAAGGTTTTCAGGTATTGGGCTCGGGCAGTCGTCACGGTTGACAGATCGCGACCAAATGGGGAAGTTCTCATCTAGACATCATACGGAGTCATCCTACCAAGTTACAATGAAATCCCTCCATATTAAATATGACCTGCTGACTGTGCTAAAAGTTTTTGGGTTTCGGGCTTGGGCAGCCATTACGGTTGACAGATCATGACCAAAAGGGGACGTTCCCATCTAGGCATTATACAGAGGCATCCTACCAAATTACAATGAAATCCCTTCATAGATACGACCTGTAGACTGTGCTAATGGTTTTTAGGTTTTGGGCTCGGGCAGCCACACCGGTTGACAGATCGCGACCAAAAGGGGACGTTCTCATCTAGACATGACCCCCAAACTTGCATATGAAATTTTGTGATGATCAGACAAGAACTACGGGTTGTAGCCTGTGCTAAAGGAAAATGTGAACAGACTCACAGACAAACAGACTTCTGCAAGCGTAATGGCAACAGCTTATCTTGACTTTGTCAAGTTAAGCTAAAAATGACAAAGTAAAAGATTTTTCTTCAAGCATATTTTCAAGAGAACTTCTGAAACTGCAGTCTTAAATTAAACAAAGGATTCTTCTTTTAAAAAAAACAACAAAACATTTTCATCTGGATAAAATTTGATTTTTTATCTCAACTATTTTCTATTTCAACTCAAATAATTCTTCATTGAAATCCCACATTGATATAAATCCAGGCAGTAATTGTGAGAAGTCAGGACTGTGAGAGAGGAATTATTAAATGTTGAAACAGTGAGGTCACACTAAATATGTCCATAAAATGGTAGATTGAATAAACATAACTTCACACCCCCATCTAAGATCCACATCGCATAGATTTCCATAAATTTGTAAATTGAACAAGTATATGCAACAACTTGCATGAAAGATTCACAATCCAATCATTTATCCACAGGTCAATAAACCAGCATCTAATCAAAAACACACATGCAAAGGTGCCCCAGTTGCTCTCTTGGTGGCTAACTGTTTTGGCAGTGAACATAAGGTAATTTCCTCTCCTCTGCCCCCCCCCCCCCCCCCCCACCCCTCCAAAAAAATAGATAAAAGTAATTATCTATTTTTTTTTTTATATAAAAATCAAAACAAAATCGCACTGGCTTTGCTTTATTTCAGACGACTTAGTGCAAGTTTCCATATAAAATAACAAAGCAGTTCATGAAAATTATACTCTTCTACATCTGGCACTTCAGGGTAAATCGAAAATCAAATTCACACAGATTGTGTTAGACATTGCGTTAAACTTTCAACCAAGGCAACAATGGGATGCACTTTAATATTGTCAGAGATATCAAACTAGAATTAGTCACCTCGGAGTAACTTGACCAGAAATGGATCTTGGATGGGTCCCGATTGATTATGAAGTCATATTAACCCTTCATTCACAGCAACGACGGGATGCACTCTCACATTTTCAGAGATGTTGTGCTCAAATACACACCTAGGGATAATATGACCAGGAAATGTACCTCAGATTGGTCCCATCATGCCTCACATCACATTAATCCAGCAATCATCCTTTTATCACCTTTTCTATCAGGAGTAACATGGGCAAGATAAATTTTAAGAGTGACGGTACATTACAAAACAAAGGGTTGAGTGATGAAGGGGTGGGGGCATGGTAATTGAATGCGACCTACTTGACTCTCAACAAATGGATGGCTGAGCAGAGGAATGTACAGGAAGGCCAAAGTACCTTCTGTTGGTGGGGCTCGTGGGCCATCACTCAGGAAAATTTTACAAATATCAATGCCCAAAGAGAGAATCTGAAGCTTTTGTAGCATGTGTAGACTTTGCACCATGAAGGGGTTATTTTTTTTTTTTGTGGGGAGGGATGCACCAATTCCACCTTACCCATCCCCCATGGTCTGATGCCTGAATGGCACCTACCCTACTTTTAAGAGGATACAAAAATATGCAAACCTGTCAAATGTAACCAACTTTTGTGGTATGTAAAGGCCTACAATAGAGACCATACTGGGGCTCCATATCATTAAAAAAAAAACACTTCTCTATGTATTATTTTTTAAGATATGAAAATCTATATTATGAGCCTGCTGAACGAGCAAAAGCTATCTTTTTTTATAGAAATAAACAACATATCATGCCCCCACCTCACCTCCAAGCAACCAACCAAACCAAATTTGGTTTCAACTGGATCACCTTTATTGAGATAATTCAGGCTGAATTATTAGTTAAATTTCAGCTTTCTGCAGATAATCCAAAGTAATACCTCAGTAACTTTATTCAAACAAATATATAGAGGATATCTACTCTGTTTTAGTGAATATCGAGAATTATCTCATGAGTATGGACCTAAAAGTTTTATTTTTATATTTCAGGTCCATTCGAATGATATAATTCCTGATATTCAGTAAAATAGTGTAGATTTTCTTTTTGTTATATGTTATGTGACATTTTGTTGTGCAAGATTCAGCCCAATCTCACTGCAAATACGTATGTTTCAAAACAATAACAAAGATCAGCTGATCGTTCAAGGCGTTGTCATGCACCGAAAGCGTAACACGATTTAGGAAGCTACTGAAAAAATCATCATGTGGACGTCAAAATATTCTAAAAACTTTCAAGTCCACACTCAGGAGATAATTTCCGACACTGTCTGAAATAGAGTAGATTTTCTTTTTTTTATATGCAACGAGATGTTTTATTGCACAATATTCAGCCCAATTCGACCCCAAATGCATACGTTTCAAAACAATAACAAGGATCAGCTGATCGTTCCTTCAAAGTGACGTCATGTGCCAAAGCGTGACATCATTCTAATGAGAGATATTTCTCGATATCCACTGAATCGATGGATATCAAGACATACTTTTTAAATAATTTGCAATAATTCACAGGCTAGCATATAATAAAAGTCTGTATGCCTGAACCTTTGGCCTAGCTTAACAGCCATAACAAACTTTTCAGTGCGGGTCATTAGCTCTGTGTTTTTTAACAAAAACTTAATTTTCTTTAGTAGTGCGAGAACATTTTATTGTGTAAGCTTCTATTTGTGTAAGGTAAGGGGTTAAGAAAGTGTCATACAAATTGATAAATCAGTGCATAAACTGGGTTATTCAAAAGTTTTGAAGAGTTATCAACAGCTCATTGAGACTCAGCTGTCCTACCCTATCCCAACAAATTAATTGTCCATTACCCACAATGTTGGAAACCACATTTGGTTGGATTTAATCGAGTGATCAACTGAAGAAAAAAACAATGGACAGATGCCAGATAAGAAACAGGAAGGCAATAACACACCCTGACCTTTAAAGATACTTTTCGAAAAACTATAACTCCATGATTTTCCTTGATAAATTTTTTTTGGTTGCCAACATGTGTTCACATTTCTTTGTCTTGTTACCTTTTATCAGAGAGTGCTAAAGTCACACTTTCATAAACATTAACATGGCAAATCCATACATACTAAATAATTTTGCTTCAAACAAAAGGATGTTTTGTTCTTTATTCTAGTTCATACACTTTTCAGGATTCAATGTACTGACTCTAGAAACAATTTAAAGTGGGTCTGTCTTCAAAATTTCAAACAATATGCAAAATGTAATGGTACTCACATCAATTACATTAATAATGAAAGTGTCAATGACACTGTAGCTTAACCCTTTACCCAACGCAGACGATATCAAAATTTTTTATTTTAAATATCATTTTTTGAAATTTTTTTTCGTTGGAACGAGCTCGTTGAGATCGTTCCAACGAGGGGTCACAGGATATGGTTTTGTTGAAATTTTTGAAAAAATAATATTTTTTCAACTGCTGAATTTTCATATTACGCGGGCGGATGCGGCCGATTCGTTGGGTAAAGGGTTAACTTGTGTGTTGTGTTTAATGAAAAGGATAATGTTCAATGTTTATGAAAGGATTATGAAATAAGACAAGAATTGTGATAATTGGGAATATGTTCATTTCTGTTCCCTATATGCTATGTTTTTGATAAAAATAATATGAGGTGTACACTGCACTAAAGAGCTGAGGGGTGGGTTAATATGACCTCACAGTTAATGTATGTAGCCCTCACAGTTAAAGTATATCAAAGAAAGTTACCAAGTTACAATGAAATAATTCCAAAATGAGTCATCCTATCAAGTTACATTGAAATCCCTTCATAATTATGACCTGTAGACTGTTCTAAGGGTTTTCAGGCTTCGGGCCCCTGTAGCTGTCACAGTTGCCCAATCATGTCCAAAAGGGAACGTTCTCATCTAGACAATATATGAAGTCAATCTACCAAGTTACAATGAAATCCCTTCATAAATATGACCTGTAAACTGTTCTAAAGATTTTCGGGCTTCAGGCTCGGGCAGCCATCATGGCTGAATGATCGCAACTAAAGGGGACAATCTCATCTGGGCATCAACTGGAGTAATCCTACGAAGTTACAATGAAATCCCTTCATAAATATGACCTGCAGACTGTGCTCAAGGTTTTCGGGCTTCGGGCACCTGTAGCCATCACAGCTGACCAATCACAACCAAAAGGGGATGTCATCATCTAGGCATTATATGGAGTCAACCTAACAGGTTACAATGAAATCCTTCCATAAATATGACCTTTTGCCTTTGCTAAAGGTTTTTTGGCTTGGGCACCCATCAAGGCTGAATGATCGCAATCAAAATGGGACGTTCTCATCTAGACATTATTTGAAGTCATCCTACCAAGTTACAATGAAATCCCTTCATAAATATGACCTGTAGACTGTGCTAAAGGTTTTTGGGCTTCGGGCCCCTGTAGCCGTCGCAGTTGCCCAATCACATCCAAGAGGGACTTTCTCATCTAGACATTATATGAAGTCAACCCACCAAGTTACAATGAAATTCCTCAACAAATATGAACTGTAGACTGTGCTGAAGGTTTTCGGGTTTTGGGCTCAGGCAGTCGTCACAGTTGGCAGATCACGCTCAAATGGGGAAATTCTCATCTAGACATCATAAAGAGTCATCCTACCAAGTTACAATGACATCCCTCCATATTAAACATGACCTGCAGACTGTGCTAAAAGTATTTGGGTTTCGGGCTTGGGCAGCCATCACGGTTGACAGATCATGACCAAAAGGGGACGTTCTCATCTAAGCATTATACAGAGGCATCCTACCAAGTTACAATGAAATCCCTTCATAAATACGACCTGTAGACTGTGCTAATGGTTTTCAGGTTTTGGGCTTGGGCAGCCATACCGGTTGACCGATCACAACCAAAAGGGGACATTCTCATCTAGACATGACCCCAAACCTGCATATGAAATTTTGTGACGATCAGACAAGAACTGCAGGGTGTAGCCCATGCTAAAGGAAAATCTTTACTTTGTCAAGTTAAGCTAAAAACTTGGCAGGTTAAATGACTCATAATGAACTCATTTATCCCATCCAGCTGCCTTGACTGGGCATACATATTTCAGGAAGTAGGGATGGGAGAAAAAAAGATATCTTATACTTGAGTGCAACCATGTAATCCTATGTGCTGTGCTGGTGACATATAATATTTATCAGTAGAACTCCCTATTCCATACTTGTGTTTAATCTGTTATCTAACACTCACAACATAAAAAATTCTCACTTTTCAATGCTTCATTTCTGCAGTGCACTATCATGCTTGCACATTAATAACTCACTTTATTTATAACTGAGGTACACTTTTCATTGTACTCCTAATTTAGTACTAATCACAGGATATATGCAATACTTTTAATGCCACTTCTGATACCTACCTTGGTATAAAACCCCAGTAGGCCTATGGTAAGGGGTTGTCTTACAATGATTACCAGTAAAATAGACATAGCAAAGTTGCTCTCTAACAGTTTTTGTAATTTATTTCCCATTCATAAACTGGTAGAATGCTGTAATCCCATATCTGGGCTTCAATCTTAAGTGCAAGTGCCTCAACTTAAAGGCTTCATATTCTCTGGATGTATTTCATATTACCTTTAAAGTGAAATTATTTCATCTGAATGGATTTGCGTTGTTACAATTTATGGGAGGGGCCCCATAGGCACTCTCCCGTAGATTGTTACAAGGTAAAGTCATCTGAATAAACTTTTATGTCCACCGCCCTCCTCAACCCAACCCCACCCCCAAAAAAAAACAAAAACAAATTAGCATTCTACAAGTTCATATCCTCCTCTTGGTAATGTCTACCTGATTGGAGAATACCTGCAGACCAGGGATATGGCATAAAATCTTCCTGTGAATATCATGTAAGTTATTTCTGTCACTATAGGTTGTGTTACAACAGCTGCTGACACAGAATCTAATCTGTAAACTTTTAGATATTACATGCATATAACACACTGATATGAAGAAAATCACAAACACATTCCCAAATCACTTGCTTTCCAACATGAGCAGTGACAATTTCAACTCCTCAACAATGTATCTTAATAGCTGTACTAATTTTTACTCATCTTGTTATGACAAAAATGAAGCACTGATTTTTTTTTTCTTATAAAACACAGTATTTATCAATGTAACAAACTCATTGAGTTCATTCCAATGAAAAGTCTTAAGCATTTTTCTGGAGGCAAAAACTGATAAAACAAGAGGCCCCAGGGGGCCTGAGGGCGCTCACCTGACATGGTAGCCTGAATATAAAGCCCAAGGAATTGATTTCATCAAGTTGCATCTGTCCCTCCTTAGAAAAGCTTATACCAAATATCCAAAGATTCAGACCAGCGGATCTAAAAAACAAGTACATAGAATGTCGACTTGTCAAGTGTGAGAAGTTGCTAACGTGATCTGTAATTTCATTGGAGGGGGGGGGGGAGGGGGGGGGGCGCGGAGCTGGCGTTCTGAAAAATCTGCGAGGGTGAAAAATCCCCCTCGCCAGACTGCTTTACAATAAAGTGACGCTAATATATACCAAGCATACTCACGTCTTGATCCGCCCATATTCCATTTTTAAAAGTTCCCTTTAAATGTCCATGCTAGTCAACAGCCGTTTGAAAACTTTATCAAAAGTTTCTGGCACATACAGAACAATTGTGCACGTGCTCTCCTGAGAAGTCATCAACTATTCATTGCATGCTGATTACCTCAAAACAACAACTCTCGCCATAGTATCGCATTTCAGGCACACTGCCCACACATTTCAATGACATCAAACGGAATCATAGAGACTACGTTATCAGGATAAAGCACATGCCAACTTCACTGATGTTATAAGTTTTAACAACATCATAGCGAGTACTGCATGCATTTGAAACTGACAATTCGCCGACGAGTGAGTGTGGCAATGTCTACGTAAGTCAGGGAATGTTTTTTACAGTATTAACACTTGAAATGCGGTAGTTCAAAGGTAACGGTTAATCGATCAAGGACTTTTTTGATCGATCATGCTGTTGATTGTTGGTTAACCGATTAACCAGTTAATCGTTTCAGCTCTAAACTTGTCTCCTTATAACAGTGTTGGTGTTCCGGTAGAGTGCTGAAGGTCCAAATTTGGCTTCACTTGGGCATTCATATACAGCAACTTACTGGAAAACTATTCTGTTAATGTGCTTCTAATTATGCTAAGAGTGAAATTATACACTCTTATTTAATTTGCTTTGTTGTGATTTATGGGATAGTGCCTATAGGCACTCTCCCATAAATTGCAACAAGGCAAATTAATAACATATCCTGATAGCCCAAAATAATTCAGCACTCTACTAGTACCAGTTAAAACAAACTACTGTCACTACTATTAGATGGCAATAGATGTATACATTGATTGCCCAATATTGCTGTTCAAACTGGCTGACAGTGGCAGAGAGGTGATACTATTTACCTAAAAGCTTGAAATCCTCTGACTAGTTGACTGTACAATTGAGAGTCGACTACTGGCTTGCCCAGAGTCGACATCGACTAGTCGACTAATCGTTTGAGTACTGGTTTCAGCAGACTGCCCGATTATTGTTTTGAGAATTAAAAGCAACAACAGCGGAATGTCGATGGAAATTTACGTCTCGTTGTGTGTATCAAATGAATAAAATCCCCACTCGGTTGAAAATACCACACATAAGTAATTCACTAATTGAAAACAATTGATATAAAACCCATTTTCGCATTCAGACATCGGCTATATCTCCCGGTGATAGCACCGGGGGAAACTGTCACTGATTTCACTGTACTGAATATGAATGTAGTGGGCAGCCACAATGTTCGGATAGCTGAACTATGGCACTGGACTTATGATCTGTGACTCTTTTTAATTTTTCAATTTTCAAAGAAAGATAAGTTTTAAGGCGCCATCAAACAAAACATCTGTGCTACAAAACTCCATATTTCCCCCGTAGATTTCTTGATTAAAACTGCCTGTGTTTAAGATCTTTTCCCGATACTCTCCCTGTGAACTTTTCCAGGGACTACAGCAGAAAAACTTTTAAATTTGTGGCTGATTTCATGGAACAAAGTTGAATTTAAAATTGTGTATTTATCTAAAACAAGTTTTGTTGGATGACGCCTTAATTTTGTCTCGAAGAAGTGCGACGTTTCGGCCTTTTTGTCTCGGGTGTTTCGAGGAGGCCGAAACGTCCCATGTTGAAACGTCTAAAGCCTAGTAAAGCCTAAAGGCCGAAACGTCTCGGAAACGTATGGACGTGGGACGCAAAACGATAAAGCTGTTTTCTGTTGTCTTCAGAATCATTTGTCGTTTTCATCCGTCTGTTGAACAAAACCAAGCATTTTCATCATGTTCCACGCGATTGAAGTTCTGGACGAGAAACAAAGCAAATAAAGTGATCGCAGATCAATTGTTAACATGATGTTACCTTTTTCTCTAAAACACAATAACATGTGATACTCGATTTCATAAGAGCTAACGAAGAGGTACACTCGATTGATGATTTAGAACAGGTGTCGCTAAAAAGCACCTACTGCAAACCACACATATCCGGCTTTATGATTTAGAACAGGTGTCACTAAAAAGTGCATAGTACAAACCACAAATATCCGGCACACGTCAGGTATTACAACCCATGTTCCAAAAGCACAAAATGAGAATCTGAAAAATTCTGAATAGCGAATTTTTGGTTGAAGCCCTAGGCTTGCTCATGTTAGTTATTTGTCTACAATTTTGAAGCACAAAACCATACACCAGTCAAACTAAGTCTCTCCATTTGTTTGACCAACTATTCCTCAAGGTGCCCAGGCAATTCTGTCAAACTTGCACGTTGTCTGAATGGTTGACCCAGATTGTCCTTCTGTTGTATTTGCCTATAATTTTGAAACATGAAACCATTTACCATACTTCAGTTATTCTTTTCTCAATGGTGCTTAGGTTGATCTCCACAAAACTTGCAGAGTGGAATTGCCTTTGGGGGTGTCTGCCCATAATTTTGAAACACAAAACCATTTACCATACTCCATCTCCATTTGCTGACAGGAAATTCTTATTTCTGTACCAACAACTTAACCTCTTCCAATGAGGTAAACCATGGTCACCCTCATTCCGCCCTGTTGACCAAGGTACTTAAACCCAGACCCCTTTATAAATCTCCCCCACTATTTTTGATTTTTTTTTTTTGTAAAGCTCTATTCGGCTGGTCATGAGGAAGCTTAGTGCTTAAAAAAATGTTCTGAGCCGTGCAATTTTTGAGATATGGCCATTTTTATTTTTTTTACTTTACTGTTTCTGGAGAAGATTTTTAAAGGTTTTTGCACCTTTCCGCCCCTTCTGGGGTCCCCATTGGGCGCGGTAACTTTAGTCACACAATTTCTAAATGACACATGCTAAGGAAGATACCAACTAAATTTGGACCAGTGATTTAGGAGGAGAAGTTGTTTGAAAAGTGTTCACGACGACGGACGACGACGGACAACGGATGGAAAGTGATAAAGTTGAGCTCCCTTCAGTGAGCTAAAAATAGCAATTTAGGGGTGGGCCGTTAGCTAATCAGAAGCTGTGGCAGCCATGTTGGATGGTGGACGGACATACCAAACACAATTCTGAAAGAGGACCACCCACTGGTTAACCTCAGCAAATTTTATTCAAATTGATCCAGCAGTTCTGAAGAAGAAGATTTTAATGTGTTTTCCTAATCACCAGCCATGGCAGCCATGTTAGATGGGCGACAGAGATTTCAAACACACTTCTTTGAGTGTTCCACCTAATGATCAATCCCAGAAAATTTTATGTGGCCCAGTGGTTTGGGAGGAGATGATTGTTGACACGAGAAAAAGATTTTTTAATGTTTTTCCATTACCTTCAGTGTTAAAAAGTGCCGAGTCAGCACTTTTTCAGAGTCCCGAAAAAGTACCTTAGAAAAAGACCGTTAGCGATTTTTTTCTACCATTCCTTTCCATTGGTCATAGGCAAGCTGCACAGTAAATAAAAAGTTTCTGAGCCGTGCAGTTTTGGAGATATGAGCGATTTTAATTTTTTCTATTTTTAGCTCCTGAGGTTCCCACGGGGATATGGGAAAAAATTTTTCAGCATAAATTAGATACTTATGACCCAATAAGTCCTCAAAAAAAATTTGGTTCAAATCGATCTCTTGATTCAAAAAATAGAAATTTAGGGGTGGAGCGTCAGCCAATCAGAAGCTGTGGCAGCCATGTTGGATGGCGGGCGGACAAACCAAACATACTTCTGAGAGAGGACCACCCACTGGTTATCCCCAACAAATTTTATTCAAATTGATCCAGCAGTTCTGAAGAAGAAGATTTTAATGTGTTTTGCCAATCAGCAGCCAAGGAAGCCATATTAGATGGGCGACGGAGATTTCGAACACAATTCTTCGAGTATTCCACCTAATGATCAATCCCACAAAATTTTATTAAAATTGGCCTAGTGGTTTGGGAGGAGATGATTGTTGACGCGAGAATAAGAGTTTTTAATGTTTTTGCATTACCTTCAGTGTTAAAAAGTGCCGAGTCAGCACTTTTTCAGAGTCCCAAGAAAGTACCTTAGAAAAAAAACGTTAGTGATTTTTTTCGACCATTCCTTTCCATTGCTCATAAGCAAGCTGCACAGCAAATAAAAAGTTTCTGAGCCGTGCAGTTTTGGAGATATGAGCAATTTTAATTTTTTTTATTTTTAGCTCCTGAGGTTCCCATGGGGCTACGTGAAAAATTTTTTCGGCATAAATTAGATACTTATGACCCAATAAGTCCTCAAAAAAAATTTGGTTCAAATCGATCTCTTGATTCAAAAAATAGAAATTTAGGGGTGGAGCGTCAGCCAATCAGAAGCTGTGGCAGCCATGTTGGATGGCGGGCGGACAAACCGAACACAATTCTGAGAGAGAACCACCCACTGGTTATCCCCAGCAAATTTTATTCAAATTGATCCAGCGGTTCTGAAGAAGAAGATTTTAATGTGTTTTTGCCAATCAGCAGCCAAGGCAGCCATATTAGATGGGCGACGGAGATTTCGAACACAATTCTTCGAGTGTTCAACCCAATGATCAATCCCACAAAATTTTATTAAAATTGGCCTAGTGGTTTGGGAGGAGATGATTGTTGACGCCCAACGACGACGGACGACGGACGGAAAGTGATCAGTAAAGCTCATCCTGAGCTTTGCTCAGGTGAGCTAAAAAACAAGAGCTGGACTTTCATCCGGTGCATACCCCCATGTGGCGTACCGCCTAGTGTGGGCATACCTATGACCAACAAATATCATTTATGAATATTTTCGTACGGACTGATGGACGGATGCACAGATGGACGGATGCAATCCAGTATACCCCCCCCCCCTTCCATTTTCTTCGAAAGTTTTCCAACAATTTCTAAGTCAAAAGGGATGGTAAATTGTTTAGTGTTTGAAAGTTTTATGCAATGAGGCAGAAGCCTTTGTCATAGGCAAACTGCATGCCATATTTCACTGAAATCTGATAACCCCAATCCAGTATGCCCCCCCCCCCCCCTCCCATTTTCTTTGAAAGTTTACAACAATTTCTAAGTCAAAAGGTATGGTAAATTGTTTGGTGTTCGGAAGTTTTATGCAACGAGGCAGAAGCCTTTGTCATAGGCAAACTGCATGCCATATTTCACCAAAATCCGATAACCCATACCTGAGATACAGGCTGTACAGACAAATAATGTCTATTTCCTACAATTTCTAAGTCAAAAAAGGGGGATAACTCTAAAAAGAAGAATGTGAGAAATGTCGTTGAATCCTTTTTTTAAAGCCTATACCATAAGCAGTGTTCATGGCAAACTTCATTGCAATAGAACATTCGATACCCGAGATACAGGCTGAACAGACAAAATTTGATTCGGACGGACACAATTTCTAAGTGAACAAGTAATAAAAAAAAAAATAATAAAAAAAATAACTAGTGTGGGCACACCTATGACCAACAAATATTATAAAAAATAATAATTTACTTAAGTTATGAATATTTTCGGACGGACTCACACACGGACGCACAGACGGATGGACGGACGGAAGGACAGACAGACGGACGCATGTAATCCAGTATACCCCCATTTTCTTTGAAAGTGGCGGTATAAAAATCTATATAACTTTAGTGCATAAATATCACTGGACAGATTTAGCCTTTGCATTGGGAAAGCAGTTAACACTAAATACCACAAGATTCAGTGCTTGGAGCTCAAAGCAAAGTACATAAAGTTGTCTGGGCTCTTGTACAACCAATTAGGAAATAATTTATATTTATTCATTTATTGGGGTTTATCGACACTTCTCACAGCCAGGGTCACCTTGTGTTGGACAGTTTTATAGGTGGAGAAAGTGGGAATAGACGGAGTGAACCACTGAGCAATGGCAAGCTACTGTCAGACTCCCCAACGTACTAATTCCACACACACAGGGTTAGGATTGGTTGAAGACTTTTG
The DNA here is from genome assembly GCA_031216915.1 of Pictodentalium vernedei. Taxonomy (NCBI): domain Eukaryota; kingdom Metazoa; phylum Mollusca; class Scaphopoda; order Dentaliida; family Dentaliidae; genus Pictodentalium; species Pictodentalium vernedei. The sequence continues at coordinate 235,159,549 of CM062295.1, forward strand.
CACCATTGACATGCAGTATGCCTTAGTACACAGCACCACTGCACCCCCACATGGGTAATTGGGATGAAGTGTCTTGCCCAAGGACACAATGCAGTTACCCTGGCAGAGATCTAACTATGGACCTTTCAGTTTGAAGTCCAATGCCATAATCAATGAGCCACCGCACTCCCAATTAGGATATAAAATTTATTTTAACCCTTAAAGGCCTATATCAGACTTTTATGACCCCAAAACAGGTGCCATTAACATGCAGTCATGAGCAGGTCCTGCTGACAATAGAAAAATTACCTAGGTAGTGGTTTCTTGTTACCTTGGTTGTGGTTTCTTGCAATTATGAGGAGGTTCTGCTGACAATAGGCAAATTATCTAGGTAGTGGTTTCTAGTAAAATCTTTGCTGACTTGACATGCAGCAAAGACTTGACCAGCAATCACTGCTAAACTTCTGGATGTATAGAGGCTTTGGACTGGTGAGTATTCAGGACACACATCTAGGGCATTAAGGGTTAACTATTTTTCTTTCAAAAGTTTATTTGTTATAATTGATTGAAGAGTGTCAAGAGGCATTTTTCAACAAAATGTACAACAATAATTTTAATAACAGAAATGAACCTTGAAAAGAAAAGACTGGTGCATGCAACAATAATAGATTTAAAAACAATTTGGTTTCAAATGATCAATCACGACTGCACTGGAGCAGTTCAAACTAAAACCCATACTGTGAAGAGATATTTTACAATCAATTAACAATCTGTGACTTCATTAAAAGAACCAAAAGAAATCCAGTGAAATAAATCTAGTGGAGAGTTTCCACAGAGAAAGTCACTAAAGCAAGAGTTTAGTGCATTTAGTTGAAAAATAAAATATACAGTGATTTCAAAATGAGTTTCAAAGTTTCCAACACAACTAGAATAAAAACAAAAAAAATGCTGAAATTTAACATTCAAAACAGATGAAAACCTTTTCAAATGATGCCGGAACACAAGACATTTTGCGCTGCTTCAGTCTGCTTTCCATCTGCATGTTTAAAATGTAAAAATGAACATTATCAGAGTCTGTGAAATGAAAACAATTGCGTAAATAATCCAAGACACAAGTAATTATATTATTATTATTACTTGTGTTTAAGGTCACTTTTAGAATATCTGATTATATCATGAAGACAACAAAATTTCAAGGTCAAGTTTAGACAATTATTTATATCTCTGCTGCCAACTTTAAAGGACTTCCATCCAAGCATAGGTTACTGGGTCCTGCTTGCCCAACAAAACATAACTTATTTACCACAGTAAACAAGATGGCTGTCATTTTGTTGGATATCTAGAATACTGATTAGTCAAAGGAACCTTCCTATAGTCAGCAGTAAATCGCCTAATTTGTTCCACTGATCATTCCTTTTTCAAGTTACTGTTCGAAGAAGAAAAAATGACATAATAATTCAAGACAGTGGCCATGTTGGGCATGTTAGAATGCTAATTATTCACAGAAACCTTCCTCCTGTCAGGCCAAATGTACGGTAAAAAATGGATTCTGTTGGGGTTTAATTTTCAACTTCTTGCCCAGACAAACAAAAGTTCTGGACAGGCTGATAGGCAGGCAGGCAGTCAGGCTGGCAGACATAACCATATCTGAGTTGTCAGATAACAAGCAGTGCTCCACTTGCAGAGGTTCCTACAGGAGACAAATTATGATAAAACTTGCTAAGAGCCCTTGTAATGTCACTTTTTTACACCTATTTCAGCTGGAAAAGGTGTACAAAGGTTACGTAAAAAAATGTTATAAAGTCTTAAACCATGCGGAAAATGAAAATCTGTTCCACACATATGTGCGGAACGGAAATTGTTGACAGACAATGTTTAAACAGAATCAAAATTTCACTGGAATTTTCTACAAATCGTGCGCCACAATTACAATTTGAATCACTAGCGATAGCTAAAAATCATACGCCGAGTTCCAAGATGTTCTATGTAGAACACATTGGAACTCAGGAGACAAAATAGTAACACAGGTTCCCCTCGCAAATTTGGTTGGCGAGAAAATGTTTTATAGATGTGAAGGTGTGTAATAAACACAGAACGAAACCTCTGTGTGAATGGGTTAATCAATATGGCCTGCGCTTTCGTTCTATCATTCCATGCTGGCATTCGTGCAATATAGATTAACCCATTCACATGCATGCGTCGTTCTGTGTATAAATGGCTTCATTTTAAAACCCCATCTAGCAGTGTGGCCAAAACTATCATTAAAACCACAAGTAGCATTAATCTAGTAAAGTATAGCATATAACCTTCATTGAGGTGACCTTGCCAAGCATGTTCTAATTGGTAGAGGAAAATCAATATTTTGGTGGGAAAATAATAAAATGTTTAGTTATTCGAGATAATTTTGATAAGTGTTCTCAGCTATTCCTGTTGGGTAAAAAGTTTACACCCCAACCTGCAGTACATTTAGTAATCTGTACAGATAAATATCCTTTTATCAAATGTACCTGCCATATCTAGCCAGCACTATTAACAAAAATCTAAATCAAAATTTTATTATTTTTTCAATTTTTGCCAGCAAACAAAGCTTATAACACTTCCAATGGAAGCTTATTGGGCTAGTTCCAAAGTTAGCTTGTTCCAATGAGGGATCATGAGCTATGTTTTAGAGGCAAATAACTATACTACTCAAAGTTTGCTAAGCACCAAGTATATCCAACTACCTGTTTTTCGTTTTAGTTGAAATATTGTTATGAAAAGTGTATATATTTTTTATTTAATTATATCTTTAATGATTTAAGTTCAGAAATTAAGATTTTATTTGTGTTTGACATTATTTTTTAGCTTTTGAATATGATAACCATGGAAAATGGATATTATTAGTAAAAGAAGAAATTTTCCAAATTTGCCAAAAAGTTGACGGAACGAACTGGTATGGGTTCAATATCGAGTATGAGACCCATTACTGTTAATTACAGCTTGACAACGCCTTCTCATGCTCCCAATCAGGTTCCTGGTGTCCGTTGTGGGATGTTGTTCCATTCTTGGACCAGCATGGCACTAAGCTCCTGGACACTTCTTGGCTTGACTGGATGGGCTGAAATTGCAATCTGCAACTCATTCCAGACATGTTCGATTGGATTGAGGTCAGGGGATCTTGCTGGCCAGTCCATATGCTCAATCCCCTCCCCCTGTCGGTACTCCCGGACAGCATAGGCAACATAAGGACGGGCATTATCGTCCATCAGAATGAATCTATCACCCACTGCACCTGCATACAATCTGACTTTGGCATCCAGGATCGCATCAATATACCGCTGTGCAGTCAATGTACCACGGTCAAGGACACAGATCTCTGTATGTCCATCCCAGCTGATGCTGCCCCAGACCATTATTGACCCTCCAACATAGTGGTCATGTCCAGAAATGTTGGCTGCATGGAGTCGCTCTCCTGGACTTCTCCATACCCTAGAACGCCTATCTGTGTAGTCGAGGCAGTACCTTGACTCATCTGTAAAAAGGACAGGTCTGCAATCTTTTCTGGTACATGCAACATGGTCCATGGCCCATTCATATCATGTCTGGCGGTGGTTCTAGGACAGCGGAATGCACACATATGGTCTTCTCAATCGGAGACTACCCTCGTGCAACCTTGCCCAGATAGTCTGCGTTGAAACATTTACTCCAGGTGCATTCTCAAGGTCAATGCGAAGCTGGGTTGCTGTTGCAAAGTGGTTCCTACAGGCCTGAATGATCAAAAACCGGTCTTCAACTGCAGATGCTGCCCTGTCTCTGCCACCACCATGCCGTCTTACTGGTGTGCCATACTGCTGTAATCTTGCTCAGGCTCTTGTGATCAGCATATGGTGCACACCACGGGCTTCACCAACCTGACGATGCATAGCCCCTTGCTCCACCATCCCAACAGCCCGCCACATTTCTGCTTCAGACAAACATCTTCTTACATTTGCATTCGCCATATTCAATCATTAAATCACAAGGGTTTGTGTTGAAATGAAGATTGAATACCCAACACATGTCATGTACATGTAAACACTACATGAAAACATCAAGAAAATCAAGGGGTACATGCTTTCCATGACTGTCATGAAAAGTCTGCCTGTCAAGAGAGCTAATGTAAACATTGGGGACCATCTCAATACATTCCTCAATCATATCCACCAAAAATATCGCAAATATGTCACAAGCAAATTTCACAATGATGTGTCAAATATGTGGTGCTTAGCAAACTTTGAGTAGTATAGAAATACAGTGAAACCTTGTTAATTGAACAGCTACTTTGCCAGTGAAAAAGTATTCCACTAACAGGATTAAAGAATTAACAGGAATTGGGACATTTTGATGTCTTCTATTGATATTTTAAGCTTTATTCTATTATTCTTGTTTGACAGAGCTCTTTGAGCTGTGTCAAACAAGATATAACAGATTAAATGTCTATATTGTATGCATTGAACACAAAAATGTCTATAAGCAGAAGGAAATCAGTGGCTGACAAGAGTAATTCTTGAACAGATTACAAGATATTTTATTCAATAACAGAAGTTTACTCTATAACTAATTTGCAATTAGCAGGTCAAATTTGTAATGATGGTATGGTAAATGGCTTTGTGTTTAAAAATCATACTCAATTAATAGGCTTATTCAGTTTGGAGATAAACAATTAAGTGGGCTCCACTGTATCATAACTATGTTTGGTGGACCTAAAATTTAACAAGAGGGAAGTCTAATCTCATCCACTCATCTACATTTGTGCATGATACAGTCCGAGCAACGCGAAATGTTTAATCAGAAGACAGGCTGCCAAAATCTAAATAAAACTTGATCTAAAGAAAAACTATTAAGTCCAAAAAAATTAAAATCTGTGGAAATTTATTTATTTATTTATTTATTGGTGCTTTACACCACATCAGCAGCTTAGGCTATATCGTGGCGATGAAAGTGTAAATTAAAATCTGTGGAAAAAAAATCTATAATTATTCTTAAATTTTGTAGTAATGAGGTGTTAAGTTGCCTCTAAAGGTCATACGAAGACAAATAAACACCAAATAGCTTTGTTAAAGCAATATACCATGCACACAATCTGACCTAAACGCAAACTCTTACAACTTCCAAAAAACCTAAGTTTTACAGTAAAATTTAATTAAAATTGAAAAAAAAAACACAATATGAGGGTTAATCACTATGGTGGTGCATCCCGAACACTCACCTATTAAATACTACAGCCTTGAGGGGTACTTGACTTTGGGACAACTACTTAAAACAAACTCTTACAACACTGCACTGTGAAATATTCAAATTCAAAAACCATTAAAATTTCTGGAAAAAAAAATTTCTTAAATTTTGTAGTAATGAGGTGTCAGTTGCCTCTGAAGGTCATAACAAGACAAATAAACACCAAAAAGGTTTGTTAAAGCAATAACATGCATAGAAAATGACATAAATGCAAATTCTTACAACTTATAAAATACTAAGATATTACCTCAAAATTTTGTTAAAATTGAAAAAAGAGTCATGTTTTGGGGGTAGAATACTGTTGGGAAGGTTACCGGATACCACATATGAAATATCAAAGCCCTAGGATCACTGGACTTTCAGAAAATGAACTAAACAAAAATTCATACAAAATTGGATGCGCACAACTGACACAAATGCTGATGCCGATGCCAATGCTGCCATGCCCATCATAATAGCTCACCAGTTCGTTGGAGTATGTAAGCTAAAAGTAATAGTTATTCAACAAATTTTTGTGTAACTGTCGCCTGCCATTTGTGATGGATAAAAAGTTTAAATCCCAACTTGCAGTACATTTAGTTATCTATCAGTCATTAAGTTCTAAATGAACTGAACACATAGTGGTTAAATCAAAGTGTCAAACACTGTTCTATTTTTTTTACTTTTTACTTGGCATTGTACATAAGAACTGATGATGGAAGCTTCAATTAGTTGGTTTAAGATAAGTGTGAATGTAAGGCACAATTATCTGTAACCAGCCAAAAGCACAATTATCTCTTCTCTTTGTGCTAAGGTTTTAAACAGAAGACGGTATATTAAGTAGTTAGAAAAAGCATCCATATACAATGGTATAATTTGTCTGTGACAATAAGAGCATTCAATTTTAAACCTGCCACATATTTTCTTGAATTTTTGATAAAATAAAGTCAAGGATACAGTGGAAATATTATGCAAATACTGTGTGTGTGGAGGTAAATGGGAAGTCACAAACTACATATACTTCAGCAACATGATCACAAAAGTTTGTTACAAGCCATAAGGATGACCTTAACCTCACTACCATTAACTGGTAGAGAGCTAAAGTAATTTTAGTTGCCAAAATTTGTTTATAGGACTTGACCATGTTACAATTTATGGACAAGTGTCATCAGGCACTCTCCCATAATTGTAACAAGGCAAATACATTCAGACAAAATAATGTCACTCCAAAGATGATCTGAAGCACATCCACAGGATATGAACACTTCGAGTTCTGGTACATGTACTTCAGAATAAAATCCCAAATACAGGCTTCCAGCACTCTTCTGGTTAAGGATAGAGAGCTATTAACAAAACTATGTGGGCATACACTCCAAGTTCATAATTGAGCAAATGAATAGTTTCATAACCCTTATGACCAAACACTTTAGGAGTCCAAACCTTGATATGGTATAAAATCATTGAATACATCCATGTGATCTTTATGAATCGTACACAATCCACATGTTTCGGACCCAAGGTACATAAACTTTTTTCTCTTATCTGAGATGACTAGAAAATAACACTTGCAAAACATTTCTCACATCTGGAAAAATTCATTTTTTGCCTCCAAAACATAGCACATGACCCCCTTACTGTCATAAGCTATGCTTTAGAGGCAAAAAATTAAAACAAAAAAATCAGTAAAACTGATAGATGCTCCCTTACAGTTAACTTAGTTACAAGCAGATTCGTAAAATTGTGGTCCCCCACTATGGGAAATCATTTGGCAAATGCCTTTGAAAATCATGGACCATAACTCTGGTGAAAAATATAATAAACTTTTTTATAACATATGCAGGAACGAATTGTCACAAGGACCCCTCATACTAAATTTTATTGAAATCCATCCACTCATTGATGAGATATCACTGCAGACGGAAAAAAAATCATGAAAAATTGACAAAGTAAGGACCATAATTCTGCGGGAAAATATGTGGGCAACTTTTCTATAACATGTGCAGGAGTGGCTTGTCACAAGAATCCCACATACCAAATTTCATTGAAATCCATACCCATACTGGTAAGACATCGCTGCTTGCAGAATAAAATCATGAAAAAACTGACAAAGTAAGGACCGTAACTCTGGTGAAAATTCGTGGAAAACTTTTTTATAAAATGTGCAGGAGCAGCTTGTCACAAGGATCCCTCACACCAAATTTTATTGAAATCCATCCCCTCACTGCTGAGATATCACTGCAGATTGACAAATGCATGGAAAAGACGACAGACCACAGTTACAGGAAGTTGTGGCTACAACCCCTTTTTTCACTGATAACAATGAAAGCACCACGTCAGTCCTGACCCCGTGTTACACATACGGTAGTCTATATAATAATAGACAAGTAATGAAAGCCTATTTTGCCCTGACCGATACCTCCTTCCCAGTTCATTTGTGAATTTGTTCATTGAACAAAGATTCATCAACACAGTTTTCTTGTACAGCTATCCACAAGGTATTCAGTTTCATGTTTATCATAAATTAATAATCAAATCATCATACTACGGCTTCTTTATTTGATAAAAAAAACTCTCCGTTCGACTTTTTTGCCAGCGACTCAACACCATTGGAACAACAATGATGGCGTGACAGTTCGTTGCTAGGCTGTACAAAAGTCAACCCGGAAAGCGAAACTATGCACTGCGTTGTTCTTGTGCTGCAGACGACAGAACAGAAGAATAATGGATGTGCACTATAATGTAAGAGTCTTCTCTGCAAAACAATTGTTGCACCCTTGTCCTCGAGTTCTATTTATTGTCAAGGCACAACCAACTTGTCCGGACTTTAACAATAAAAAACTGGTGGCTAATTTAAGACAGCGCTACCTTGTTGTCAGAAGTTGAAAATGCAGGAAGCTTTGAAAGGAATATGTATTGGTGGGCGGAAAGGGTTCCCCTTGACCCCTTCTACTTGCTGCTGCAAATGTTCTTCCTCCTCAATTGCCAACCTTGAACTGGCTACATCAAATATTGCCTGTTACTTGCATGATGAGTGAAATGTAAAATTAGAAGCTGGTGAATGGGAGGAGGGGGGGGGGGGGGGGGCTTGTAGGCACAGACTTTCAGATGTGGCGCTTGGTGGATGAAGATCAACAGCCCTCTGCCTTATTAACGGCCCTCGACTCTAGGGCCAGTAATAAACCCTTGGACTTTTATTCATTCCTCTCGGGTCGGTAATAAACCGCAAGACCCTCCAAACTCATGGTATTGTTATATTATTGGAAGATATCTTCAGAATCTGTAGTTTATGTTAACTTGGCTGCGAGCTTTTTGCCTCTAGATTCATGGATAAGCCTATTGTGACTTTTTCTCAATTAAAACAAAAATTATACACATCTGGCCAAACCATGGTCAGCCCGGGGATTTCCAGACCCCTGCCCATGGGAACCCCGGGAAGTAAAGCAATGCCTATTCACTGCGGTAAACAGGCTCTGTTTTACTGATAAAATAGGACCCAGTCACCAATTCTTGGGAGGTGTAAACCCTCTCTAAAATGGGCAACTTGGCTTATTAACGCTCACCCCTGGTGTTGAGTTGATACTCATGTTGTGGGCATGATTAGACATTGTGCAAATATATGTGACCTTAAACACCAATAAATAAATAAATTGTCTAGACCCCCCCTCCCCCCAGGGAGGGGATCAACACTAATGAGGTGTATAAATGGGGGTAGGCCTAGGCTTTATTTTTTTCCTGTGAACTAACCGTAACATTAGCTGTAGATTTTCCGCACACGCAAATACTGCTGCAGACATGTCCAACTTCTATATAAGTAATTCCTTTTTCTTATCATAAATAGCATAAAACATACGACTGCAGTCTAAAAATTCACCGACTGTCAATGTAAAGCAGATGACAAGAACCTGATCCATTTCAGTATTCCGCAATCATTTTTAGACGGTATTTTTAGACATTAGAAACATTACGTCATCATTGTTGTTCAAATGGCGTCGAGTCGTGGGCAAAAAAGTGGAACAAAAAGTTTTTTTTATCAAATGAAGAAGCCATAGTATGATGATTTGATAATTAATGTATGATAAACATGAAGTTAAATACCTTGTGGATAGCTGTACAAGAAAACTGTGTTGATGAATCTTTGTTCAATGAACGAATTCACAAATGAACTGGGAAGGGGGTATCGGTCAGGGCAAAATAGGCTTTCATTACTTGTCTATTATTATATAGACTACTGTATGTGTAACACGGGGTCAGGACTGATGTGGTGCTTTCATTGTTATCAGTGAAAAAAGTGGTTGCAGCCACAACTTCCAGTAACTGTGGACAGACAAAGCAGCAACTATATGCTCGCCCCAAATTTTTTTGGGGGAGCATAAAAACTATCAAATTTAAATAACAATTTTTGTGCTAGTACTGGTCAGATATGGTCGTTATGGGAGGATAGTAGAGGCCAGATATGGCTGTTATGGTAGGTGATGAATTCAAATGGTCCATAAGCCAAGGCAACCCCTGAAAGTCATGTATAACCCATAATGTAGATATGAACAAACTGTGTTTCTCTTTCTTTGATTTTACCCAACCAACGTACAGCCTCTGATGCTTTACTTCTTTGTATGCAGCGGCTCAGTGTCATTTCTAGCACATATATCACTGCACCATTGTCAATTGCAAAATATATAGTTATTTAACTCTAAATCCATTCCACAAGGTTTTCATAACCAATTCATTCTTTAAACAAAACAAAATCAATAATAAAACAAAAAAATTAACCATCACTTCCAGGCCTGATTTTATCAAGAAAACAACAAATTCAACTTGATATAGTTTTTGCTGAAAAATAAAGCTCTTTTCAAGTACAACAATTAACTTAAGTAACAAGATAATTCTGCTGAAATGATCTTTGAAGAATCTTCTTAACTCAGTAAACAAAATGTTTGCAAGAAAACATTCAAATAACAGGTTTTTTCTGATGCAATGAATTAATAATTTAATTATGTGTTGTTTAACAATGTTGAACATAATTAAATATTTTATTTTTCAATGTGAATACTTGCACTCATATGTTAATATGCATGGCCTAGCTGAGACTGCTAAACTTTGTCCCCTAAGAACGAGTGGCCTAACATGTAACCAAGCAGGAGTGCTCAATCTATACTCAAATTAATCAGGCACTTATTTCTAGCCATGTCTTTGACGCCTCTTAGATGACCACAATACCAATGACTGTTTAAAATGACAAATGACAATGACTACTTAAAATCCTTCAGGCTTTTTATAGGAATGAGGTTTCAAAAGTTAGAAAAAGACAGACTCTGAACATTGTCGAGTTTCTGCTGGAGTTTCAGATCTCATCTGCAATGCTTTGTTAAACTTACCATAAAAGCACATGTAATTCTGTTTTACCTGTAAACCAGGGACTTAACAAAGATTTGCTTAAATCTTTGTGAAATAAATCTATTTCAACATTTTTAATAACTAAGTTCATTTATATGCTTTCACTTGACAGAAGTTTACTTCTAGGCAACAAATTTCCACACTCATAAACTCTACACTAACATCTGATAAATAAGCCTTTCTGAGAAACATCCAGCCACAACAAACCAATTTTCAGACATACAGAACCTATTCTTGGTAGGATTCTTTTGCCAAAATATGGCTAAATCTGAAGATGATTTGGCCGATCAGGTTGATTAACTGGCAGTTTTTTTATATATATATTTTGTGTTATTAGACAGACAGCACAGTTTTGTAGCAGCTGTAGTTGAACTTTTTACACCCATAGTGTAATAAATTGCAATAATGAAGATGTTACAAATACGTGTACTGCTATTTATCATATTTATTATTATGCTGATATTTTAAGCATAAAGTTTAGAATGATATTGGTATTATTACAATTAAAACATTGCAATGCATATAATAAGAAAACACCTCCCTTTTTGAGTAGGTGGAAGTAATCTCATTTGTCACTACAAAAAAATTAAAGTTTTCACTTGTGAAAACATATACCTCTTTGCAATCACTCAGGAGATAATTCTATTACTGCCTCATAAAGAGTAGGTATCCTTTATTGATGCTTGAACGCCAAGTTCCAAATTCACTGGGTACCAATCAGCATGATTTTGGTCTCAGTGTACTCGATCAATTGATATTGCCAAAGATATCAAAAAAGAATTTACAACGATCGACATGCCAAATTAGTATCCTTACATAATGTCCCTCTTATATCTACACCTATATCTGACAACTTCAAATATTGTCCATAAACAGAATAGAGACACCTGTTGGTAAAATCTCTAGCTTGACAAAATCAGGCCTGGTGGTGAATAAAATTTTGATTTCCAACTGAAAGTCAAGGAAAGTAAAAACCTTTTCAAATGATGTTGGAATGCATGATACTTTACGTTGTTTCATTTTAGCTTCCAGCTGAATCTTTATAAAACATAAAAAATTTACATGAATACACACAGCAAGGAAACAAAATCAGTTACAAGCATATTCCACGAGATGTCAAAATCACCCATCTGCAAAGAGAGAACTGGATCTAAATGTTTTGGAAAATAAACAAGACCACCTCAAATTGTATGACGTCAGTAAGTTTTGTGAAAATCTGATCACACTTTTTCATATTGACACGATCACAAAGTCATTATCCAATACCAAGTTTTCAACAAAAAGGGGCGTAAGACCTATGAAAGCGGAGAAAATTTGGTGAATATGAAACTCGACCCAAGTTCTTCTCACAATGTATGCCTGCAGCAATTTTTGTAAACATCTTATGACATTTGTTCATGTTATCAGATTCACAATGTCATTATCAGACAATCGCATGGGTTCTAATAAAAAGGGGCATAACTTCTACAAAAGCTGACAAAATTTGGTGAATATTGTACTTGACTGTGATCTTCTCCAAATGTATGCCTAGAGCAAGTTTCATGAAAACCCAATTACATTTGTTCAAGGTATTGTGTTCACAAAGTCATTATCACACAAAGACCAAATTTCCATCAAAAAAGGGCACAACACCTTCAATAGGCAAGGAAATTTGGTGAAAATCGAACCCAACTTTTTTTCTCACAATGTACGCCTACAACGCGATTCGTGGACATCCAATTATATTTGTTCAAGTTACTGTGTTAACAAAATGTGTGGACAGATGCACGATGGAAGGATGGGACTCATTTTTATATTCCTCACCAAACTTTGTTTGGGCAGGGGATAATTAGTTCCCCATTGTGCCATAGCATATTGACTGAAGATGTTAAAAACATTACTTTATTTTCTATATATCCATATTTTTTGCTGTCGAGTTGAAAACAAAAAGGTGCAAGAGATCATTTGATAAAACAGTGTCTTCTTATTTCTGACTGACTTACATAATCAATGTATCAGGGACTATCTTGTCAATCATTGAATTTCTTTCTCAAATGTGTTGCAGAAAATTGTGCTGAATATTTTACATCACTTTTTGTTATGCTCTGTTTTCCCCTTTTGTTATATCAATTTTCCAATACTTTCTATAAAAACAATAAGAAGCACTTTTAACCCTTTACCTAACATGAAGAGCAGACGACTCTTGCAAAACATAGGTTATGACCCCTCATTGGAACAAGCTCAACAGCTTGTTCCAAAGAGGGGTCATAAGCTATGTTTTTGAGACAAAAAATTGAAAAAATAATGAAAATTAAATGGCGTGTTTTGTGAATAGCACTGGTTGGTTTTGGCTGTTATGTTGGGTAAAGGGTTAATACTCTTTGTTCTTTTAACCGCTCTGCAATATAACAGCCAAATACGGCCAGCAATATTCACAAAAAACACTATTTAAATTCATTAACTTTTTAGTTTTTACCTCCAAAACATAGCTAATGATCCCCTCAATGAAACAAGTTGAACAAGCTCATACCAATGAGGAGTCAGAAACTATGATTTGGAGCAAATAGTTTTAATAAAAAATTTTGCAAGTGCCATCTTCTGCCATGTTTGGTGAAAGGTTATACATACAAGAGGCTACCATTCACATTCTAATGTAGTAAAACATTATTTCATTACCAGTAACTGAATGATCTCATTGCAAGAAAGAGTTCATCATGTCAGTAAAAAATATGAAGTGAAAACACTGGTGTAGCTTTTACAAATGTTTTGTTTTTATTTTATCTAATTTGGGGTTAAGGAACATGTGATAATTACAAAAGACTTCCACCATTTCTAGTCTAATATCTATATACAAATTACTGTACTTGCTATGAAAAAAAACTAAGTACATAATCAAATAAAAAATGCAAGTCTCGATTCTTGAAAATAAGGGACAAAATACAATTTTAGACAATTCAGTAGATGGAGAAATGAATGACATTCAAGATGGTTTGGGTTTTTTGGGTTTTTTTTTTAACTGTTGCCCTTTATCTGATGAGATTTGTTAATACAATACATGCAATAATGCAATACACATCAGCTGATTTGATGCCACATGCTATTTACATTAAAATATCAAGATGAAATATATTTTGTTCACTTTCGACCACTGACCTTTTGAAAGTATAAGTGAAGGTGTTAAATGAAACTGTTTACTACTTAAAAAGGAGGACAAATTTCCACAATTTTGGCAGTGAAGGACAAGCTTAGCCTTGTGACCCTACAGTAAGTTATTTCTAGTCAACACTTTGTTGACTTTACAGAAAACCAAGATATGACTAAAACCTGAGTATTTCAAATACTAGCAGCAACACAAAACAAAGGTTGATAATAGGACCACTGTTGTGAAAAACAATAAAAAAACAACTTCATCCAACTATTTCTGAAACTTAAAGAAAAAAAACGACTTTATAAAACTATTTCTGAAACTCTTCTGAAAAAACTCAACCAACAAGGATTATGCATCACCGATGCAGGTCGAGTTTTTTACACCCGTAAGACTTATCCTTATAAGAAAATCAAATTCATTGATATATGTTCAAGTTATCGCACTAACAAGCTGAACACAGGCAAAAATTCACTAATTAAGGGCCATAACTCTGCTCAATATGGCCAAACCACACCGGTTTTCAAACTCGAGCAAGACATTGCTAAGAAAATCTCACATACCAAACACTGATCGAATCCATATTTGTTCAAGTTATCGTGCTAACAAGCAGAAAACAGGCAAAATTTAACTGATTAAGGGCCATATAGACACACCGCACCAGTCTTGAAACTCATTCAATACATTGTAAAAGAAAATCTCACATACCAAATATTGATCAAATCCACCAATATTTGTTCAAGTTATCATGCTGACAAGAACGATGATGAATGCCTGCCTCCTGCCCACCTATCCATGCACCCGATCACCTGCCTGCCTACCCACCTGCCCAACCACCCACCCACCTGCGTGTTCACTGACTTTATCAAACTATTGGAACAGTTTTTTAAAAAACTCGACCAATAATCAGAATCTGACCATAAAGATTAACAACCCTTTGTCTGATATAACTCTGAAAAAAAAACAAAACAGAACACCTATCAGATTAACTAGGAATGTTCTCTATATTTTGATATGCTCATTCCAATAAGGATCATGTAAACCTGTAATCCTCCTGCTACAGCGATCCCGCTCAAAAACCCAAGGCAACCTTACCTTCAGCCTCGGAAGCTCAGCAGGCACTGTACTGAAAAGAGCTATAGAACGAAAACGGGAAAGGCAAACGGGGAAGGGGGTGGGGGGGAGGGGGGGGCACACTAATCATCTCTCACCATATCTACTTTCAGAAAAACCCTGACACAAGGCACAGACAACCACAGGAGAACCAAGGAGACCAACAGAATCAGACGACCGACCACCCTACATCACTTTTTGACAAACCAATTATACTAAAGACCAACCATTGATCACCAACAAAAGAGCTTGAGACAGACTATACTTGCCAGTGATAGCTCCAACACTTATCTAGTGGCAGACTAAACTTGCCTGAAGAAATGCACCAGAAGTACAGCCACACAGCCTGAAACATGCAAGACAAGAACAGACACCGCGCAGACAAAGGGGGGGGGGGAGGCGGGGCGGTTGAGCATTAATCATTCTATACAAAGAACAGAACTCTACAAACGAACCAGACCCAGACACAACTGAAGAAAGACTCCCCGACCACCCCATGCACAGACCACCCATAAATGCAACATCACAACACCCAAACAACCGACAACAGAAGAGCTTGAGGCAGACTATACTTGCCAGTGGTAGCTCCAATACTCATTTAAGCGGCAGACTATACTGGCCTGAAAAACATACACGACAAAGACACCTTCAGAAAGACAGCAAGCGTTCCACCCGCACATTTTTTCTTCCTCTACTCTATCTTTTGCTGCTTTAACTTTTTAAAGTTTTTTAACTATCTTTCCGCCCCTACCTTATTCCCCAATAACAGACATGGTCTTTAGTAACCATTATGGCAACTCAATAACCATTATGACTTCAGCACATCCTTCACTCCATCCCCGGAGGTGGGCATCCACCCCCAGGGAGGCGAGCGTTGGTCCTGCGCCCCGCTTTCTTGACCATTTTTTTAAAGCACTTCTTTAGCGCACTCCATGTCCCAGCCCAGTAAGAAATAGCAGGCCTGTTACCTGAACCAGGAATGTTCAGGTTGGTAGTACGTTGTTAAGGTCCGTTTTCTTTGGGTTTTTGATGTCAAGTCAATAACCGTACACACCAGCAACAGAGCACAAGGCAGACTATACTTGCCGATGAAGGCCTTATCCAATCTACATTAAAAGCGGCAGACTATACTTGCCTGAAGAACAACAACAAGGAACAGCAACACCCATCCTCTTCCACTTTTACACCGCTCAGAGATGATGCTGATGACAATGTTTCAAATTAATGGAACAATATTATACTGTAAATGAGGGCCAAAAGGGGCTTGCCCCACAAGGTCCCAGCGTGCCTTCAGCGCGTTAAAACCATTCGATTAGATACAGAATAAACGTATAGTGTTTTCAAGTACAAAATTTATTCTACGAGTAGGATTAAGAATGAAACCGACGAGCCTCTGGCGAGTCGGTTTGATTCTTAATCCTACGAGTAGAATAAATTTTTTACTTGAAAACACGATACGTTTATTTTGTTTATCCTATAAATCTTTTACAAAAAAGTTGCAGCAAAATCGTGCGTTTATTCACTACAAAACGTATCTCGAAGTGAGGAGTACATTGGTCCATTTCGATCGACAAGAGAACAATGTAAAAAATAAATAAGGCGCAGTGATACATTTCTGTCTAAAAATAATTCCCCAACAAACATCAGCTAAACTTGCAAAAATCCTTTATTAATTAAATAAGCAATCTATATTCTTTTGTACTGGCATAGTGTAATACTTTCAAACCTTTTAAAGAAAACAACAATTGAACTGTTAATTATGCTACATTACAACGCGTTCATGTAGGCTGTAGCATTAAGTGGGTGAGAGCAATTGGGCCACTTTCAAAGCAGGTCACGAATGTCACTTGTCAGTTCATTTTTGTATGTTGATGTTTAAAGTGTTAATGTTTATACATCCGTGAAATAAACTATTCAATAATAAGGTTGGATTTGAGAGGTCAGTATGCTGCAAATGGATGTCGTTAATGTTAACACTTGTGAAACCATTTCGTTCTAATGAGGAAATAGTTATTGCGGTTACCCGAGATTCGTGTGTGGAAGCCATGGGTTCAACAGCATGTGATACAGGTGTGTTCAAATTATTTTGACAATCTGTGAATTCAGTTGTATTGGAATTGTGCAGAGTGTACGTCATGTTACGCATTGCTGTGCTGGGAGGAGAGGTAAGGTTACTCATAACATATTTAAAGAACATCTTTCACGTTCTTTCTCTCCTGAAACAGAATAATTGTTTATCGATGCGAGGTACCGCCCCATCGAGCATATGTTGTTATTTATGTACATCCCCAAATTAACACTACACCAGTCACTACTGGCATTAGGTACTTCAAAATTGAGTTTTATTTTTGAATACTTTTGTTAATTATTAGTATTCTTTATTGTTTGCCCGCAATGGACGTCTTACATGTGGCAAAAATCTTATATACCGGTAGTCGGTACAACTCATTTAATTACCTACGTTTAAATGATGATCGTCGCATCGTTTCTACAGATTTCTGATACGCGTAAATCAGGTCAAGATATCCCGACCTTTCAAATGGAACGCCAGAGGTCAACATAGTTTAGTCCATTTCCAACTCCCTACTAGGGTGATAAATTTTTCGTGTGTTAAACCTACAGGGAAAATTTATCGCCCTACTAGGTAATTAAAGCAAAAATTTATCCAAGGCCTTTATTGTTAAAATAAATGGCCATTTATGGGATAAATTAGAATAAGGATCACAAACTTGGTAAGGTTGTGAACTGGTGAACTGGTTAAGTACTGGAAGCCCATATCTGGTCTCTACTTAAATATTCTCGTTCTTTAATCCAAAGGCACCATATTCCATGGATGTGCTTCCTATTCCCATAGTACAAGTAACAATTTTTTTTTAAGAATTTATCTTGTAACAATTTATTGGAGAGTGCCTACAGGCATTCTTCAATAAATAGTTACAAGACAAACCCATAGGAACCAATTCTAACAACCAAAATTAATCCAGCACTCTCCCAGTAAAGCCTCAAGGGACTGGAAATTTGTATTTATTTATATTATTTATTTATTGGTGCATAAGGTCAAATATTTCTACTCAATGGCTAATCATGACCATGACAGTGTTATGGATGGAGGAAGCCGGAGTACCTGAAGCGAGCCACCATACAACGGTGAGCAACTGCCAGCTCCCCAACATACCAACTCCACACAAGCAGAGTTAGCATTGGTTGAAGACAGGTGCACCATCTACATGCAGTTCGCCTTAGCACACTATGCCCCCACATGGGAAATGGGGTTGAAGTGTCTTGCCCAAGGACACAAGCGGTTGCTGCAGGTGGGTTTCCAACCGAGGACCTCTCAGCTTGAGAGTGCACCTCTACCTACTGAGCCACCACACCCCCAGAAATTTGTATACAGTTTTGCTGCACTCTGAGGGTCTAGATCATGTGGCTTTGCAGTTGTTTTTAGTAAAATCTTGTCTGCCTATATAGGCAGCCAAGACTGACCTAAAATAACGGCCAAGGTATGTAAAATGTAAACTGTGAGCTAACCCAGAGACAGCATGTTGGAGCTCCTGTTCTGTTGCTGTAAAAATGATCAGTCAGAATTAGGTCTCTAATGGGTGAAGGAGAAAAGAAAATTAATGGTCAGCTAAACGGTATATTAGTAAGAGAGGATGGTGAAGTAAGAAGTGGAAAGGGACTGGCCACTTCACTGAATAACCAGAATACCTACCTGACTGCCTGTGGCACCATCCATTGATGTAGCATTGACTCCAGTTTTTGTTGCAACAATACTGCCATGGTGTTTGTCCTTGCCCTTTAGTTCTGAGATAGTACTTGTTTTCCGATTAGATATTTGTGAATGAGTTGCTGGAAGGGGCTGACCTGGAAATATTTATGAATAAACCATCTCTGAGTATCAGAATATGATATTCAGTTCATAATGAATGGAAATAAAAGGTCATCGATCAAACAACCCCTGATGGGGTGGCAAGTTTGAAGAATTAAAACATAGAAAATTTGTTAAGTCCATAAGGGGCAATAAATATGTAAAAAAATCGTTGATTCCATCATCTGTGTACATTTTGCATATCTTCAATGTGTGTATAACCGTGTCCTTAAGTTTCACTTCCCTGCATTTCAAACTGTAGCAGCAGTTCATTACACTATTACTCATGCTAGGAAAACAGTCAACTCAAAAAAATTATAAATTTAAAGTAATTTGTATATTTTTATACTTACCAAAGGCCCAGACTAGCTGGTGCTTAACTCAAAGTTATTAAGGGCCGAACACAAATTTTGAACCCCCCCCCCCCCCCCAATCCCCCAAATTTGCTTGCAAAACCGAAAATTAAAAGTCCTACATTTACTCTCTGCACATGCGCAGATGTCAGGAAGCAAACGGCATTGGCACCAACATCATTCTTTGTAGAAGAGAGTACTACATAAAAATTCAGCGGGGAGGTATGAGTGCCCACTCATGGGAGGGCCATCTCTGGGCCATTGGTGAGTATAAAAATATACAAATTACTTTAAATTTATAATATTTTTACACTGTAAACCAATGGCCCAGATTAGCTGAATCGTAAAAAGGTGGAGGGCCTAGGACTTCAGAATTAGTAGATCAACATAGTTCCAATCCTGTAAACCAAGGTGAAAGGAAATTAAAACTATTAGGAATTACATGTATGTCTCTCGATACAGTAATAGAGAAGACATATCATACGAAAGGAGCCCAGTTCAAGTAATTTTGTATACTTAACATGAAGACTATGCTAATTGGATGTAACAAGTTCCCAATTTTTAAGGTTAGCCCGGACTAAGCCGCAAAAATTAGGATGGCGTATTTGAGAATGAGAGAATATCCCCCACAAACATACGCCATATACAACAAGAGGCCCCAAGGGGCCTGAGGGCGCTCACCTGACATGGTAGCCTAAATATCAACCCAGAGAATTGATGTCAACAAGTTGCATCTGCTCCTCCTAAGAAAAGCTTATACCAAATATTTAAAGATTCTGACCAGTGGATCTAAAAAAATAAATAGATTTTTAAAGAATATTCCTCATATTGAACTAAGTTATAATTCAGGATCATAGCCCATACATGAACCCAGGGACTTGGCTTTAACAAACTTGAATCTCCCAACCCCCCCTCTCCAACCCCCTCCACCCCCACCCCCCACCCCAACCCCCAAGGATGCTGCACACCAAATATCAAAACATTCTGACTGCTGGATCTGAAGAAGAAGATTTTTAAAGAAAATTCCTCATTTTGAACTAAGTTATAATTCGAGCTCCCACAATGAGTCCAAAGATGGACCTCGGGATATAGCTTGAACAAATTTGAATTTCACCCCCTAAGGATGCTGCATACCAAATATCAAAACATTCCGACTGCTGGATCTGAAGAAGATTTTTAAAGAAAATTCCTCATTTTGAACTAAGTTATCATACGCGCTCCCACAGTGAGTCCAAATATGGACCTAGGGACATGGCTTGAACAAACTTATATCTCCCCCCCCCCCCCCCCCCCCCCCCCCCCCCAAGGATGCTGCATACCAAATATCAAAACATTCCGACTGCTGGATCTGAAGAAGATTTTTAAAGAAAATTCCTCATTTTGAACAAGGTTATAATTCGGGCTACCACAGTGAGCCCAAATATGAACCCAGGGACTTGGCTTGAACAAACTTGAATCTCATCCCCCTAAGCATGGTGCATATCCAATATCAAAAGATTCTGCCTGCTGGATCTTGAGAAGAAGATTTTCAAAGAAATTTGCCTGAAATGCACTAAGTTCAAATTTGGGCTCCTATACTGAGCCCAAATATAAACCCAGGGGGCCAATTTGAACAAACTTGAATCAGATCCACCCCACAATGATGCATACCAAATATCAAAAGATTCTGCCTGCTGGATCTGGAGAAGAAGATTTTTGAAGAAATTTGCCTGAAATGCACCAAGTTCGAATTCAGGCTTCTATAGTGAGCCCAACTATGAATCCAGGGGCCGATTTGAATAAACTTGAATCAGATCCACCCAACAATGTTGCATACCAAATATGAAAAGATTCTGCCTGCTGGATCTGGAGAAGAAGATTTTTGAAGAAATTTGCCTGAAATGCACTAAGTTCGAATTCGAGCTTCTATAGTGAACTCAAATATGAATCTAGGGAGCCGATTTGAACACATTTGAATCAGATCCACCCCACAATGTTGCATACCAAATATCAAAAGATTCTGCCTGCTGGATCTGGAGAAGAAGATTTTTTAAGAAATTTGCCTGAAATGCACTAAGTTCGAAATCAGGCTCCTATACTGAGCCCAAATATGAACCCAGGGGGCCGATTTGAACAAACATGAATCAGATCCACCCTACAATGTTGCATACCAAATATCAAAAGATTCTGCATGCTGGATCTGGAGAAGAAGATTTTTTAATGTTTTTCCCATTGACTACAGTGTTAAAAAGTGCTGACTCAGCACTTTTTCAAAGTCCTGAAAAAAGTTCCTTGTGATCAAAAAGTTCCTTGTGATTTTTTTTAACCATTCTATTCTACTGGATAAAAGTAAGCTTTATACAAAATAAGAATTCTCTGTGCTGTGTAGTTTTGGAGATATGGCAGTTTTAAGGTTTTTCCTATTTTTAGCTCCCGAGGTTCCCACGAGGCAATGAGAAAATTTTTTTTTGCATCAATCAACTACTTATGACCCATTATCATCTCATATCAAATTTGGTTCAAATCGACCTCATGGTTCAGAAAATAGAAATTTTAGGCGTGGCCAAAATTTTTGCCCCTCCCATAACGAAGGCAAATAATGTCCGACAAACCTCTCTTGAACAAACTTGATTCTAAACCTCAAAAGGACTCTGTATACCACATATCAAGTCTCTGCTACTGGTGGTTCATTAGAAGAAGATTTTCAAAAAATTTGGCCATTTTTTCCCCACACCTCTGCTCAATATGAGCCAAAACCTAATTTGGATAAAAATCAAAATGCCCCTATATAACCACTACTTACATGAAATTTAATTAAAATGTGGCCAGTGGTTTAGGAGAAAGAGGCTCAAACACCACCTTCACGCAGGATGACAGTCAATGGACGACAGACGACGGACGAAGAGTGATAAGAAAAGCTCATCCTGACTTTCAGTCAGGTGAGCTAATAAAACTCCAGCTGTATGCAGGATATAATTACAGACAAAACAGCTTCCCTCATAGTTACATACCTATCAGGCCAGAGGAGAGGTAAAAAAAATCCCCCCCCTCCCTTTTCTTTTGAAGGAATCTTCAAAAAGAAAGAGGGCAACGCTCTGAAATCAGTCAAAGTGGTACAAAAAAAAACAATATAAATATTCGTCGAACAGGCACTCAGGTATTATTTATTATTAATAAATGGTGCTTAATGCCACTTCAGAAGCTAAGGCTATAGCAACGATCCCGGTATGACCTGCAAGGCTTACGGGAGAAGGAACCACATCCTCCCCGCGAAAAACCTCATCTCATCGGCCTAGAGGCATCTGACCTATAGTCCCGATCAGATCTACACCCCTTTCCCGAGTCGCTATACTGACGCCCTCCAGAGTAATTATAAGAGGGTTTCTTGTACCTTCGTGCAGAGTTTCCTTTTGACGATTTTGTCTGGAACATCCTCCTTTACTCTTGTCTGCTGAAGTTGATACGCCAACTTCAAAAGCAGAGCACTAGATGCTTTCTTAGTAGCCTGTTCATAGGCTAATGAAAGCTAGTCGTCGAAAATAAAATGTCCGGAAACCAGAGCGACTTGGAGAGAGCTTTTCACCTTGTCATCTTATCAGTGATGACGACGCAAGGGCAGCATCACATCTGATTAAAACCCTGATTAGCCACTGTTAGGGTGGAGTTATTCGTGGTATACATAATTGCCCTGGAAAGAACTCTAAGAGAGGTATGAACATCCTCAAATTCCTTTCCCTTCAGATGTTGCGCCATAGCTCTTGTAAGGTGATCTGTGTAAGACATAACATCCAAATTCGCTCTATTTGAAGAAATTGCCATTTCAATTGTGTCTGAGCGAATAGTGAATGATACAGGTAAGGATACCTAGATGGTCCAAAAAACGGTATGTATACGGAAGATGAAGATAAGAAACTGCCTTCTTCGTCACACTCAAGAGAATAAATACGGCGTCATCTATATGGCCGAAGGACTGCAACACCTTCATAAACTGAACCGGAAAAGAAAGGACTTCCTCCTTTGTCCGGATAAAGTCTGCGCATCCAGTAAAGGCCCTAACTCTTGCAAATATAGAACCTTAGTGAGCACGCTCACATACCCCACACGCCCCGATTAATCATTTTTTAAAAATAAACATAGATTCTAGGAATACTGCAGAAAACAGTGTTCTGTAGTTTCAACGGTATTGAAAGAATTCAAGCAGAGAAAAAGCTGGGAAAACTGTAATTTTGATGAACTTTTCAAAGTCTATGGGACCGTAATTTTGGTAAAAATCAGTGGAGCGGAACAAAACCCAAACTTGTTCTGTAGGCCACTATGTTAGACTAACATATCAAAAATCAGCTCAATATCTGGAAGTGTGTAGGAAAAAAAGTCCGCAAAACTGTAATTTTGATGAACTTTTTAAAGTTCAAGGGCCGTAATTTCGGTAAAAATCAGTGGAGCGGAACAAAATGCAAACTTGATCTGTAGGCCACCATGTCAGAATAACATACCAAACATCAGCTCAATATCTGGAAGCGTGTAGAAAAAAAGTCCGGAAAACTGTAATTTTAATGCATTTTTCAGAGTCCAAGGGTCGTAATTTCGGTAAAAATCAGTGGAGCGGAACAAAACGCAAACTTGTTCTGTAAGCCACCATGTTAGACTAACATACCAAAAATCAGCTCAATACCTGGAAGCGTGTAGGAAAAAAGTCTGCAAAACTGTAATTTTGATGAACTTTTCAAAGTTCAAGGGCCGTAATTTCGGTAAAAATCAGTGGAGCGGAACAAAATGCAAACTTGATCTGTAGGCCACCATGTTAGACTAACATACCCAAAAACAGCTCAATATCTGGAAGCGTGTAGAAAAAAAGTCCGGAAAACTGTAATTTTGATGAACTTTTCAAAGTTCAAGGGTCTTAATTTCGGTCATAATCAGTGGAGCAGAACAAAATGCAAACTTGATCTGTAGGCCACTATGTTAGACTAACATACCAAAAATCAGCTCAATATCTGGAAGTGTGTAGGAAAAAAAGTCCGCAAAACTGTAATTTTGATGAACTTTTTAAAGTTCAAGGGCCGTAATTTCGGTAAAAATCAGTGGAGCGGAACAAAATGCAAACTTGATCTGTAGGCCACCATGTCAGAATAACATACCAAACATCAGCTCAATATCTGGAAGCGTGTAGAAAAAAAGTCCGGAAAACTGTAATTTTAATGCATTTTTCAGAGCCCAAGGGTCGTAATTTCGGTAAAAATCAGTGGAGCGGAACAAAACGCAAACTTGTTCTGTAAGCCACCATGTTAGACTAACATACCAAAAATCAGCTCAATACCTGGAAGCGTGTAGGAAAAAAGTCTGCAAAACTGTAATTTTGATGAACTTTTCAAAGTTCAAGGGCCGTAATTTCGGTAAAAATCAGTGGAGCGGAACAAAATGCAAACTTGATCTGTAGGCCACCATGTTAGACTAACATACCCAAAAACAGCTCAATATCTGGAAGCGTGTAGAAAAAAAGTCCGGAAAACTGTAATTTTGATGAACTTTTCAAAGTTCAAGGGTCTTAATTTCGGTCATAATCAGTGGAGCAGAACAAAATGCAAACTTGATCTGTAGGCCACTATGTTAGACTAACATACCAAAAATCAGCTCAAAATCTGGAAGCGTGTAGAAAAAAAGTCTGGAAAACTGTAATTTTGATGAATTTTTCAGAGTCCAAGGTCCGTAATTTCGGTAAAAATCAGTGGAGCGGAAAAAAATGCAAACTTGATCTGTAGGCCACCATGTTAGACTCCCATACCAAAAATAAGCTCAATATCTGGAAGCGTGTAGAAAAAAAATCCGGAAAACAAGTAGGACTGACTGACGGACTGACAGACTGATGGACTTGACGGACGGACCAGTCAAAAACATTACACCCCTGCAACTTCGTTGTGTGGGGTATAATAACGAGCACTGCAGCTAGCTCTAAATGCTCCATGGAGCACGACGACAGTAGCACACTTGGATGGGTGTCAGAATATCATCACCATGTTCATGCTCGTCTGAAATAGACACTGACAAAATGAATTAAAACGCAGTGAGAGGCTCTGATCCTCAACCTCACCTCCAACAATGTACTGCGACATCTGACTCCAACATCAGTCAACCCAGTGCAACACAAGAATGATAAGAGTCCACAGGAATGTTTCAAATAAAGTCGATATCAGTCCTCCAAACTCCACAACAATATACATATATAACTGAGATACATGAATGATAGCAATCATAATTAAATTCAAAATATTTTTTGTAAACAAAAAATTTTGAAAAAACGCCCAAGTTCCCAAAGGGAACATTAAGAGCCTAAGGGCATCCCGACAGAGCCTAAGTGTGAACAAAATCCAAAATTTCTGAGCTACACTACTGGAATAACAATCGATGTATCCTACAGTATACTACAGTAATATGATATAAAAACTACCTGTATATGAAGACGTTGACAATGTAAACAACATCAATGTAAACAAGACATCAGGCACACAAAAAGGCCCAAAGTCAGAACCAATTGAAATGCTATCAGATGCAAAGCCAGATCATCATACGAAGAAAAAACAATACATCGGATAGAAGATGCAAGACTAAATGACCTAACACCCCCAGGGTGAGGACGTAACCCTGGGGAAGAATGAGAATAATATTCTGTAATAAATGTTAAACTCCCAAGAAATTTAATCAAAAATTTTAATAAAAAATAGCCAAAAAGCTCAAGAGTTTAACAGGAAGGGTTCATGGAAGGATAGGGAAGGAATACTTAACAAACAGTGAAATAAGCATTTTTAAAAATGATGACGTCAGGCATATGTCCCGAAATTGGGAAACATAAAATAATTTTATAAATTTTATAAAGTTACAGCCCTGAACGTCCAAAACCACCGTTGAACACTTCCTTCATCCAATAACAGCCTTGTATCCACCAATTCTTGCATTGGTTTGTGTCTGGCATCCTCAAAAAAGGAGATTTTAAAGCACAGATGTCATTTCATTGTTGATGACTTTAGGGCAAAACAAAGAATTCCGGTCACTTCCTGATGTCTGCACATGCGCAGAGAGTAAATTTATGGAGGGCCAGATAGGACTTTTAATTTTCGGTTTTGCAAGCAAATTTTGGGGATTGGGGGGTTCAAAATTTGTGTTTGGCCCTTAATAACTTTGAGTTAACCCTTTACCCAACGTAACGGCCAAAACCGGCCAGCGCTATTCTCATAAATCGTCAATTAATTTTCATTACTTTTTTCTTTTTTTGTCTAAAAAACATAGGTTATGACCCCTCGTTGGAACGAGCTCGACGAGCTCGTTCCAACGAGGGGTCATAACCTATGTTTTTGAGACAAAAAATGAAAAAAATAGTTATTCAAGAATTTTTTTTGCAAGTGTCGTCTGCTTTTCATGTTAGGTAAAGGGTTAAGCACCAGCTCGTCTGGGCCATTGGTTTAGACTGTAAAAATATGATAAATTCTAAGTAATTTGTATATTTTTTATACTTACCAATGGCTCAGACTAGCTGGTGCCAACTCAAAAATGAATCCAGGGCCAAACATAAATTTTGCCCCCTCAATCCCCAAAATTTGCATGCAAAACTGTAAATTTAATGTCCTATCTGGTCCTCCACACTTTTTGGATCTGCACATGTGTAGTATCCAGGAAGACACCGAAATTGGTGCCAACCATCATTCTTTCTATAATTGCCTGTTAAATGTTGTAAACAGCGGGGATGTATGAGTGCCCACTCATGGGAGGGCCATACCCGTCTGGGCCACTGGTAAGTATAAAAAATATACAAATTACTTAGAATTTATCATATTTTTATACAACAACCAATGGCCCAGACTAGTTGAGTCGTAAAAAGGCTGGAAGGCCTAGGACATGAAGGAAAATCCAATCTCTCTATCACTTCAGTACAGGATATCTCCTACAGGAGAATAGGAGAAAAAAGGAATTATATATGTCTTTTTCCTTTACGAGAAACGAGAAAGACATAACACCAACAATGTCATTGAGTATTACATAATATATAATTCTCCATTTAATGCCAGTATAACCCATTATGCTAATTTGGTGAAGGAAAGCCAATATGTAAAGATAGTCCAGAGAATGAGACTCTTTATACTCATTTAAAAGTGTCCGAGGATTGTATATTAACGCCCGTTTGACACGTGACATATACAAATGCTTCACAGTGAGCTACACTTTAAAAGCAGTACATAAATGAGACATAGTTATTTCTTCACACCGAGCTACACATTAAAACCATCCCAGCACCGACTCAGGACTACTGACACCGGAGGAGGTCTTCCCTTGCTTTTCACTATAAAGCCAGATGATCATAAGGGAAAACACCCCCCCCCCCCCCACCCCTTGTTCTTAGGTACGAGACCGCAGAACGAAGAGGACAGCAGAACATCGTCACTGCTGGAAAGGGCTGCCTAAACAACTATAGATGGAACCATTAATGGACGACATTCTGAGCAACAGAAAGAGGACCTAAAGATCTAAGGTCACCGGAGATGGACTCTAAATTTCTCAGGTAAAACTTGGTAAATGTAGAGGGCTGTGTCCAGTAAGCAGCCTTCATGAGAAAAGTAATGGGTATACTCTTAGAATAAGCCCAAAAAGTGAACAGCACTCTAACTTCATGCACTGATATCTTATTTTCAGAACGTTGATCCGAAGATAGATTTTCATAAGCAATGCGTATTGCCAGCTGAATCCATCTAGCAACTGAATGAACAGAAATATCTTTTCTGTTAGGAATCAATGAAAAAAAGAAACGTTTTCTTCCTTTTCTAATAAAGTCTGATCGACGCTTATATATGCGCATAGCCCTGACTGGACACTGCAGAGGTCTTCGGTTGTCTGATGATGGCAGAGCCTTGATGGTAATAGGCTCAGGCCGTTTATCTAGAGTCTGATTTTTAGCCAGAAATCCCACTTCCGTAGTCAGGGTAATGGTATTACCCACACTATGGTAGTGAGAATCAGTTAATTCACCAACTCTTTTAGCAGATGCAAAGGCAAAGAGAAATCCTGTTTTATAGGTCAAGAATTTGAACTACACAACATCCAATGGCTCAAATGGAGCTTCTTTAAGCTTCAACAGAACCCAAGCCAAATTTCACTTAGGAATTAATATGAGGGTTCTAGGTCTATTAATAGAGAAATTTCTAACCAGCTTGGACAATGAAGCATTAGATCCAATAGCCAAGTTATCATGATGAGCGTAAGTGTCTGATAACATAGACCTATAGCGCTTAATAGTGACGGGCTGCAGTTTGAGATCGTCAAACAAGTAGACCAAGAAATTGACAATATTTGGTAATGACGGATCATAAATGTCTATCAACTGATCCTTACACCAACGGAAGAAAATCTTCCACTTCGCTGTGTAGTTCAACGAAGAGGAGGACCTCCTGCAGTTAGAAATTGCATCCACTGCTTGTCCTGCAAACTGCTTTCCGTGCGAGAAGGACCACACAATGGAAATACGTGAAGATTGACACCTTCTGGGTTGTGAAGCTTCTGGGGAACATCCCATAAAAGACACCTGAGAAGATTGATCCATGGTTTCTGTGACAACAGAGGTGCTACTAGTAGAATTTTGCAATGAGACTGTTTGATCTTTAACAGAATCTGCTGAATCAACGGAGTTGGAGGATACGCATATCCTATCATTCCATCCTATGAGATCAACAGAGCATCTACTGCGGACGCTCGATGGTCTGGAAATGGTGACACAAACATCTGTAACTGATTGTTCAGGTGTGTTGCAAACATATCTATCATGGGGCGATCCCACTGGTAGCAAATCTGTCTGAATACTCACTTGTTGAGCATCCACTCCGATGGCAACAGGCGACCTTTCCGAGAGAGCGAAGCTGCTATTATGTTCAGACGACCCGGTATATGACAGACACATAGCTGAACCTGATGATTCATGACATAAAGAAGAATCTTCTCCGTTAGTTCGCATAACAGAATCGAATGAGTTGTCCGACAAAATCTGAACATGAGCATCTGCTATTATGCGAATCCAATGTTGTAGCGCTAACCATATTGACATCATCTCTTTGATGTTTATGTGCTTCTCCAAGAACCAAGGGTCCCAAAGACCCTGGCACTTCCAGTCTGCAGGACTTAAGGTTGCGCCCCAACCCATCTGACTCGCATCCGTCATAATCGTGAAAGCCGGATCCAGCAGCTGCAGCGGAACTCCCAGAGTTAACCACTGAATATCTGCCCAAATCTGAACCCTTTGTTTTACCAGGTCCGTTAAAACAATACTGGTTTCGAGCGAATGCATCTTCACACTCCAGTTCTGAGTAAAGAATATCTGGAGGGGACGTGTGCACAGGCGACCAATCAGAATAAGATCTGCAGCCGCTCCGCTCAGGTCCCAACAGCCATATGAATTCCCTCGCTGTTAATGCATCTGAGTGTACACAAAAGCGAGCATAACAACTGACTAATTTCGCTCTGGGTAACAGCAGACGAACCAGATTGTTGTGAGTCTCGAAGCTCATTCCCAAGTGAGTGAACGACTTGAATGGAGCTAGATCCGACTTTTTCTCGTTTACCATGAAACCGAGACGTCGGAGTAATAGAAGCAGACTCTGAACATCGCTCTGAAGAATAATTCTGTTGCTGTATCTTTGTAGAATGTCGTCCAAGTAAGCTGATGTTACCGCAGATGAATGAGCTTGAAAGTGTGACATTACCGAGTTCATTATTCGAGTGAATCAGGGCTAGAATTTCAACGCGAATCCACAAATCGATTCGCGCAAAGATTTGTCTGCCATTGCAATCACGCGAATCACGGTTGATTCGCACAAAATATGTAACAAACTTCAAGTCTTGTCCGATCATAATGCATGAAAGCCATCTTGCGGCTGAATAATTAATGTACACCATTCTGATGGAAGTGATATGAAGACAATGTGCTCACACAGACAGTACGTTATTAAATTTCAATGACGAATCATGGAATGCACAGAATGCTGCGCATTGCTATTGTTTTCATATCACTTCCAGCAGAATGGCGTCCTGGAACTCCGATAAAAATTCATCTGAAAAAAATAGAAGTCTATCAAAAAAAGCACTTGATCAGTGGGAAGCCAATTTGAAGAGCCATTATGACTTGGAGTTTGACGAAAGTGGGGACTGAGTGATAAAAGCATTCTGCCAAGTTTGTAAAAAACACTGTGACAAAATATCGGCACGTTACAAAGGTAAAATTGTCACCGATGTGATAAATTATAGGAGACATGGAACTTTGTACCTCCTGAAGCCAAACCTGTCTCGACACGTGAACTCGGAAGGGCACCGACTTTGTTCGGAGTTGGAAACAGGACAGCATGTTCGTAAAAAACAGCGGACAATGTCCGAGACATTCTCCAGTGCCAGGGTGATGGCGAAAAAGGCACTGAGGCCATTAGTCTGTGCAAGTGTTTATCTGGGAAGAAAAGAGAAGCCCTACAGTCAGTTTCCAGATTTTCTTGAGACGTGTGAGGACATGAGATTAACTATCACAAGTGCCTTCAACAATGACAAGGCTGCAAAAGCTTTTAACCACATTGTTGAAGAGCAGATGACAGAGGACTTGGTAAAACTGTTACAAATAGCCATTTTTATAGTTGGTTGATAGATGGAAGCACCACTGTAAAACGTCGTCTGACATATGAAGCAGAGCTCATTTAGATCAGAACAGCCAAGGACCTCATGCCTGAAGTGCAATTATTTCGGTTCGTAACAATGAAGCATATGCGACTGTTAATGCAGAGGCCTTGTACCATGCTTTGCTGAAAGAACTAATTGTTTTGGGTGATAAAACACACGAGAAAGACAGTTTTTATAACCAAAGTGTTGATGAAATCTCTCTTGATTTGTTAAAGGCCACATTCGTGGAACATGGGTTCCACAAAAAGGTAGTCGGCGCTGCCGCTGATGGTGCAAGCACAAATTTTGGATGTAAGAAAGATTTAATTGTTTCTTTCAAGTCGGAAATAGCAGATTGGATGGTTGGTGTTCATTGTCTATCTCATCATTTGGAACTTGCCACTCACCAGGCCCTGCGGCCCATATTTGGTGACATTGAAGAGCTTTTACAAGAGCTGTATCTGCATTTCAGAAATAGCCACAAAGAATGGTGTCTGGTACTGAAACTTGCAGAAAAGATGAAGATAGTTGTTCTTTCCCAAACAAAAGCACACAGAACCAGATTCCTCCCGCATCTGATGCGAGCACTCAATGCACTGCATTTTAATTGGGTGATCTATGTGCTACATTTCAGCAATATAAAAGAGACTTCAACAGACAAAGTGCTGTCAGCAAAGGTATCGGCATGATTGAAAAAATTGCTAGACTTCACATTCCTTGCACGGTGCCGTGTGTACGAAGACATTATCAGGCAGCTTGCTTTGACTGCCAATGTATTTCAGTCGGAAGACGCCCGGTCTTTGGCAGATGCTCACTGAGCCTTCAAAATTTTGAAAGTAGAGCAAGAATGTTTAATTGACCAACCAGGAGAGGCAGAATCGGATTTGTGGCAGCGCATCGACAATAGTTCATGGAATTTCACCCCAGCTAGCCAGTGAAAATTCACCAGTAACACTTGCTCTTGAAGCTTTGCCTCGACGGGTAGAGTTTTGTCATGATCAAAACGACACAAATACATGTAGTGACACAAGTTCAGATGATTCTGAAGTCGAATGAGTGACACAACTTTAATATGCAGTATAAAAACCCTCAAAGATTGGTGATCAAGCTAAAGGAGCACGTTACAAACAATTCTTAAGCACAAAAAATATTTATTAGAAAATCATAACTGGATGCGCCCCACCCCCATCATAGACTTTAGTATAATAAGTTAATTATGTTCAGCCGTATGGTGTGTGGAGGGGAGGGGGTGGGGGGGGGGGGGGATATCCAATTGTGATTTTCTAATGAATATAATTTTGTACTTAAAATTGTCTGTAATGCGCCCTTGTGGTCAGATGACATCGGTGCATTTTGCAAGTGATGCAATAATGATACCTCTCCTCTTTTGGTTTTATTACTTTGGTTGAAAACAATGACTGTTAACATACCAAATACTTTAACAGCGACTGTTTTCGACCAAAGTCATAAAATTGAGAAACCAAATCCAACATTCCTACATCACGCTATATTGGGAATCAATGCAAGAAATCCAAAGCGTGGGTGTGGGGATGGGGGTCCGGACTCCCTTATAAAAAAGTATTATGGTAAACCATGAGAACTCAAGACTAAAGTCCTGCAATACCATAGTATTGCTAAAGTAATACCAGGGTATTTGGGACTTGCCACGGTTTAGCATGGTACTTTTTTATAAAGGGGTGGGAGCAGAGTTTATAGATCACTGTATACTTATTCCATCACTCGGCCCACAAAGTCTGTGACAAACAAGCTTCCTAAAAACTTATTTCTTTTTGCAATTTCAAATCGTTAAATACATGATTCGTTTATTTTTCTTTAATTTTGAATGCAGTTGTGATTCTCCGTTTTGTAATATTGGCACAATAAAACACAATCATTTTATACCATTAAAGTTTTGTATTACCTTAATGGGTGAGTCGCACTGACTCTTCCAAATTATATATATATATATTAACACAACTTTAGTGTGGTGTTTGACAGAACTAGATTGTCTTGTATCACGGTCCACAACCAATAGTCGATCGGACAGCATCACCTTGTAGTGTGTGTGGAAGGGGGCGGTTGTTCTATGAAGAATTTCAGAAGAAAACTGCATTTTTTTTTTTACAAAAACAGATGTAGGTGTTTCCTCATGAAGTTCAAATTCGTAATCTGGTAGAGTCATTGAAAATTCATTACACAAATTACGCTGGTGCCACCAAATTCTTAGGATGGAGGACGCTCACAATGACATGCTAGTGCTGTAAGCTTTTTGCTCTACGTTATTAATGGCTAAAGTAAATTATACACCTGTCATGAAGCTACACTCACAGGTTAAAAATTATTTTACCCTCATTGCCCTCTGATCCCACTGGCCATTTAGGAATCATCTGAGCCCTCTAGCCATAACCCACCCACCCACCCGCCCGTCCAAAAAAAAGGTCTGTCCCAACTTCAGGAATGTAATCCTGCCCTTGCACCTTAACAAAGACAGTGTATGCCTACAGTGTAATTGTACAATTATTATTATGCGCCATACAATAATGATATAATTTTTATTGTGTTCAGGCGAGCAGAAATCATTGAAAGTGGCCCGAATTTGTTTTCACACTCAGAATTGCTTACAATCAATCACTGATAGTAGGCCTACATGTACCACTGATTGGTTGCGACTAATTTTTAGAGTGAAAATGAAAAAATATATATCCTGACGAATTCGAGCATTGAATTAACTCCCTGTGATTTTCCATTGTGATTTGAACCAACTGGGAACTCGAAAAAATGACATATGATAACAATTGCTTGATTGACTCATCTCCCTTCGCATCCCTCCTTTCAAGGGCGATATAATATAAATTAAAAGGTCGATAAGATGACAGTTGTCAAAGCCATTTTTCAAATTCTCATAATCTCATTCAGTCAGCTTAATATGGCAGTGTCGAGATTTGAAGTACCCGGATTCCTATAAGTAAATACTTTGTTCCCAAGGCAACATCTCAATACAAAGTAATTAGTAAGCATATAACACGGTACCCCACAATGACAGCCCCCTCCCCAACCCAAAATCTGGTAAGCGTGCATTTTAAATTTTAATCCTTGAACCACGTCGACGACACCCATAAAGACAACACTAGCCCAAACAACAGCATATAGCTGATTAAGTCCAGTGACAGTCTTCGAGTGTTCAGATTGTCTCGCGTCAAGCATTCCAGTTGTCGGCATTCAAATGTAAATATGTCACTAATTCACAAGGAAGTTCAAAACAGCTGATGTTCTCGTGGCCTGTGTTTCGTTTGGTGGGAAAAAAAGTCCCGTCAACTGAAGGAATACTTTATTTTCATCAAGCTGTCTGCATGCCACGATGGATAAATGTATGATCACGCATCATGGAAAATTGATAAGAGAATCAAGGAGGTAAGTTCATTCTTCAAGTAAGTCTCCCGTCGTAAGCTGTCAGGGATAGGGACCATGGGTTGATTTGTCCAGATTGTAAGGTAAAAAACATGCATTTTCCTCAAGGAATTAGTCAGCATTTTATGTTCGAAAATGCCACCAGAATGCATCGGACAGCACAACCCCCTCCTTCCCCCCCCCCCCACCCCCCCCCCCCCCCCCCCCCCCCCCCCCCCCCGCATACATACGTGCCTTTGGCATGTGCGGCAGATGCTTCGCATCTGATCATAGCCCCCCCCCTCCCCCCACTGATTTGAATTGATTCGTGTTGTCTGTTTTTGCGAGAATCATTTTTGATTCGCCAAAATTTTGACGAAATTCTAGGCTTGTGAATGCCCAGGGAGCCAGGTTCAGGCCAAAGCACATTGCTCTGAACTGATATACCTTCCCTTGTACAGCGAACTGTAGGTACTTTCGGAATGTCGGATGTACCAGGACATGAAAGTACGCATCCTTTAGATCTATGCTTGCCGCATAGTCGTTCACTCCAACGCTCGCCCTTACCGACCGAATGGTCTCCTCATAGAACTTTGGCACCACGATAAGCTTGTTTATCCAGCTGAAGTCTATTACTGGTCGGAACGAGCCGTCTGGCTTCGGTACGAGGAACAGGTGACTGTAAAAACCTTGAGAACTTTGGATCTCGATGACCTCTATTGCTTCCTTTGATAAGAGAGCCTGTACCTCCGCAAGGAGAGACTTTCTTTTGCAAGGACCTGACGGAAAATTTGTCCAACACGGACATCTTGTTAGTGGGGGTTTCGCTCGGAATGATAGCCGTAGGCCGTCCGAGACTACACTTCTCACCCACTGGTCTTCCGTGACTGCTATCCAGTTTTTCGCAAAGCTTGATAACCTTCCGCCAACTGACAAACAATAGTGGTCTTGACCATGACCTGTATGACCTGCGAGGCTTACAGGATGAGAAACCATGTCCTCCCCGCGAAGAGCCTCGTCCCGTCAGCCTGGGGGTGTCTGATCGATAGTCCCGATCAGACCTCCAGCCGCTTTCCCAAGTCGCTATACTGAAGACCTCCAGAGTAATTGTAAAAGGGTTTCTTGTACACCCGTGAGGAGCTTCCTTTTGATGATTTTTGTCTGGAATGTCCTTCACTCTTTCTGCGGAAAAAGGGTTTTTGAGACGCCGACTTTAAAAGCAGAGTACTAGGCACTGTCTTAGTAGCCTGATCCGGCCCGCACAAGTTCTTCACCACAACATCTGGCCCCAGATGTTGTTGGAACAGAGAGGGACCTCTCCCGCTCGTGGTCCTTTCAGACCTCACCGAGCTTCCCAAAACACTTGCTGGCTTCTTCCCTAGTTCCATCGTCGCTGGGTGAGCATGTTTGGATTTTAAGGTGCTCACTCTACCCACTACACTTCCTTCGACCGCAATGGACATACCCGGCATCACGGTATCCACGGACGGAATAACCGCTTCACCGGTCGAGCTAGCTGCTGAGAAGGGATTAAAACCACCAGCTAGTGTCTTTATCCACTGCCTAATATTCATGAGAACCTTGGCAGCTAGCTCTGTTTGCTCAACAGAGCACAACAACGGTAGCACACTTTTGGTAGGTGTCACATAATCATCACTATGTTCTTGTTCCTCTGAAAAAGAAACTGAGAAATTTGAATGACTCAGCGAAAGGACCGATGTAACAGGAAATTTACCCCCCCCACCCCCCCCCCCCCCCCTGAAAATCTTCCCCCCTCTCCTTAATTTGGCTGTTGATAATGTATCAGTTGATTTTAGACATGATGAAGGCATACTAAAACTTTGTGCCAAGGCAATTAAATTGCGATTTGAACAAACTTGAATCAGATCCACCCGACAATGTTGCTTACCAAATTGAAAAGATTCTGCCTGCTGGATCTGGAGAAGAAGATTTTTTAAGAAATTTACCTGAGATGCACTAAGTTTGAATTCGAGCTTCTATAGTGAGCCCAAATATGAATCCAGGGGCCGATTTGAACAAACTTGAATCAGATCCACCCCACAATGTTGCATACCAAATATGAAAAGATTCTGCCTGCTGGATCTGGAGAAGAAGATTTTTGAAGAAATTTGCCTGAAATGCACTAAGTTCGAATTCAAGCTTCTATAGTGAGCCCAAATATGAACCTAGGGAGCCGACTTGAACAAACTTGAATCAGATCCACCCCACAATGTTGCATACCAAATATCAAAAGATTCTGCCTGCTCGATCTGGAGAAGAAGATTTTTTAAGAAATTTGCCTGAAATGCACTAAGTTCGAATTCGAGCTTCTGTAGTGAGCCCAAATATGAATCTAGGGAGCCGATTTGAACAAACTTTTTGCATCAATCAACTACTTATGACCCATTATCATCTCATATCAAATTTGGTTCAAATCGACCTCACGGTTCAGAAAGTAGAAATTTTAGGCATGGCCAAAATTTTTGCCCCTCCCATAACGAAGGCAAATAATGCCCGACAAACTTCTCTTGAACAAACTTGATTCTACACCTCATAAGGAAGCTGCATACCAAATATCAAGTCTCTGCTACTGCTGGTTCATGAGAAGATTTTCAAATATTTTGGTGCCCCTTGGGGGCATGGTCCCACCCAGGAGGAGGGGGCAACTTCATTTGAACAAATCTGAATTGACATTAGGTAATAAACATTTACCCAACATTTGAAAAATATTGGGCCAGTGGTTTCTTTGGAGAAGTTGGTTTTGTAAAGTTTACGCCGGACGACAACGGACGGACGATGGACGGAAAGTGATCAGTAAAGCTCACCTTGAGCTTTGCTCAGGTGAGCTAATAAGTCAAAAAGCTTGGGAGGGCCTCAAGGAAAGATAGGGAAGAAACACTTAACAAACAATGGATAAATCATTAGCAAGAATGATGACGTCAGGCCCATGTCCTGAAATTGGGAAACATGAAATAATTTTGATAGAAGTTGAAAAATTTATGGTAATTTATATATTTTTTATACTTACCAATGACCCAGACTTAGCTGGTGCTAATCTCCTTAATTTAGGGCCAAACACAAATTTTGCCCCCCCAATCCCCAAAATTTGCATCAAAAACCGAAAAATACATGTCCTATATGGCCCTCCATACATCGACTCCTCTGCGCATGCGCAGTGTCGAGGAAGTCCCGAAATTGGCGCCAATTATCATTCTTACAACCAGTGCCTGGTAAGCGTTATGTACTCAGCGGGGAGGTATGAGTTCCCAACTCCTGGGAGGGCCATCCCCGTCTGGGTCATTGGTAAGTATAAAAAATATATAAATTACTATAAATTTTTCAACATTTTTATACTGTACCAATGACCCAGACTTAGCTGAATAGTAAATAGGCTGGAGGGCCTAGGACATAAAGGAAAATCCAATAAGCTCAATTATGTATAAAAGAATATCCTCTCCAGGAGAAAAGAAGAGATAGGCTTTACATGTATCTTTCCTATTTATAATAAAGAAGAAAGACACAACACTGATCAGTAATTGAGCATAATAATCAATGATCTCTATTAACATCCAGTATAACCCTTTATACTAATATTTTTAAAGGTAAGCCAATAAATAAAGGAAGTCCAGAGAAATGAGACTCTTTATATTCATTAAAAGTGTCCGAGGATTGTATATTAACGCTCGTTTGACACATGACATATACAAATGCTTCACACCGAGCTACACTTTAAAAATATTACATGGATGATTAAACATTATCTTACACTTTAAAACCATCCCGGTGCCGACTCAGAATTACTGACTCTAGGGGAGGTATTCCCTTGCTTTTCACTATAAAGCAGGTGACCTAAGGGAACACCCGCCCCCCCCCCCCCCTTCCCCTTGCCCTGGGTCAAATACCCCAGAGCGAAGAGGGCAGCAGGACAGAGTCACTGCCGGAACAGAAAGCCTACATAACTATAGTTGCAACTGTTTAGTGGACGATATTCTGAGCAACTGATAACGGACCTAAACAATGGAGGTCTCCAGAAATGGATTCAATATTTCTGAGATAAAAATTAGTGAATGTGGAAGGTTGAGACCAATATGCAGCCTTCATTAGATCAGTAATAGCAATACAATTAGCATAGGCCCAAGAAGTAGAAAGAGCTCTTACTTCATGAGCTGAGATCTTGAGTGCCGACTGCTGAGAAGAAGATAATTTTTCATAAGCAGTTCGAATAGTTAATTGAATCCATCTAGCAATAGAATGAACCATAATATCCTTTCTATTAGGCATCAAAGACAGAAAGAAACGCTTACGTCCCTTTCTGATGAACTCAGATCTACGTCTGTAAATACGTATTGCTCTAACAGGACACAGTAGAGGCCTACGCCCATCAGATGATGGAAGGGCCTTAATAATAATAGGTTCAGGGTACTTATTAGGAGCCTGATTCTTAGCCAAAAATCCAACATTAGTGGTAAAGGTAATAGTATTACCGACACTACGGTAGTGAGAATCCTCCACAGATAGTGCATGAAGCTCACTAACTCTTCTAGCAGAAGAGAAAGCTAAGAGAAAAGCTGTCTTATATGTTAAGAATTTGAAGTCAACTGTGTCAAGAGGCTCAAAAGGCGCTTCTTTTAGCTTAAGAAGAACCCAGGCCAAATTCCACTTCGGAATTAATCTAAGGGTTCTAGGTCTATTTATCGAAAAATTTCTAACTAACTTAGATAAAGAGACATTAGTTCCAATCCTCAAGCTATCATGATGTGCATAGGTATCAGATAGCATAGACCTATAACCCTTAATGGTGATAGGCTGCAGATTAATCTCATCAAACAAGTATACTAGAAAGTTTGCTATGTCTGGAATGGAGGGATCATAAATATCTACTGAATGATCCTCACACCACTGACAAAAGACCCTCCACTTAGCAGCATAGTTTAGCGAAGAGGAGGTCCTCCTGCAGTTAGAAATCGCGTCCACTGCTCGTCCTGTAAAATGTTTTCCGTGCAAGAAGGACCGCACAATGGAAATACGTGAAGGTTTAGACCTTGCGGATTGTGATGGAGGATGCGCGATTTCCCTTGCGAAAGAAGATCTTCCCGTTGAGGAAGCTTCCTCGGCATGTCCCACAACAGACACCTGAGTAGATTTATCCACGGTCTCTGTGGAGACAGAGATGCTACCAACAGAATCTTGCATTGCGATTGTTTTATCTTGAGCAATATCTGCTGAATCAACGGCACTGGAGGATACGCATATCCTATCATTCCGTCCCAAGAGATCGAGAGAGCGTCTACTGCAAACGTTCGAGGATCCGGACAAGGTGACACATACGTCTGCAACTGGTTGTTGAGATGTGTCGCAAATAAATCTATCATTGGCCGTTCCCATTGGTAGCAAATCTGATTGAATACTTGCTTGTTGAGAGTCCATTCTGACGGCAACAGGCGACCCCTCCGTGAAAGGGAGTCTGCTAAGACGTTCAGACGACCCGGAATATGACGGATGGAGAGAAGAATCTGATGTTCTAATACAAACAGAAGAATTCTTTCCGTTAGATTGAGCAACGGAATGGAATGAGTGCCACCTTGGTTCCGAATATACGCAACTACTGTCGTATTGTCGGACATAATTTGCACGTGTGCATTCTGAATAACGTCTATCCAATGACGTAGAGCAAGCCAAATCGACATCACCTCTTTGATGTTGATGTGCTTGCTTAGAAACTGCGGATCCCAAAGACCCTGGCACTTCAAATCCGATGGGCTCAGTGTCGCGCCCCAGCCTGTTTGACTGGCATCCGTCATAATCGTAAAACTCGGATCTGGCAACTGCAGTGGAACTCCCTGAGTTAACCACTGTATGTCTGCCCAAGTCTGAATCTCTTGTTTCACTTGGCTTGACAAGAGTATGTCCGTTTCGAGCGAATGAATCTTCACTCTCCAATTCTGAGTCAGATAGACCTGGAGAGGACGGGTGCGTAGCCGCCCCATCGGAATGAGATCCGAGGCAGCTCCGCACAGACCTATTAGTCTCATGAATTCCCTCGCTGACACTTTGTCTGAGTGAAGACAATAGCGAGCATAACAACTGACTAATTTCGCTCTGGTTAACGGCAGACGAACGAGATTGTTGTGCGTCTTGAAGCTCATTCCCAGGTGGGTAAATGACTTGGACGGCACCAGATCCGACTTCTCTTTGTTTACTATGAAACCGAGACGTCGGAGCAATAGAAGCAGATTGTGCATGTCGTTCTGAAGCGTTAACTCGTTGCCGTATCTCTGAAGAATATCGTCCAGGTAAGCCGACGTTACCGCAGACGAATGAGCTCGGAAATGAGTCATTACCGAGTTCATTACTCGAGTGAATGCCCAGGGCGCTAGATTCAGACCAAAGCACATCGCTCGGAACTGATAAACAACACCTAGGACAGCGAAGCGAAGATACTTTCTGAACGCCGGATGTACCATGACGTGAAAGTATGCATCCTTGAGGTCTATGCTCGCAGCATAGTCGTTCACTCGAATGCTCGCTCTGACCGATCGAATGGTCTCCATATAAAACTTTGGAGCCACGATCAGCTTGTTTATCCAGCTTAAGTCGATCACTGGACGGAACGAGCCATCTGGCTTCGGAACCAGAAAAAGATGGCTGTAGAAACCTGGAGATTCCTGGTTTTCTACGACCTCTATCGCGTTCTTCGTTAAAAGAGACTGGACTTCTGATAGAAGTGCGGTTCTTTTCTGACAATTTGACGGAAGCTGAGTCCATCTTGGACTTCGAGTTAATGGAGGCTTGCCTTTGAAGGACAGTTTTAGTCCTTCCGAAATAACCCCTAGCACCCAAGGGTCCTCCGTAATTGATTCCCAATTGCTTGAGAAACTCGACAGTCTTCCGCCCACCGGAACGCGACAGAGGTCTAGACCATCACTTCCTGGATCCGCGAGGCTTGCGGTAGGAGAAACTACATCCTCCGCGACCCGCACCTCGCCCCGTCGGCCTAGGGGCGTCTGACCGGTTATTTCGGCCAGCATAACGGCCCCTAGTCGAGTCGCTACTCTGCCGGTCTCTAGAGTAAGACCTAGAGGACGCATAGGAACCTCTATAGGAACTTCCCCTGGACGAACTCGTCCCGGAAGTGCCTGGCCTACTCCTGTCTGCTGGTTCCGATTTCTTGGAAGCAGACTTAAAAAGCAGAGAGTCCGAAGCTTTCTTTGTTAATTTATCATATATATCAGAAAGCTTGCCACTGAAGAGAAACTCTCCAGAGACCGGAGCGACTCTAAGAGAGTTTTTCACCTTACTGTCCATGCATGTGGAAGTAGCCAAGGCCGCGTCACGTCGAGCTAACTCCAGATTTGCCACTGAAAGGGCGGAGTTATAAGTGGAAAACGCTATGGCCCTGGACAGAACTCTTAAAGACGTTTGTACGTCTTGAAATTCAGGTCCTTCAAAGTGTAATGACAACGCTCTAGTAAGGTGATCTGCGTAGGAAAGAGCGTCTAAACTAGCTCTGTTAGACGATATCGTCGTTTCCATCATAGACGACGGAAGTAACATAGACGACGGCATGGATATATCAAGGTCTTCAGCCTGGTCGTCTAAACGCAGAGGAACTCTCTGGATGCCCTGACCTGCCGTATCAAACTTGTTCCTTTGATTAATAAACAGCAGCTGTAGAGCAGAAGCCGGTAGGAAGGCTGACCTGCCCGTCTTGTTGGCAAGTTTATCAATAGCG
This sequence comes from Pictodentalium vernedei, assembly GCA_031216915.1. Taxonomy (NCBI): domain Eukaryota; kingdom Metazoa; phylum Mollusca; class Scaphopoda; order Dentaliida; family Dentaliidae; genus Pictodentalium; species Pictodentalium vernedei. The sequence goes on from CM062295.1 coordinate 235,201,380, forward strand.
TCATTCAATAACTCAAAAATCCGAGAGACATTCTTGGATTGTGACGGAAATTCCGGGACAATGTCCCTAAACCGATTAAAAAACTCGGTGTCCAGTGGCACTATTACCCTCCTATCCGGCTGCGCAGCATTTTGGTCTGGCGGAACAACTTCTGGAAGATAACACCGGATGAATTCTACGGCTATTTTATGTTGTTCCGAAAGGGAAATATCCAATTCATCAGAATCCCTTTCGCCATCCTGCCGGACCTCATGTAAATCATGTAAATCTCGGTCGTCCGCACCGGATCCAGCGGCGGAACCTACTGACCCAGCATCTTCTGACATTTCATGTTCCGACAGAGGCTCTGACGGTTGCTGGGATGCTGCGATTAACTTTGCTATCTGCGATAGCACATCCGTTACAGAGGCCTGGGGAGCAGCGGTCTTACTGGTTTTAGCCGCCGGAAGCTCCCTGGACGTTGCATCTTGCATACATCTTTTATGTGAACGTCCGGACGAAGAAGGCCTCGAGTCCCTGGCTACCGGATGGCGTGACCTGGTCGCCGAGGAATCCCTGGTCGGCGAAGCTGACTGTAATTCACTGGTCACGTAGCCAAGGTGCGGTCGAGTGTGCTGCTGAGAGGATATGGAAGCCTTATAGGTAGCCTCGGCGGACTGCCTATATACCGGAGCATTCCGAGCGGTGGACGTATGCTCCGACTGCATAACATTACGGACTACAACATCTGGTCCCAGATGCTGTGATCATGAGAATCATAGGAAGACTTCCTCCTATTACAATTTGAACAATAATCATTCATAGTGAAATGTAAACAATCAAAGTACTCGCACTAATCCTTGAAAATAAAGATACATAATACAACAATCCATTATATTCATTAATAGATAATGATCTGAAAAGAAAAAAATTTTTAAGAATCCCAAAAAAATTTTTTCAGAAGAGCCCAAGTTCCCAACGGGAACCCTGAGCCCAATGGATCCCAAAAAAGCCTAAGTGTGGACAAAAATTTAAATTCATTTTGAAAAAAATTAATGAGACACTTACGGACAATAATAATGTATCTTACTATGAATAAGAGATGCAGAAGACAAAAAATCACTATCAGCAGTAACTGTTGTCAACCTAAGCAAAAGTGTCAACAAACCGGAAACATGACTCCAGGCACTGAAACAAACATGGCCCGAAATCAGTCACCAATTAAAACACTATCTGATGCAAAACAGAGGCTTCCAGAGAAGAAACTGTAGAACATCAGATGGTAGATGCAGACCAAAACGCCTAAACACCCCTAGGGTGAGGACGTAAACATGGGGAAAAAACAGAAATAAATCTGTTACCAAGCCAAAACTCCCAAGAAATTTTTAGTAATAAACATTACAAAAAATTAAGCCAAAACATGGGAGAAAAGCTAGGGGGGAATAAGGAAGGTAGAGAGGAAACACTGATCAAACAATGGTACTTCATAGCAAGAATGATAACATCAGGGCCATGCCTTGAAAAAAGGTAACTAGAAATAATTTCATAAAATAATTATAAGTTACAGCCCTGAACATTTTCTTGCACTAAATATTTTCCTCTCCTCCTAATGTATCCTCTTTATTTCCACCATTTCACTCATGAATATGTGTCTGGCATCATGAAAATTGAGATTTGGAAGCACAAATAACAGAGAAGTGTGACTGTTTTGAGGGCCAAACTAAGAATGATAATTGGCGCCAATTTCGGGACTTCCTCGACACTGCGCATGCGCAGAGGAGTCGATGTATGGAGGGCCATATAGGACATGTATTTTTCGGTTTTTGATGCAAATTTTGGGGATTGGGGGGGCAAAATTTGTGTTTGGCCCTGAATTAAGGAGATTAGCACCAGCTAAGTCTGGGTCATTGGTACAGTATAAAAATATAAAGTTACAGCCCTGAACGCTCCAAACCACCATTGTTCACTTCCAATTATGTCCTTGGATCCACCAATTTTACCACTGATTTGTGTCTGGCATCCTCCAAAATGAGATTTAAAAGCACAGATGTCAGTTCATTGTTGCTGACTTCAGGGCCAAACAAAGAATGATGGTTTGCACCAATTATGGTGTCTTCCTGGATACTGTGCATGCGCAGATTCAAAAAGTATAGAGGACCAGATAGGACATTAAATTTTCGGTTTTGTATGCAAATGTTGGGGATTGGGAGGCAAAATTTGTGTTTGGCCCTTCATTAATTTTTGAGTTAGCACCAGCTAGTCTGGGCCATTGGTTGTTGTATAAAAATGCATGTCTCATCGGGAACCCCATATCCTCATAGTGGTCCTGTCATATCAGTGTAACATGCATGTTGTTTGGAGAAAGTTTGGAAAGGAGAACTGATCAAAAGTCATGTCCCTCAAAGGCCTCCAAACCAACTAGTATGCAGGTTGGGGTCTGCCTAGAAAGGGGTCTGCAAACCCAAGGCAGACTCCAAGCCTGCCTGGTGGAAACCCGGTTTATCTCAAGGCGGAATTTACTAGCATAAAGGGGGGAAGATAACTCAAGCTTTCTCTCTAAATGAAGAACAAACATAAAGACTGAAATGTACAATATTACCTGCAGCCTGGGTGTGAGCAATAACAGCTTCAACACTTAAACCTCCAACAGCTTTCTTTTCTGGATCTTCACCTTCAATTGCTCTCAATTCTGCCATTCGATTCCTAGCTTCTTCTGCACACAATTCTCTTGCACGAAGCCCACTTGAAGTATTCCCAATGGAAATAGCATCCATTACAACACCATCTAGTGTCAATAAAGCTGCTTCATATTTCTTTGCCATAATCACTGCAGCTGTAGTTTTACCTACAAAAAACATATATGATTAACCCTTTACCTAACATGGACAGAAAACATTTGCCAAAAAATTTCTTTAGTAATTCAAAAACATATTTACCTCAAAAACATAGCCTATGACCCTTTATTGAAATGAGCTTGATCAACTCCTTACTAGCATAAAAAAATGAAACAAATAGCTAAAAAAAATTTAGTATGGCCATAGTCATTTTGTACAAATCATGTTCTGGGGGTCCTGTGGAATGCTATTCAAAAAACTGAGTTTCACACACCAGGACTTTATTATTTGTACTTAAAAAACAAGTTAAAAAGTTCTAAGATGATTGGGCTAAATATTGTTTCCAGCCAGAAGAAATGAAAATGTTGCATTTACACTATGGAGGTTAAGTTTTTTAATTTTCGCTTAACTTTTTGCATGCAGTGGGCAGAAAATAGCACCCCCCCTCCCCCCCCCACCCCCTCCCCCCCATATACTTTACTTACGCGATGAGCGGCGGTATATTCCGCCAGACAATAGTAGGGTATTTTACGAGTGTGAATAGAAATCTGGTGACGTATTTCCTTCGAGAATGTTCTCTATCATATCCAATAATATCAAAGTCAAGGTTATTAATGGCAGTGCCGATGAAGTTGCTTTTAAATGATAAATTACAAGCAATTTCGAGTGAAATTTTCGTTGAGAAGTTAAAAAAATTTATAGTAATTTATATATTTTTTATACTTACCAATGACCCAGACATAGCTGGTGCTAACTCTTAAAATATAGGGCCAAACACAAATTTTGCCCCCCAATCCCCAAAATTTGCATCTAAAACCAAAGAAAACATGTCCTGAATGGCCCTCCACACTTCACCACTACTGCGCATGCGCAGTGTCAAGGACGTTCCGAAATTGGCGCCATTAATCATTCTAATAACCAGTGCCTGGTAAGCGCTATGTACTCAGCGGGGAGGTAAGAGTTCCCAACTCCTGGGAGGGCCATCCCCGTCTGGGTCATTGGTAAGTATAAAAAATATATAAATTACTATAAATTTTTTAACATTTTTATACTGTACCAATGACCCAGACATAGCTGAATAGTAAAAAGGCTGGAGGGCCAAGGACATAGAGCAAGATGGAATACGCTCAATCATATAAAATAGAGTCATCCCCTCTAGGAAAAATGAAGTATTAGGCCTTACATGTATCTTTCTTATTTATGATAAATTAGAAAGGTACAACACCTTCCAAAATTGAGCATCATACATCCATGTACTCTATTAATATCTAGTATAATCCTTATACTAATAATTTTTAAAGTAAGCCAATAAATAAAGTAAGTCTAGAGAATAGAGACTCTTTATACTCCTTAAAAGTGTCTGAGGATTGTATAATCATGTCCGTTGACACGTGCTATATTCAAAAGCTATACTTTAAAAACTAAGACCTGAATGAATTTTTAAAACATAAACTTCTCACTAAACAACCATCCCAATAACAGCTCAGAATTACTAACTCCGGAGGAGGTATCCCCTTGTTTTCATAGTAAAACAGGTGACCCAAGGGAACACCCTCCCCCCCCCCCCTTTTTCTTGCCCTGGGTCAAATAGCCCAGAGCGAAGAGGGCAGCAGAACGGAGTCACTGCCGAAACAGACAGCCTACCTAGCTATAGTAGCAACTGTTAAGTGAATGACATTCTGAGCAGTAGATAATAGACCTAACAATACAGGCCTCCAGAAATGGACTCAATATTTCTGAGATAAAAATTCATGAATGTGGATGGCTGAGCGCAATGAGCAGCCTTCAAAAATCTATAATAGCGACACTATTAATGTAAGCCCAAGATGTAGAAGAACTCTTACTTCATGAGCCGAAATCTCAAACACAACTGCTGAGTCAATGATATACCATAAGCAGTATCGATAGTTAATTGAATCCATTAGCAATAGAATGGAGCGTAACGTCCTTCTATTAGGCATCAAAGACAGAAGAAGCTTACGCCCGTAGTAATAAACAGATATCTGTTTATAAATACATAAACTCTAACCGGACAGAGTAAAGGCCTATGCCCGTACGAAGACGGAAGGACCTTAATAACAATAGGTTCCGGATATTAATTAGGAGCCTGACTCTTATGCAAAAATCCAACCTAAATAGTAAAGGAAGTAGTGATTCCGAAACTACGAAAGTGAAAATCATCCACCAATAGTGCATGAAACTCACTGACTCTTCAGTAAAAGAGAAGCCAACAGAATTACTGTCTAAAAGGTCAGAATTTGAAAACTACTGTTTCCAGAGGCTCAAATGATTACTCAGCTAAATAAGAACCGAAGTTAAATTCCATATAGGAATTTAATCTAATGATTCTAAGTCTATTTATCGAAAAGTTACTAACTGACTTAGATAAAGAGACATAAGACTCAATTGTAAACTATCATAGAGTGCATAGGTATGAGGTAACATAAACCTATAACCTTAATAATAACAGGCTGCAGTAGATCTTGTCAAACAAGTATACTAAAAAGTTGCAATGACTAGTATGGAGGGATCAACAATATGAACATAGTGATCCCTACACCAACGACGGAAGAGCCTCCACTTTAGCCGCATAGAATAGCGAAGAAGAGGTTCTCCTATAGTAAGAAATCGCGTCCAAAGCTCGTCCAGTACAATGCTTACAATGCAATAAGGACCACACAACAGAATACGTGAAGTTTGAGACCTTGCAGGTTGTGATAAAGATGGCACGATTTTACCCAGCGAAAAAAGATCCTCTCATTGAGGAAGATTTCGCGTGAAGTCCCACAGTAGACATCAGAGTAAATTTACCCACGGTCTCTGTGAAGACAGAGATGCTATCAACAGAAATGTATTGTGGTTGTTTATCTTAGCAATACTTGCTGAAACAACAGCGCAGGAGGATACGCATATCCTATCATTCCGTCCTATTAGATCAATAGAGCGTTAATAACATTAGCTCAGAGATCCGGACAAGCAAACACATACGTCTGCAATTGACAAGCAAGTTGTGTCGTAAATAAATTATCATTGGGCGCTCCCATTGATAGCAAATCTGATTGAATACTTGTTTGTTGAGAGTCCATTCTGATGGCAACAAGCGACCCATAAGTGAACGGGAGTCCGGTAATACAATCAGACGACCCGGAATATGACGGACCGAAACAGAACTTGGTGTACTATAACAAACAGAAGGATTCTTTCCATTAAATTGAATAACGGAAACAAATGAGTGCCTCCCTGGTTCCGGAGATACGCCACTACTGTCGAATTAACGGACAGGATTTGGACATGCGTTTCTGAATAATGTTCATCCAATGACATAAAGCAAGCCTAAAAAAACATTATTCCGTGGAAGATAAGTGCTTGCTTAGAGACTGCGGAACCCAAAGAACCTGGCACTTCGAATCCGTTGGGATCAATATTATATCCCAACCTGTTTGACTGGCAACCGTCATAATTATAAAACTCGGATCCGGCAACTGCAGTGGCACTCTCTGAGTCAACCACCGAATGTTTGCCCCAGTCTGAATCTCTTGCTATACTAGATAGACAAGAGAACGTGTAAAACGAGCAATTCATGGATTGCTGAAAAGTTGCCGTCGAAGAGAAGCTTCTCCGAGAACGAAGCGACTCTGAGAGAGTTCTTCACCTTACTATCCACGCGCGGGGATGTAGCTAGGGCTGCGTCACGTCTAACCAACTCCATTCAGCCACTGAAGGGCGGAGTTATACGTGAACCAACTACTGCCCGCAAAAGAAATCACATTGAGAATAATATCCCGGAATTCTTTCTCTTGAAGACGTAACGATAACGCCTCAGTAAGGTGGATTACGTATGATAAAGCGTCTAAGTTAAATCTATTAGACATCATTGTCGTTTCCAACATTGTGGTTGGAAAAGACATAGACGGCGAAAAAGAATATTTCCAGTCTTTAACCACGCCGTCTAGACGCATATGAACTCTCGGTATGCCCTGTTCTGCCAAAATAAATTATTCGTATAAATGATAAAAGGCAGAAATGAGCATTGCGGACAAGAAACTAAACTATCATACTTGGTAGCAGGCCTATATGTATATATAGCGTCGATAAATAATACACATGTTCTAATGACATTATTGGACTGTGTCGGTAAGTCAGGGACAATGTCCCTGAACCGCTCCAAAATTCTGTGTCCAATGACGCTATAAGTCTCTTATCCAACATCGCAGCAATGTAGTCCGAAATAACAATCACTGGAAGATAATGCCGGAAGATATTAATGGCAGCTTCCGATGCTATGAAAGGGAAACCTCGAAATCTTTCGAATCCCTTTCGCCATCCTGTCGGACCCTATAAAGCGTTCGGTCGTCCGTACCTGATGCAACCGCGGACCGCACCGACCCAGCGCCGTCAGATAATTCCTGATTCGACCAAGAAACTGTCGATTGCTGGGATGCTGCGAAAAAACTGTGCTAATTCGGATAGCACGTCCGTCACTGAGGCCTGTGGAGAAGCGGTCCTACGATGCATTGCTGCTGGAAGCTCCGTGATCGTTACCCCGTGCATACTACTAATATGCGAGCGAACGGAGTGTATAGGCCTCAAATCCCTTGGCTACCGGATGGCGTGACCTGTTCACCGTGGAATCACTGAATGACGAAACTGATCGGATACTCGAGGTCACGTAGCCAATGTGCGGTCATGTGCACTGCTGTGAGGATGAGGAAGCATTATCGACAGTCTCTCGGACTGTCAATATAACGGAGCGTCCCGAGCGACGGACATATGCTCCGAATGTAAAATATCTGAACCACAACATGCGGTCCCCTATGTTGTTGGACGAGAGAGGGACCTCTCTCGCTCACAGCCCGGATGGACCTGGACAAGCCAGGAACCGGACTAACAGGCTTCCTCCGATCTGTCCTCAATCCGCCGTCATTGGGTGAGTACTAAAGTAATTATAGTGCTCGCATCACCCAAATCTCCTTCCTAGACCGCAACGGACAAACCCGGCAGCCGAACCATTCGATGAATGTACGCTACACCGGGTGAGCTAGCGAATGTCACTCCGTCGATCCTACAAGGAACCTCTTAGGCGATAGACATATTCCATGAGCACTTATTGCTGCTAGCTCTTCATTAACTATGACGACAGAGGCACACTTTTTGAAAGACATCTCCGTAACTTTGCGAACAAGAAACCAGAAATGCTTGATAATAGCAAGCATATAATAATAAATATATAGCGTCGTTCAATAATTCGAAAGTTTGTGTGACATTATTGGACTATGTCGGAACTGAGGGACGAAGTCCCTGAACCGAACCAAAAATTTCTAAGTCCACCGACGCTATCAGTTTCTTATCCGGCATCGCAGCATTCTGGTCCGACGAAAGAACCTGTAGAAGATCAAGTCAGAAGACATACACAACAGCATATGTTGTTCCGAAAGGGAAAGCTCGAAATCCTCCGAATCCCTTTCGGTATCCCGTCGGACCGGATGAAATTTTCGGACGTCCGTACCCGCTTCCGCGGAGCGTCCCGACCCAGCATCGTCGGATAAAACATATGCGACAGATTCAGTTGTTGCTGGGATGCTGCGATAAGCTGTGCTATTTAGGATAGCACGTCCATCCCCGAGGCCTGTGCAGTTGCGGTCTTACGATGCATTGCCGCCGGAAGCTCCGTGTACGTTGACTCCCGCACACTTTCCTATGCGAACGTCCGGAGTCTGCAGGCCTCGTGTCCCTGGCTACCAGATGGTGTGACCTGGTCGCCGATGATTCTCCGATTGGTGAAGCTGACTGGATATCCGAGGTCACGTAGCCAAGAGCGGTCGTGTGCGCTACCATGAGAATGAGGAAGCCTTATTGACAGTCTCTCCGGACTGACTATATGTCGGAGCGTCCCGAGCGACGGACGTATGCTCCGAATGCGAAACATTTTGTACCACAACATCTGGGGCCAGATGTTCTTGTACCAGAGAGGGGCCTCTCTCGCTCGCCATCCGGATGGACCAGAACGAGCTATGAACCGAACTAAAAGGCTTCCTCCATTCTCCCTCTAATCCGCCGTCACTGGGTGTGCATTTGGTTGAATTATAGTGCTCGCATCACCCCAAAACTCCTTCTAGACCGCAACGGACGAACCCGGCTGCCGAACCATTCGATGAATGGACGCTACACCAGGCGAGCTAGCGGACGTCAAAGGCCGTCGAACCTACTAGGGTCCTCTTAGGCAATTGGCATATTTACATGAGCACTTTTCCGCTAGCCCTTCATTAATTGTGACGACGGAGGCACACTGTTGGAAGACATCACAGATACATCACCCTAATCTTGATCGTCTGAAATAGAAATTGATAAAGTAGAGTGACCCTGCGGAGAAAGGACCGGAATGTCCAATTCCCCACTAACATACCGTGACATACGCTTCCCATGTTGTCATCGAAATCATCAGATACAGAACAGGAGTTAATGCGAGTACACTGACCACATATAGAATTATTATAAAAGTCAGAGGAAGACTTCCTCTTATTACATTTGATCAAAATCCTTTCAATGTGAAAAGAAAACAAAGTCCTGGTACTCGCACCAACCCCTGACAATCAAAATACATAATAATAATATGATCCATTAACATAGAAAAAATAACTGAAATCAAAATATTTTGAAAAAATATTTTTTCAGAACAGCCCAAGTTTCTGAAAAGTAACGTTGAGCCCCAATGGATCCCAAGCCTAAGTGTGGACAAAAATTTTAAAAATATTTTAAACAATTTATGCAACACTTACGAACAATAATAATGTATCTAGTTATGATTAAATTAACATCAAGATATTATTTTCAAGAAATCCCCCCCTCACACAGAGGGCTGTTGTAAATGTAAACAATGAGTGTAAAAACACTAAAATAAGACTCCAGGCACCCAGGCCCGAAATCAGTTACCAAAAATACACTATCTGATGCAAAACAGAGACTTCCAGGGAAGAAACTGCAGAACATCAGATGGTAGATGCAGAACACAACGCCTAACCACCCGTAGGTGAAGACGTAAACATGGGGAAAAGAACAGAATTCATTCTGTTATTCAGCTAAAACTCCCAAGAAATTTTAGTAATAATAATTACAGAAACTATGCCAAAAGCATGGGAGAATAGCAAGAGGGGACTTAAAGGAAAGGGAAAGAGGAAAACACTGAAAAATCAGTGTAACTAAATAACAAGAATGACAACAAAATGGCTGCTGCCTCGAAAATAGGTAACTTAACATAATTTCATTAAAAAATTTTAAGTTACAGCCCTGATAATATTCTGTCACACATTTTTCCTCTCCTCCTTCTCTATCCTCCTTAGAATCACCATTTCACTAATATTTATGTGTTTGGCATCATTTAAACTGAGATTTACAAGCACAAAGATCAGTCAGATGTTAACTGATGAAGGGCCAAACTTAGAATGATTAATGGCGCCAATTTCGGAATGTCCTTGACACTGCGCATGCGCAGTAGAGGTGAAGTGTGGAGGGCCATTCAGGACATATTTTCTTTGGTTTTAGATGCAAATTTTGGGGATTGGGGGGCAAAATTTGTGTTTGACCCTATATTTTAAGAGTTAGCACCAGCTATGTCTGGGTCATTGGTACAGTATAAAAATATAAAAAACACAAACAAAGGTACCCAAGAAGTTTCGTAAAAATCGGTTCATAAATGCGGCCTCTAGCCCGAGCCGTATTGAATTGTTGACGGACAGACGGACAACTGGCCATGGCATAAGCTCAAATTTGGCTTCGCCAAAGTTGAGCTAAAAATAGAAATGGCCGATGAATTTTATGACATTGTTGGGAACTCCGACAGCGAAGATGAGAAGTATTTCGAGCGATTTTATCAAAATAATACTGATGATAATGACCGGGAAAGTGGCGATGATTCGGACAATGACATTTGTTTGACCGAAGATGAACTTTCTGAAATTGAAAAAGAGGTTGAGGAGGAAATTTTTAACGAAGAGCATGGCCCTTTTCATGAGGCATATGACTGTGGAAGGCTAAAAAAATTTGTTTCATGTTCTGAGCCGAAAATCGATGAGGATTTGACCCCTTACGAAATATCTGTCCAATTTTTTTAAGAGGAAATTTTCGAAATTTTAGTGACTGAAACTAATAAATATTAAGAACAGTACATTCAGTCTGTAGGTGGAGTGGATAATTTATCAAAATCTGCAAGGGCACGGCTTTGGAAAAATGTCAACTGCAATGAAATGAAAGCTTTTCTGGCTATGATTTTGTACATGCGACTAGTCCGTCTGTCAAGTTATGCTATTTACTGAAGCAAACATGACATGATACAACTAAAAAACTTTTCATCAATTACGCCTAGGGATCGATTTCTGAACTTTCTGACATTCTTACATATTGCCAACAACAGTAAAGAACCCCCACGTGACAGCCCATTGTTTGATCCCGGGTACAAAGTGAACAAACTGTCTTAACTTTTAGTGAAAAACGGGCAGCAATTTTATACCCCTGGGAGGGAATTATCAGTCGATGAAACTCTTGTGCCATACAAAGGCAGGACAAAACTTTTTACAGTACATTCCAATTAAACCACACAAATGGGGAATAAAAGTGTGGACACTTGCCGATGCAAGATCTGGCTATGTTTATAACTGGAAACTTCATACTGGCAAATTACAACCCGACCCAAGAAATAGGGGTGCAACACATCGAACTGTTATGACTTTGTGCAAACCACTACTGAATCTAGGACATCATGTGTATTGTGATAATTACTTCACAAGCCCAGCGCTGTTTTCTGAACTGGCTGATAATCAAACTGGTGCCTGTGGGACACTTCGCAAATATCGTTTGGGAGTGCCGGCAGCGGTCAAGAAAACAAAGCCATCAAAAAGTGACCTCCTGTTTATCCATCGAGATGGCACACATCTGTATGTCACCTGGATGGACAAATGGCAGGTTAACCCTTTACCCAACAAATCAGCCGCATCCGTTCCCGTAATATGCAAATTCAGCAGTTGAAAAAATATTATTTTTAAAAAAATTTCAACAAAAACCATATCATGTGACCCCTCATTGGAACGAGCTCGTTCCAATGAGGGGGTCACATGATATGGTTTTGTTGAAATGTTTTGAAAAATTTCAAAAAGTGGTATTTAAAATAATAAATTTTGATATTGTCTGCGTTGGGTAAAGGGTTAACCTTCTTACCACCATCCATAATGGTTCAACCTTTATGAAAAAAGTTAGATCCAAATTCCACGATACTTATTTTCGAGAAGTTCAACACCCTCGGGCAATTCAGCTGTACGCACACTTCATGGGAGGAGTGGATTTATCAGATCAGCAGACTTCATACAGTGTATTGTTACACAGAATGCGAAAGTGGTGGAAGAAACTTTTTATTTGCAATTTATTTGAAGTTAGTGTGGAAAATTCTAAAGTAATCTATAAAAGTTTATGCAAGAAGTTTTGCCCAGAGAAAAAGAAGATATCGGCCGAGAAATTTCTTATCACTGGTCTGCTCGAAGGATATGTGAAGCCTCTGAAACCTTTTGTAAGACCTGAAACAAATCCTTCACTAAGATTGTTAGAAAGGCATTTTCCACAACTGAATCCAATGATAATATCTGGTGGTAGACGTTCAAATCCAGACTGTGAAGTTTGTTCAAACTGGGAACAAATGCGTCATCAAACGTCATGTGACATCACGTGACATTCCTCTATGTGTGTACGCCTGCTTCGAGAGATATCACACTCCGGTTAAATACAAAATTAACTTTTCAACAGAACTCCACAAATAACTGTAATGAAATGACAACACAACATCTCCAATGAAATATTTTTATTTGTAGTCAATTTAGAGACAAAACAACTAAAATTAAATATTTTATTCTCAAAACACTATTTTTTACATAAAATTTCACATTTTTTACATAAAATTACAGTTGAACTATGAAATAAAATTCTGTTACATATTCTAGATGTTATATCATCTTCATACCCACAAAATAGGAATGATATATTTTATTTTGTGTGAAAACAGGTTTGAAATAACTAGCATGTTATTTGTAAAATTTACTTGGTGGCTGGGCATAAGGGACCTGTCTTGAGAGACCACCCCTTTTGCCAAGCAAAAGTGGTCTCTCAAGACAGGCGGTCTCTCATTAGAGGTTCGAGGTTTTCTCTAGTCAGTGAATGACCAACCAGAGAATATTTGTTGCTCATATGGAGAACAATAGATTTTTCAACTTTTTTTTTATTATTGTTTTATTTTAAGTCAGTTTTAAGTATAGAGGCATTGTTTGAGAAATTAGTTAAAAGTACATAAATTGAAAAACTTTTTGAGATTATGGTGTGAACTGTGAAGGGGCTGGTCCATCCAAAATAGTAACTTCTTACTTTATGCAAACAAAGTGTTCTCCTCTTTCTATTAATATTTTCAAATGAGTTATTTTTATAATTTCCAGTTTTACCTTGAAAAGTCTGTTTTTGTGTCTGTCAGATTTTGTATTAATAGAAAATAATTTCAGTTGCCCTTTAACTGGTAGAGTGCTGGAAGCCCATATTTGGACTTTACTCTGAAGTGCAGGTGCTGCAACTCAATGGTTTCGTATTCTGTGGATGTGCTTCATATTATTTTTTAATTGAAATTATTCAGTCTGTGAGGATTTGCCTTGTTACAATTTATGGGAGAGTGCCACTAGGCACTCTCCCATAAATTGTGACAAGGCAAAGAGAAGTGGACAAATTTGGATGACCAAAAATAATTTAGCACTCTACCAGTTAAGTAAAAACAGGACGATGAAATCGTCAGATGTGTACCCATCGCGCAACTAGTAGAAAGCTGTATGATGGAGGGCCTCCCTGGATGCCGACATTATGTACACCATATATGGTATGGGTACATATAGAAATGGATTGGAGGAGTGCCTAATTTGATGGATAAAGGGTTAATATCTCCAAATCAAATTATTAGATTCACATAAATAACTATACAGCACAGCACATTAGTAACCTGAATACATATATAAAGTTACCTGATAATCATTTTAATATTTTTTGAGTTATCGCATGCTGAAGAAATGGATTGGAGGAGTTCTCAATTTGAAGGATAAAGGGTTAATATCACAGGATCAAATTATCAGATTTACACCAAAAACTATACAGCTCGGCACATCAGTAACCTGAACACATATTTGAAGTATAATGACAATCGGACTGATATTTTTTGAGTTATCTTATGCCAAAGGGATTGGAGGAATTTTCAATTTGAAGAATAAAGGGTTAATATCTTAGGATCAAATTATCAGATTTACACCAAAAACTATACAGCTCGGCACATCAGTAATTTGAATAGAAATATAAAGTAACTTGACAATCCAAGCAATATTTTTCAAGTTATCGAATGCCAAAGGGATTGGAGGAATTTTCAATTTGAAGGATAAAGGGTTAATATCTCAGGATCAAAATAACAGATTTACACCAAAAAGTATACAGCTTGGCACATCAGTAACCTGAACACAAATATAAAGTAACTTAATCCACAGCTACCTAATATTTCTTTTGTTCTGTCATGAAAACAAGCCCTATAAAATCACACCAAGTACGGTTTTGATGAGAACAGCTCAGTAAAACAGTACCAATATCTGGATATTGGGACAGTTTTGAAACAGTCCCAATAACTCGATATTTGTACGATTGTCACGGTACTGTAATCATAACCATTCAAAAGTAAATATGCTGTAAAGGAGGTGTGAAAAACTTTCTAACACATGAGTTATCGACAAGCTTTTCTCGACAGAGCTACTGAATTGAGTGTGCATCGTGTCCAAATTATAATGTACTTTTTAATTTTTTGTTGCTTTTAATAACCAACAGCCCTGGTAACCTAAAAAGGACTCCTGTGGAAACCTCGAAAGTGAAGCAGTGCTTGTTTGCTGTGGTAAACAAGTTCAGTTTTACTGGTAAAATAGGACCTGGTCACCAGTGCCCAGGGTAGAAGTCCTCTAAAATGGGCAGCATGGGTGTAAACGATTGGCTAAACTTGACTTTACACTTTTTTTGCGGTCACAATTAGCCATAGCTGCAGAAAAGTGACCTTAAACACCAGTAAATAAATAACCTAAAAAAAACGCCCTTTTTCAAATATTAAGACGGCAATCAGGCACCACCACCCGCCACCCCTGAGGGAAAGCGAACCTCTTCTTCAGATAAAAAAAAGAATTATTCTTCCAAATGCTTTAAAAATGAACAATTATTAAATTTATCTGCCGCACTTTCGATGGGGGATTGAATAAGTGTTCCACCCTTGAGCTGAGACATTATATTAGCGAGAGAAAAAATTACGTCATGATGTGAGTTCACTTCGAAGCCACAGATCTGTTCACAATATCTGAACTCCTGATGCGTGTCATAACTTCAATAAACTTTCTAGCAAGCAAACAATGGGTTATGCCCATTTTGTTTTTCGGGGGTAGAGCAAGCAAAAAGTGTTTTAAAATGTGATTTTACTCGTGTCAAACTTTCTAAAATATAATTTTTTTTGACGTTTGTTAACATTGAGGGGCTGTGGATTAAATCACATATATCACTATTTTGTGTACTATATGGGTAAATAATTGTACAGTTGTGCAGGTGTCCTCCAATATTTGGACTTGGCTTCGCCTCGTCCAAAATATCTCCGGACACCTGCACAACTGTACAATTATTTACCCATATAGTACACAAAATAGTGATATATCTATTACTTGACAATCCAAGCAATATTTTTCAAGTTATCGAAATCCAAAGGGATTGTAGGAATTTTCAATTTGAAGGAAAAGGGGTTAATATCTCAGGATCAAATTATCAGATTTACACGAAAAACTATACATCTTGGCACATCAGTTATTTGAACACAAATATAAAGTAACTTGACAATCCAAGCAACATTTTTCAAATTATCGAATGCCAAAGGGAATGGAGGAATTTTCAATTTGAAGGATAAAGGGTTAATATCACAGGATCAAAATAACAGATTTACACCAAAAACTATACAGCTCGGAACATCAGTAACCTGAAGATATATATAAAGTAACATGACAATTGGATTGATATTTTTTGAGTTATCTCATGCCAAAGGGATTGGAAGAATTCTCAATTTGAAGGATAAAGAGTTAATATCTCAGGATCAAATCATCAGATTTACACCAAAAACTATACAGCTCGGCACATCAGTAACCTGAACACAAATATAAAGTAACTTGACAATCCAAGCAATATTTTTCAAGTTATCGAATGCCAAAGGGATTGGAGGAATTTTCAATTTGAAGGATAAAGGGTTAATATCTTAGGATCAAATTATCAGATGTACACCAAAAAGTATACAGCTTGGCACATCAGTAACCTGAACACAAATATAAAGTAACTTGACAATCCAAGCAATATTTTTCAAGTTATCGATTGCCAAAGGGATTGGAGGAATTTTCAATTTGAAGGATAAAGGGTTAATATCTCAGGATCAAATTATCAGATTTACACCAAAAACTACACAGCTCGGCACATCAGTAACCTGAACACATATATAAAGTAACTTGACAATCCAAGCAATATTTTTTGAGTTATCTCATGCCAAAGGGATTGGAAGAATTCTCAATTTGAAGGATAAAGAGTTAATATCTCAGGATCAAATTATCAGGTTTACACCAAAATCTATACAGCTCGGAACATCAGTAACCTGAACACAAATGTAAAGTAACTTGACAATCCAAGCAATATTTTTCAAGTTATCGAATGCCAAAGAGATGGACACGGATGCCGGATGGACAGACAGACAGATGGACAGACAGACAGATGGACAAAGGATGGACGAACGACAGATGGCCACCCCGGATACCGGCATTATGTGTACCATACATAGTATGGGAACACATAAAAATAAGCTTACCAGGGTGTTTTAGTTTGCTTAATCCTCTTTGATTTTGTCACACTTGAGCAAATAATGGACATAAACTAAGTTTTTTTTAACAGTAATCTTTATATTTTCAAAGGGATCCTGATAACAATTTCTCGGACTTGTAGAGTTATACAAATGAATAACAATGTAATTGAAAGCCAATTAATATAGTTTTCAGATAATCTACAGTGAAAGATATTTGTCATACATATGTACGATTTCAGATATTAAGGTTTCAGGGGACAATTGTCCTGAAAATTTTACTGTTGGTCAGATGTCCTGGTTACATTTTTGAATTACTGATTTCTGTACACATTGTATTGATCTTAATTGATTTTAATACTCTGAAAATCCAAAAACTGATTTTCCGGTCTCTCAAAACAGGTGAAAAACTGAGTTTTTGCCACAGTTTTGCGGTCTCTCAAGGCAGGTGGTCTCTCATAACAGGTCCATTATAGAGTGAAACCAATCGGTGCCTGGCCGCAGTGGTCTCTCAAGACAGGTGGTCTCTCAAGACAGTGGTCTCTCAAGACAGGTTTTACTGTAGTTGCTCAGCACACAAAGACTTAAATCATAACCGAAACTTTGATGGTGTTGCACACAGAAAAAGTCTATCATGAGAATATTTTTATTTTTAACTCTGAGTTCAAGTACATAATTTAGCTGATATATCCAAGTGCAGGAGTATACACCTATTTTCCTCAATATCATATATGTGTAGTTTCACTGAAATTATCCACAATCTTGAAGGAGTTGCATGTACAAGAAAATCCTCATAAGATTTGTATTTAAAATTGAATTTTTGCCTCAAAAGCGAAGCTTATGACCCATAAGCAAATCAGAAAATAAGCAGACTGTCACCTGCAAAATGAGGTCCCCAGAGGGTGAATTTAGTGATACTACCCTGCACAGCAGAGTAGCATCACTAAATTTACCCTCTGTGAACCTCAATCTGAATCAGGGTCTCAAAACTAAACAGAAAGAGGTACCCAGAGGATAAACTGGCCCACTGCATGGGATAGCATCATCAAATTCACCCTCTGGGGATCTCATTCTGCAAATATCAGACTGCTTATTTTCAGGCCAGCCCATAAGCTATTCTTTTTACGCAAACATTGAATGACCATTTTTGTGAATGGTGTTGGCCAGTTATGTTGATTTTGTTTGGTAAAGAGTTAACGCTAAAGGTTAAATAACATTTTACTACTTTATTAAAAATGATTTAAACAGACACTCCATGCTTGCCAGTGTTGTTTTATGGCCAATAATTCTAACCACATTATTCTACTTTAGATTGTAGAATTTTTACTAATTCAAGAATTTTGAAGCCAGTTTCCCCTCAATTCACATTAGGTAAAGAGTTAACACTTTGAAGGACTAAGTTTTTACATATCAGTACATCAGTTGTTGCAAAATAAAGAACTTATTTACTTCTTTGAAAACATAGCTTATCATGGTTTTCTGTAACAAGTGCATTTTAAGGAGTCTAATCTGTCTCAAAAGAATGGAATTGATTAAAAAAAAACAGCAAATTTTAAAATTTGTAACAACTTTTATACACAATTTTTTTTCAAAATATATAATCTCCTTAAACCCCTCTGCATGGTGATGTCGAAATGTCGTCGAAATGTCATAATTTCTAGAAGCAAATTTTAATATAAAGTAACTAGGATTTAAACAATTCAATCTTGTCTGACAAAGCTCTTTCAGCTCTATTACACAAGACTGAATTGGTTAGATTCCTTATACTCCTGGAATTTGTTTAACTAAACATGATATTCTGTAAATAATATATATTCTTTCAAAACTTGTGTTCAATAAAGCATTAATAAAATTATGAAAATCTTATATTCGAGGATGAAAGACAAGGGGAAAGCAATTCTGAACATCCCATTCATGAAGCATTCTTTAAATATAGTACACCAGCACATGTTGACAAGTTTCATTCACAGTAAATTTCATTTTTTGCCTTCCAATGATACACCATTGCTTCAAAGTCCAAAGCCATTCAGAAATAAAGATCTGTTTTATGTTAACCCTTCACCCAATGTAGCGGACAATAATGGCCAGCACCATTCACATCCTTAAATTTTCATTACTTTTGGGTTTGTTTTTTTTCTTCTCAAAAACATAGCCTATGACCCCACATTGGAATGAGCTCATTGAGCTTGTTCCAATGAGGGGTCATAAGCTATACTTTTTAGGCCAAAAATGAAAAAAAATAGTTATTCAAGGATTTTGTTTGCAAGTGCTGTCTTCCTTTCGAGTCAGGTAAATGGTTAATAATGAAGTTAGAAATTTGACAATCCACCTTGGTGACAGACCTCAATATCAACGACTCCTATAAAAATAATGATAAACATACCAGACATAGGGGCTCCATGCAATATCATTGCCAATCCTCTTCTATTTCGAGCAGCTTTTCCCTCAGCAGTTAAATCAATTCCAAGATGACGTGCTATGGCTGCCGAGACAGGTGTAATCTCTAGTTCTCCAACACCTATACTGCTAGCTGTCTCTCTAAGCTTATCTGAAAACAAAATATCTCAAATAATAAGTTCTAATCAACACCCTGTCTACAGGTGCTGTCCTCAAACCTTCATTTATAGCTAACACAACTTGCAGTCAACAACAGCACTAGTGATTTTCTTTGCAAATAAACCCAAATTTCAAAATGAAACAGCTAAATCCATCCAGCCCTAAGCACAAATTAAAATTCAGTTTTTTACAATTTTGGTTGCCAAAAGATTCTTGACGGCCCTTAATTGAAACAAGCTCACCGAGCTCATTACAGTGAGTGGACACAGTTATCTTTTGGAAGCAAACAATAAAGTTATTTAGTTCTTTAGAAAATGATAAATTTTAAGTAATTTGTATATTTTTATACTTACCAATGGCCCAGACCAGCTGGTGCAAACTCAAAATTATCAAGGGCCAAACTCAAATTTTGCCCCCCCTCCCCCAATCCCCAAAATGAATTTGCATACAAAACCGAAAATTAAAAGTCCTATCTGGCCCTCGATACTTTTACTCTCTGCACATGTGCAGCCATCAGGAAGTGACCGGAATTGGTGCCAACATCATTCTTTGTAGATGAGCGTACTAATAATAACTCAGCAGGGAGGTATATGTGCCCATTCATGGGAGGGCCATCTCCGTCTGGGCCATTGGTAAGTATAAAAAATATACAAATTACTTAAAATTTATCATATTTTTATACTACAATCAATGGCCCAGACTAACTGAATCGTAAAAAGGTGGAGGGCCTAGGACTTAGAATTAAGAATTAGCAGACCAAATATAGCTCCTAAGCCTGCATTCCAAGGTGAAAGGAAAGTTAAAAAATTTATAGTAAGTTATATATTTTTTATACTTACCAATGACCCAGACTTAGCTGGTGCTAACTCTTAAAATTTCAGGGCCAAACACAAATTTTGCTCCCCCCAATCCCCAAAATTTGCATCAAAATCCCAAAAATCTATGTCCTCTCTGGTCCTCTATACTTTTGTCCACTGTGCATGCGCAGTGTCAAGGAAGTACTGAAATTGGCGCCAAATCTTCATTCTTACAACCAGTGCCTGGTAAGTGTTATGTAATCCGCAGGGAGGTATGAATTCCCAACTCATGGGAGGGCCATCCCCGTCTGAGTCATTGGTAAGTATAAAAAATATATAAATTACTATAAATTTTTTAACATTTTTATACTGTACCAAAGACCCAGACTTAGCTGAATAGAAAAAAAGGCCGGAGGACCTAGGACATAAAGGAAAATCCAATAGGCTCAATTACATGTAAACTGAATTATCCCCTCAATGAGAAAGGGAGAAACAGGATTTACATGTATCTTTCTTGTTTAAACAAAATAAGAAAAACACATTACCAGTCCGTAATTGAGCGCAATAACATCAATGATCTCTATTAACATCCAGTATAACCCATTATACTAATTCTTTAAAGGAAAGCCAATAAATAAAGATAATCCAGAGAATGAGACTCGTTATACTCATTTAAAAGTGTCCGAGGATTGTATATTAATGCTCGTATGACACGTGACATATACAAATGCTTCACACCGAGCTACACTTTAAAAATATTACATAAATGAAATAAACATTAGCTTTACACTTTAAAACCATCCCAGCACCGACTCGGAATTACTGACTCCAGAGAAGGTATTCCCTTGCTATTCACTATAAAGCAGGTGATATAAGGGAACACCATCACCCCCTCGCTTCCCCTTGCTCTGGGTCAATCACCCCAGAACGAAGAGGGCAGCAGGACAGAGTCACTGCTGGAACAGAAAGCCTGCATAGTAGATCTTCTGTTTCTCAGGCCATTATTTGTGAAATTGCATGCGGGCGAGCGGTTTTTTATTTTATCTTTTATTTCAGTAATTACTTTTTTGCCATCAAAAGTTCATGTTCTTGGTTCAAGTTTTAGGCCTCATAATCTGCAGAATAGGGTGGTGGTGTATTTCATCCCTTGAGTGCAAGAAGCATTGCAAAGCCTTCTTGCACTCAAGGGACAAATTGATAAATTTTTTTAACTTGGGTAAAATATCAGACATAAACCATTTAATTTTTATTTTTTTTAAGGTGAAATTGGTTATAAAAAGAGAGCATGCGGTAGCCAAAAGGACCATGCAGGAGGGCCTAAGAAACAGTTTGGTTTTTTTTAGGCCATAACTATAGTTGCAACTGTTTAGTGGACGACATTCTGAGCAACAGATAACGGACCTAAACAACGAAGGTCGCCAGAAATAGACTCAATATTTCTAAGGTAAAAATTTGTGAACGTAGAAGGCTGAGACCAGTATGCAGCCTTCATCAAATCGGTAATAGCAACATTATTAGCATAAGCCCAAGATGTAGACAGAACTCTCACTTCATGCGCCGAAATCTTAAGCACAGACTGCTGAGTAGAAGATAAATTTTCATAAGCAATGCAAATAGTCAATTGAATCCATCTTGAAATAGAATGGACCGTGATGTCCCTTCTATTAGGCAGCAGAGACAGAAAGAAACGTTTTCGTCCCTTTCTGATAAACTCAGATCTACATTTGTAAATACGCATAGCTCTAACTGGACATAGCAAAGGCCTACGACCGTCTGAGGATGGAAGAGCCTTAATAACAATAGGTTCAGGGTACTTATTAGGAGCCTGATTCTAAGCCAAAAATCCAACATTAGTAGTCAAAGTAATAGTATTACCAACACTACAATAGTGAGAATCATCTACAGAGAGTGCATGAAGCTCACTAACTCTTCTAGCAGAAGAGAAGGCTAAGAGAAAAGCTGTCTTATAAGATAAGTATTTGAAGTCTACCGTGTCAAGGGGTTCAAATGGCGCTTCTTTTAGCTTCAGAAGAACCCAAGCTAAATTCCACTTAGGAATTAACCTAAGGGTTCTAGGTCTATTTATCGAAAAGTTTTTAACTAATTTTGATAAAGAGACATTAGATCCAATTTGTAAGCTATCATGATGAGCATAAGTATCCGAGAGCAAAGACCTATAACCCTTAATAGTTATTGGCTGCAGTCTGATCTCATCAAACAAGTAGACCAAAAAATTAGCAATATCTGGAATGGAGGGATCATAAATATCAACAGAATGATCCCTACACCAACGAGAGAAAACCTTCCACTCAGCAGCATAATTTAGCGAAGAGGAGGTCCTCCTACAGTTAGAAATTGCGTCCACTGCTCGTCCTGTAAAATGCTTGCCGTGCAAGAAGGACCGCACAACGGAAATACGTGAAGGTTGAGACCCTGCGGGTTGTGATGCAGTGTGCGCGATTTCTCCCAGGGAGGAAGCCTCCAAGGAATGTCCCACAACAGAGACCTGAGTAGATTTATCCATGGTCTCTGGGATGACAGAGATGCTACCAACAGAATCTTGCAGTGAGATTTTTAGCAATATCTGTTGAATCAACGGAGCTGGAGGATATGCGTATCCTATCATTCCATCCCAAGAGATTAAGAGAGCGTCTACTGCGAAGGCTCGAGGATCTGGGCATGGCGACACATACATCTCCACCTGATTGTTGAGATGCATTGCAAACAAGTCTATCATAGGATGATCCCATTGGTAGCAGATCTGGTTGAATACTCGTTTGTTGAGAGTCCATTCAGACGGCAACATACAACCTTTCCGAGAAAGGGAGTCTGCTAGAACGTTCAGACGACCCAGAATATGACGGACCGACAGAAGAACCTTATGCTCCAGGACAAACAGAAGGATTCTCCCCGTTAAGCTGAACAACGGAATGGAATGAGTGCCTCCCTGGTTCCAAATATATGCTACTACTGTCGAATTGTCGGACAGAATTTGAACATGTGAATTCTGAATAATGTTCATCCAATGATGTAGCGCAAGCCAAATTGACATCATCTCTTTGATGTTTATGTGCTTGTTTAGGAACTGCGGATCCCAAAGACCCTGGCACCTCGAGTCTGTTGGGCTCAAGGTTGCGCCCCAATCTGTTTGACTCGCATCCGTCATAATCGTAAAAATCGGATCCGGCAGTTGCAGTGGCACTTCCTGAGTTAACCACTGAATATCTGCCCAAGTCTGAATCTCTTGTTTTACTTCGACAAGACGATGTTCGTTTCGAGCGAATGAATCTTCACACTCCAATTCTGAGTAAAAAATATCTGGAGTGGACGAGTGCATAGGCGCCCCATCGGAATAAGATCCGCGGCGGCTCTGCACAAACCTATCAGTCGCATGAATTCTCTCGCTGTTACTACATCTGAGTGAAGACAAAAGCTAGCGTAACAACTGACTAATTTCGCTCTGGGTAACGGCAGACAAACCAGATTGTTGTGTGTCTGAAAGCTCATTCCCAAGTGGATGAACGACCTGGATGGAACTAGATCCGACTTCTTTTCGTTTACTATGAAACCTAGACGTCGGAGCAGTTGAAGCTGACTCTAAACATCGTTCTGAAGCGTAATTCTGTCTGGAATTCTGGAATCGCAGCTCTCTGGTCCGGAGGAACAACTTCTGGAAGGTGTTGCCGGATGAAATCTACGGCCACCTTATGTTGTTTGGAAAGGGAAAATTCCAGCTCTGGTGATTCCCTTTCACCATCCGACTGGACCAAATGTGAATCTCGGTCGTCCCTTTCTGACACTGCAGGGGAGCGTACCGACCCAGCTTCCTCAGACAGTTCCTGATCTGAAAGAGTTTCTGAAGGTTGCTGGGATGATGCGATGAGTTGTGCTATCTGTGATAGCAAGTCCATCACGGAGGCCTGTGGAGCCACGGTCTTGCGTTGTTTAACCGCTGGAAGCTCCTGGGACGGTAACTCTTGAATAATTCTTTTATGCGAACGTCCCGACTGGTAAGGCCTCTTGTCCTTGGCTACCGGATGGAGTTACCTGGTCGACGTGGAATCCCTGGTTGACGAAGCAGGCTGGCTATCTGTGGTCACGTGGCCAAGGTGCGGTCATGTGTTCTCACGTGTGGATGAGGAAGCCAGTAGACTAGCCACACCCGGCTGTCTATGCGACTGAGAGTCCCGAGCAGGAGGAGTGGACGTATGCTCCGACTGACGAACATTACGTACAACAACATCTGGGCCCAGATGTTGCTGTAAGAGAGAGGGACCTCTCTCGCTCACGGTCCGGATAGACTTGGCTTCCTCCGTTCCATCCTCCGATCCGTCGTCGCCGGGTGTGCGTGATCCAAGTTTATAGTGCTCGCAGCACCCCTTCTCCTCTCCTGGACCGCAATGGACGAACCCGGCGTCACATCACCCACTTTACGTGTGATAGCTTCACCGGGCGAGCTAGCTGGCGACAAGGTCGTCAATCCTACTAAGGATCTAGGCACTTGTCATATTTCGTTGAGCACTTTTGCCGCTAGCTCTTCATTTGATTGTGACACACTTCCTGAAGACATCACGGAAATATCACCCTGTTCTTGTTCCTCTGAAAAAGAGACTGAAAAACTAGAGTGACACTGTGGCAAGAGGACCTGCATGGACCTCTCACCACTAACAATATACCGGGACACACGTCTCCAACGTTTGTCATCCCAATTGGCACACACTGAGCAAGAATTAGTGCAAGTACATTGACTACAGCAAATACAATGAACATGAGAATCAGAGGAAGACTTCCTCGATTACAATTTGAACAATATTCTTTCATATTTTGAAAAATATTAAACAGCCGTAGTTCTCGCACTAACCCTTGAAAATACAAAGATACATAATAATAATATAATCCATCACAAAAATTTCGAAAAATAATTCAAAAGAAAAAATTTTGAAAAAATTTTGAGATGAGCCCAAGTTCCCAAAGGGAACGATGAGCCCAAATGGATCCCCAAAAAGCCCAAGTGTGGACAAAAATTTTAAAACGTATCTAACAAGAAGAATGTTACTAAGGTAACACATGCCCCCTCCCCCCTTGTGACCTTCACCTTGCAGATGCGGCGGAAACTATTATATGTGACACACCTTCTGACTGTCCTTAACATTTGTAAAAAGTTTAACAATTGTACTATGATTCGTTTCTGAGTTATGGCTGAGACACGAATATTGACCGATTTTTAGTGTAACCTTGAAATGTGACCTTTATCTTGAAGGTACGAACCCGGCTATGGTGTGTGACACATCCTCCCATGGTCCTTTATAATTGTGTGAAGTATGATGACTGTGGCCCTAACCGTGTTCAGTGTGACCTTGAAATGGGACCTTGACCTTATGGACCTGGCTGTGGTGCGTGACACATCCACCTGTTGTGGGTGATGTTAGATGATTGTAGCCCTAATAGTTTTGGAGTTATGCTTGAGACACGATTTGTGACCCTGAACATATGAAGGTCAATTGTGACCTCCACCTTGCAGATGCGGCAGAAACTTTTATACGCGACACACCTTCTGACGGTCCTTAACATTTGTAAAAAGTTTAACAATTGTACTATGATTCGTTTCTGAGTTATGGCTGAGACACGAATATTGACCAGTTTTTAGTGTGACCTTGAAATGTAACCTTAACCTTCAAGGTACGAACCCGGCTATGGTGTGTGTCACATCCTCCCATGGTCCTTTATAATTGTGTGAAGTTTGATGACTGTGGCCCTAACTGTTTTCAAACCAGGTTGAACCACCTAAATTTAAACTAAGTAAAGGCAAAGGTAACAGCCGCCTAACAGTTGAGGGATTAGGAACTAATGTGGTTAACCTGTCTGGCACCAATGACCTAACAACCCAAGAGAAATCTCTTTTAGATCGCGGTTTAACTTTTGTACCAGCACCAAAGCCTAAAACTGGTACCCAAACAAATTTACCATCATACAACTGTAATTTTCTTAGGCAAATGAAATTAGCAGACCGCTTTAGAAACTCCAGCGGTCGGAAACTTCCTTTTACAGAATCATCTGGTTGGTCACCTCCAGATAGTGAAGTCACTGAAGTGGATCCCGAAATTATTGAGGCTTGCAAACGAATCATCCAAAAGGTGTTCAGCATGAACATACTCTCCGATAAAGACAATTTAACAGCGGGTGAATGGAAAGCCCTCACGAAACTTCGAAAAAATAAGAAATTAGTAACTAAACCAGCCGACAAAGGTGGGTCGGTAGTTGTTCTATCTCGGGATAATTATATAAAGGAAGCCATGAGACAACTCAGCAATACTAAACATTATAAAAAAAATAGATTCACTTATTTGGCCTAGTAATATCGAAAAATTCAATAAGATCTTAAAATTTCTCCTTGACAAAGGTCACATTACCAAATGAAAGTGTCAATGACACTGTAGCTCAACTTGTCAAGACAAAGACATGCACATGTATAGTATGTGACACAGCAATGACAAACATCTAGGTAATGACCTGATAACAAAGGTACATATAAAGTATTGTAATGGTCTGTACATAAATACTGACCGTTGCCTGTAACAAATGTATAGGTAAAGTATTGTAAAGGTGGGTGACAGTCAGATGCTAAACTAGAAAAGAAAACTTTGAGTCCCAGAGTGGGTCTGACTGAACCCCAAAATATTTGTTCTCATAGCACAGTGATAACAAAGGCACCCCAAAACACACTTGTTCCTGTCCCAAGGTGAAAACAAAGGTACCCAAGAAGTTTTGTGAAGATCAATTCATAAATACGAGCTGTGTAGAACTTGTGACAAAAAACTGATTGGACCTAATTTTGGTACAAAATGGCCACTGGCAGCCATCTTGAATTTTGGACCGTACCCAGAAACACTCATTCTCGTCCCAAGGTGATAACAAAGGTACCGAAGAAGTTTTGTGAAGATCGGTTCATAAATACAGCCTCTACCCTGAGCCGTATTGACATGTGTGCTCACATTGTGCAAGTCGCACTGAATAAGTTCATCTAATTTGCATAATTTCTGCACGAAAAAAACCCCTTAGAATATGTGATGTATTCCATGTTACTAAACATTCATACAAAAATTTATTCAAATCAGAACTTTCATACAGAAGTTCTGTACAAAAGACTGATTGCACTAATTTTGGTACAAAATGGCTGCTGGTGGCCATCTTGAATTTCAGACCACACCCAAAAACACTCGCTTTCATCCCACGGTGAAAACAAAGGTACCCAACAAGGTTCGTAAAGATTGGTTCATAAATATGGCCTCTAGTCTGAGCTGTACAGAAGTTGTGTACAAAAAACTGATAAGACCTAATTTCGGTACAAAATGGCCACTGGCAGCCATCTTGAATTTTAGACCGCACACAGAAACACTCGTTCTTGTCCCAAGGTGATAACAAAGGTACCCAAGACATTTCGTGAAGATCAGTTCATAAATACAGACTCAAGTCTGAGCCGTATTGACATGTGTACTTAATGTGTGTAAGTCGCACTGAAATATCAAAGTTCATCTAATTTGCATAATTTCTGCACGAGAAAAAAACCCGTATTATATGTGATGTATCCCATGGTACTAAACATTCACACAAAAAATTATTCAAATCAGCGCTTTCATATGGAAGTTCTGTGCAAAAATCTGATTGCACCTAATTTTGTACAAAATGGCTGCCATCAGCCATCTTGAATTTTGGACCGGACCCAAAAACACTCGTTCTCGTCCCACGGTGATACCAAAGGTACCCAAGAAGTTTCGTAAAGATCAGTTCATAAATACGGCCTCTAGCCCGAGCCGTATTGGCATTTGCACTTACAGTGCTGAAATTAACACCAAAAAACATCAAAATTAGTTTTATTTGCACAATTTACGCACGAGAAAAAAACCCGTATTATATGTGATGTACCCCATGGTACTAAACATTCATACAAAAAATTATTCAAATCAGAGCTTTCATATGGAAGTTCTGTACAAAAAACAGATTTCTGCATCATCGGTACAAAATGGCGGCTGGCAGCCATCTTGAATTTCAGACCGCACCCAAAAACACTCGTTCTCGTCCCACGGTCATAACAAAGGTACCCAAGAAGTTTCGTAAAGATCGGTTCATAAATACGACCTCTAGCCCGAGCCATAGCCAATTGTTGACGTACGGACAGACGGACAGACGGACAGATGGACGGACGGACGGACAGGCGTACGACGGACGACGGGCCATGACAATAGCTCAAATTTGACTTCGTCAAAGTTGAGCTAAAAACAACTGAAATATTTAACAGCTAAGCTCAGTGCTCAAACAAGACAATTTTATATCCTACCAAAGATCCACAAGGACCGTTCTTCATGGACGGATGACTTAACTCCACCCAGGAGGCCAATTGGATCAGATTGTAATTCAGAATCTTATGCGACCTCGGAATTAAATGATTATCATCTGAAACCTATAGCAAATAGACATCCGAGCTATCTAAAAAATACACAGGATTTCCTGTCAAAAATTTTGAAATTGAAAATATCAAAAATGCAATTCTGGCTACTTTGGATATCGACAGTATGTATACGAACATTGATATTGATAAAGGTGTTACATCTGTTAAAAATGCATTTGAAAAATATCTGGATGCAAAACGCCCGGATGAACAAATTTTGGATCTTTTAGAGCTGAGCTTAAAAGGTAAAGACTTTCAATTCAATGGAGAATATTTTCTACAAATAATGGGTTGTCCTATGGGTAAAAGATTCAGTCCTAATTTTGCAAGCATTTATGTAGTGGAATGGGAGGAAAATGCCTTAAGCAAATGTGCAAAGCATGCTCTCGTATATCTGAGGTATTTAGATGACATTTTTATTATTTGGGAACATTCAAAAGAAGATTTTGATGAATTTTTAGAAATTTTGAACAATCACAATCCAAATATTAAATTGAAAGCTACTATCAGTGAAAATTCTGTTGATTTTCTCGATGTGACCGTGTATAATTTCATCCTCAACATACATTTAAAGGTATCATCAAATCACAGCTCATTCATTTCCACCGCAATTCAAGTGATAAGGTAAATTTCAATGAGGCTTGTTCTACTCTATTTGGCGCCCTCAGATCGAGAGGATACTCACTACGCTTTTTGCATACCTTAAAATCTCAAACTCTGAAAAAGCTCGAAAGTCCAGCTGAAACTACGGATTTCGAACCACTGAAGATTGAACACAACAGACCATTGCAGAATAGTAGTGGTGCAGTATTTAATTGCAAAAAGCCTCGTTGTAGATTGCATACTTTTATGCCTGATCAGAAAGAGGAATTTTCCTCCGAACAAACGAAAAATCATTATCAGATCCATAACCCCCTCCATTGTGATTCACCAAACATTATTTACCTTATCACATGTAAGCGCTGTCGGAAACAGTATGTTGGTCAAAGTCAAAATCCTTTCCGAGAACGTGCTACCAGACACAAACAGGATATAAAACATAATGCTGATGCCCCAGTAGCACAACA
Organism: Pictodentalium vernedei; assembly: GCA_031216915.1. Taxonomy (NCBI): domain Eukaryota; kingdom Metazoa; phylum Mollusca; class Scaphopoda; order Dentaliida; family Dentaliidae; genus Pictodentalium; species Pictodentalium vernedei. The sequence goes on from CM062295.1 coordinate 235,230,974, forward strand.
TTTTAACCTTCCTGGCCATTCTTTGGACGATTTTGAAATCCTTCCTATTGAACAACCACCAATTAAAGACACATTAGAAGAAACGGATGAATTTTAGAAAAAAACGTGAAGCTTTTTGGATCAATACACTTCAAACTCTCTGGCCATTTGGTATGAGCATATCAGAGGATGAATGCGAAAGGAGGTCCATCATTCCTTTCACTTTAACATACAATAGAATGAATATCAAAATAGCAAAAATGTTAAAAGATGAATTCAATTTTACCAATGGTAAATTAAATGAACCTTTGAATCTTCGACCTGTCATCACCTATAAGAAAAACAAAAGCTTGCGTAACATCCTTGTAAGGACTAACTTAGAGCCCATCAATGAATAACATCAATTATTGCCAGTCAGTTTAACCAGTTCCTAAGCTCATCACTTAGTTTAATTCAATTTTATTTAATTTTTTGTCATGTTTGAAACCCATCAGGGTTCAGTAAATGAAAACAATTTTTCGGTGGCATATTAAAAGAAAAAAACGTTTCAGTAGGAAATGTCTGTGCCAGTGCGATTTTTTAACATCAAACACACACAGACACACAGACAGATGGACGGATGGACAAACACACACTTCAATCACTATATGCCACCCGACCTAAGTCGGGGGGCATAAAAATTAATGTTACACTCACAGACAATATTAATGTATCTGGCTATGAACAAAACCTTATAGAAGGCAAGGAATCACTGTCAGAAGTAACCGTTGTCAACGTAAATAAAAGTGAATAAATACCTGAAACAAGACTCCAGGCACTGAAAATATGGCCAAAAATCAGTAACCAATTTTAAAACACTATCCGATGTAAAACAAACTTCCACAGAAGAAACTGCAGTACATCGGATGGTAGATGCATGACCAAAATGCCTAAACCCTAGGGTGAGGACGTAACCATGGGGAAAAACGGAATAAACATTCTGTAACTAAGCTAAAAACTCCCAAGAAATTTCAGTAAAAAATTTCCAAAATTATGCCAAAAGCATGGGAGACTAGCACACTAAAACATATGTCTCACCTTCCTTTCTATTTTATGCACTACAAATGATCTGGTCTGGACAATTACTCCCTATTTAAAGTACATAAATTTGACCTTGAGGTCAAGGTCACATGAAGGTCATGATGACATGTGGTCTCATTGTGATACATCCACATGTCAATCATCTAAGTCCTAGGTCAAAAAACAAAAAAGTTCTGATCTGGGCAATTATTCCCTATTTGAAGTACATAAATTTGACCTTGAGGTCAGAGGTCAAGGTCACATGCAGTTCATCAAGGTAGCAGACATGCGGTTTCATGGTGACACATCCACATGTCCAAAAAAAAAAATCTGGTCTGGACAATTACTCCCTATTTAAAGTACATAAATTTGACCTTGAGGTCAAGGTCACATGAAGGTCATGATTACATGTGACATGCGGTCTAATTGCGATACATCCACATGTCAAATATCTAAGTCCTAGGTCAAAAAATAAAAAAGTTCTGGTCTGGATAATTATTCCCTATTTGAAGTACATAAATTTGACCTTAAGGTCAGAGGTCAAGGTCACATGAAGGTCATCGAGGTAGACGACATGCGGTCTCATGGTGACACATCCACATGTCAAATAACCAAGTCCTTGATCAAAAAACAAAAAAAATTCTGGTCTGGACAATTACTCCCTATTTGAAGTAAACAAATTTGACCTTGAGGTCAAGGTCACATGAAGGTCATGATGACATGTGGTCTCATTGTGATACATCCATGTGCCAAATATCTAAGGCCTGGCTCAAAAGACAAACAAGTTTTGGTCCGGACAAAGTTTCCTTGAAAAAAGCACAAAGCTGACCTTCAGATCAAAGGTCAAGGTCACATTAAGGTCACAATGGTACGCTACACACCTGCTTATGGTGATACAACCACATGCCAAATATCTAAAGCCTGACTCGAAATACAAAAAAGTTCTGGTCCAGACAGTTTCCCTTAAAAAAGTGCATAAATCTGACCTTCAGGTCAAAGGTCAAGGTCACATGAAGGTCACTATGGTACACTGCACACTGGTTCATGGTGATACATCCACATGCCAAGTATCTAAGGTGTGGGTCAAAAGACAAAAAAGCTATGGCCCGGACAAAGTTTGTGTGAAGTTTCCATTAAAAAAACACATAAATCTGACCTTCAGGTCAAAGGTCAAGGTCACATGAAGGTCACTATGGTACACTGCACACCGACTCATGGTGATACATCCACATGCCAAGTATCTAAGGTGTAGGTCAAAAGACAAAAAAGTTATGGCCCGGACAATGTTTGTATGAGAAGAAGAAGAAGAAGAAGAAGAAGAATATGCACTAAAATAATATGTCTCCCTTCTGGGAAGGGGAGACATAATTAGCTAGGGGAATATCAAGGAAAGGGAAAGAGGAAACACTGAACAAACAGTGGAAATTTCATAGCAAGAATAAAAACATCAGGACCATGCCCCGAAATTAGGAAACATGAAATAATTTTGCATAAAAATTATAAGTTACAGCCCTGAACACATCCTTCCACTGTTTCTTCCTCTCATCCTCTTATTTCATCCTTGGATCCACCATTTCCTTCATGATTTTTTGTCCGGCATCATTTGAACTGAGATTATAAGCACAGATATCAGAGAGATGTTATTGATTGAAGGGCCAAACAAAGAATGAAGATTTTGCACCAATTTCGGTACTTCCTTGACACTGCGCACGTGCAGTGGACAAAAGTATGGAGGACCATATAGGACATAGATTTTTTGGATTTTGATGCAAATTTTGAGGATCGGTGGGGGGGGGGGGCAAAATTTGTGTTTGGCCCTGAAATTTTAAGAGTTAGCACCAGCTAAGTCTGGGTCATTGGTACAGTGTAAAAATATACATTTAATAGGAATTACATGTATGTCTCTCTATACAATAATAGAGAAGATATATCATAAACAAGTGTTTGACCACCGAGGTGGTATTAGTCCCCTACGGCGCTTTTGTGACATAAGGTGTTTTTGTCACAGAAGACACTAGAGTATATAAGCATCTTGGATTCTGAAAAAAAAATATTGAGCGTGCATAATCCCCTCACAACCCTGTATCCATGTACCATATATGAAAGGCATAGCTTGAACCATGTTGGAGGGAGGGGTGGTAACATGAAATAGGGAAAAAAGCTTAAAAAACACAACAATAATGGCCGCCATTCTGCCATTTTGGATTTTGAAAAATAAATATTGACTGTGCATCATCCCCTCAGAACCATTTATCCATGTACCAAATATGAAAGGTGCAGAGGTGGTAACATAAAAACAGACAGACAGACAGACAGACAGACAGACAGACAGACAGACAGAGACAGACAGACAGACAGACAGACAGACAGACGGACAGACAGACAGATGTTAGATTTTGAAAAAAAAATATTGAGCGTGCATAATCCCCTCACAACCCCTTTATCCATGTACCATATATGAAAAGTGCAGCTTGAACCATGTTAGAGGGAGCAGTGGTAACAAAAAATAGAGAAAAAAGCTTAAAAAACACAACTGAAATGGTTGCCATGGCGTCATCTTGAATTTTGGAAAACAAATATTGAACGTGCAATATCCCATTACAACCCTCTATCCATGTGCCAGATATAAAAACTGTAGCTTGAACCATGTTGGAGTGAGGGGTGGTAACATAAAATAGAGAAAAAAGCTTAAAAAACACAACAAAAATGGCCGCCATGCCGCCATCTTGGATTTTGAAGAAAAAATATTGAACGTGCATCATCCCCTCCCAACCCTCTATCCATGTGCCAAATATGCAAAGTGTAGCTTGAATCATATTGGTGGGAGGGGTGGTAACATAAAAATAGAGAAAAAAAGCTTAAAAATCACAACAAAAATGGCCGCCATTTCCGCCATCTTGGATTTTGAAAAAAAAACTTTGAGCGTGCATCATCCCCTCAGAACCATTTATCCATGTACCAAATATGAAAGGTGTAGCTTGAACCATGTTGGTGGGAGGGGTGGTAACATGAAAATAGAGAAAAAAAGCTTAAAAAACACAACAAAAATGGCCGCCTTTCCGCCATCTTGGATTTTGAAAAAAAAATTTTGAGCGTGCATCATCCCCTCAGAACCATTTATCCATGTACCAAATATGAAAGGTGTAGCTTGAACCATGTTGGTGGGAGCGTTGGTAACATGAAAATAGAGAAAAAAGCTTAAAAAACACAACAAAAATGACCGCCATTCCGCCATCTTGGATTTTGAAAAAAAAATTTTGAGCATGCATCACCCCTCAGAACCATTTATCCATGTACCAAATATGAAAGGTGTAGCTTGAACCATGTTGGTGGGAGGGGTGGTAACATGAAAATAGAGAAAAAAAGCTTAAAAAACACAACAAAAATGGCCGCCATTCCGCCATCTTGGATTCTGAAAAAAAAATTTTGAGCGTGCATCATCCCCTCAGAACCATTTATCCATGTACCAAATATGAAAGGTGTAGCTTGAACCATGTTGGTGGGAGCGTTGGTAACATGAAAATAGAGAAAAAAGCTTAAAAAACACAACAAAAATGGCCGCCATTCCGCCATCTTGGATTTTGAAAAAAAAATTTTGAGCGTGCATCATCCCCTCAGAACCATTTATCCATGTACCAAATATGAAAGGTGTAGCTTGAACCATGTTGGTGGGAGGGGTGGTAACATGAAAATAGAGAAAAAAAGCTTTAAAAACACAACAAAAATGGCCGCCATTCCGCCATCTTGGATTTTGAAAAAAAAATTTTGAGCGTGCATCATCCCCTCAGAACCATTTATCCATGTACCAAATATGAAAGGTGTAGCTTGAACCATGTTGGTGGGAGGGGTGGTAACATGAAAATAGAGAAAAAAAGCTTTAAAAACACAACAAAAATGGCCGCCATTCCGCCATCTTGGATTTTGAAAAAAAAATTTTGAGCGTGCATCATCCCCTCAGAACCATTTATCCATGTACCAAATATGAAAGGTGTAGCTTAAAGCATCTTGGAGGGAGAGGCGATAACATAAAAAAACAGACAGACAGACAGACAGACAGACAGACAGACAGACAGACAGACAGACAGACAGACAGACAGACAGACAGATGGACGGACAGATGGACGGAGTGCAATCCTATAGTCCCCTTACGGTTCCTGTAGGGGACTAATAAGGAGTCATAACCAAGTAATTCCATATTCTTACCATGAATGATTATGCTAAATGGGTGTAATGAGCCCCCAATTTTAAGGCTAGTCTGGACTAAGCCCCATAAATTAGGATGGGGTATTTGAGAGTGAGAGACAACCCCCACAAACATATGCTATATATAAATAATAAACAAGCAGTATCTAGGATCAGATATAATCTACAGACAAAAACAGCTTCACTCATAGTTACACACTTAAATGACAGTGGTCATGGCCTGGCTAACGTAGCTAGACGTCTTCCTCTCCTTGAAGACAGATATCTGGGTGTAACTAGTGACTTGAAAGCTCACTAAATGGAGACTTACAACCACCATCACGCAAGGCAGGGAATGACAAGCCGCTATTCTAACAGCTGTAATTCCCAAAGAGACAGTAATCTCAAGGTAGCTATGCAGTTATGTGTCTTCGTCTACTTCAAGACATATCTGTGTCACTTGCGGCCTTCAAAGCTCACCAAATGGAGACTTACAACACTAGCCTCAAGAAAAGATCGCTGTAACAGTACATAAGGCAACTATGATGTCCACAATGACATTAAATGTGTTGACACCAAGGAATAGACAGCTGTCTCAGCCTATCTATGTACTATTCGTCCGACTTCAGAACGAAAAACAGGTGATTTGAAATAACCTGGAGAATGTTTTCGACAACCTCTATTGCTTTTCTTCAACAGGAGAGCCTATAACTCTGCAAGGAGAGGAGACTCTCTTGGAATAATTTGCCAGAAGATTTAACCAACACGTACTTGTAATAAGTGGAGCTTTGCTCGGAATGATAGCTGCAGGCCTGCGAGATTACATACTCATCCACTGATCTTCCGCAATTTTCATCCACTTTTTTGTGATGTTGATAACCTTCTGCTAAGTGGAAAGCAACAGAAGTCTTTTCTCGACAATCTCTATTGCTTCCCTCAATAAGAGAGCCTGTACCTCCACCAGGAGCAACTCCCTTTTGAAGGGATCCGCCGGAAGATTTGTCCAATATGGACATTTTGTAAGTGGGGGTTATGTTCGGAATCATAGTCATAGGCCTTCCGAGATAACCCTTTACCCACTGATCTTCCATGACATAAATCCAGTTTCTCCCTAAGTTGATAACCTTACGTCAACCGGTAAGCAATAGAGGTCTTATTTATCACCTGTACGACTAACAAGGCTTACGGAAGGAGAAACCATGTCCACCCCGCGAAGAACCACGTCCCGTCGTCTAGAGGCGTCTGACCTATAGTCTGGATCAGACCTGCACCCCTTTTCCGAGTCGCTATACTGACGACCACCGGAGTAAGTATAAGAGGGTTTATTGTACCCTTGCGAGGAGATCCCTTAGCTGATTAAGTAGAATGACCTTGCTTACCCCGATCTGCTGAAGCGTGTTGAGGCGCAGACTTCAGTAGCAGTGTATTGGAAGCTTTCATATAGCCTGTTCACAGACTAACGAAAGCTCATCGTCAAACAGTGTATATCCGGAGACCGGAGCGACTCGGAGAGAGCTTTTCACCTTGTCATCTATAAGTGATGACGACGCAAGGGCATCATCACGTCTGATCAACTCCCAATTTACCACTGTCAGGGCGGAGTTGTACGTGGCATACATGACTGCCCTGGAAAGAACTCTAAGCAAGGAATGACGTCCTCAAATTCCTTCCCATTAAGATGTTGTGCTATAGCTCTGGTGAGGTGATCTACGTAGGACATCATGTCCAGATTCCCTCTATTGGATGAAATAGCAAATTCCATCACTTCCGAGCGTATATTGAATGATGCAGGTAGGGACATATTTTCATCCCTAGCCTGCTCATCTAAACGCAGAGGAGCTCTCTGAACATCTTCTCCAATCTTTTCAAATGAATGCAGTCCAAGGAACAGTGTATTATTGAAGATGTTGATACGAAACTGCCTTCCTCTTAGCACTGGAGAAGTGAATATGGCGTCGATAACATGGCCGAAGGCCACCGACACCTGTCAAGATGACAGCGATTTCTCTATAGTAGTCGCAGTTTGCTGATCAGGTGGAACAAAGTCAGTATAGTATTGATAAATAAAATTCATCGCTACCATATGCTGTTCTGAAAGGGAAGGGTAATTCGCTTCCTTGTCCCTTTCTCCATCTGAATGATTCAGCTGTGACATTCGGTCATATGCATCTGCGTGAACAGATGATTGGACCAACCCAGCACCATCCGACAGCTCACCACCGAAGTCTGCAGGAGGCAGCTCTTGCACTTGCTCAGATGCTGCGATCAGCTGCGCAATCTGCGACAGCAAGTCCATTACCGAGGCTTGAGGAGTAGTGGTTATCTGTTTTTTCGCCGCTTGCTACTCCTGGGCCTAAGATCCGGAGATAGATCTCTTCTCCAAACGTCCCAACGAACAAAGCCTCGGATCGGTAGCTACCGGATGGTCCAACTTCATGGGCGAAGACTGGCTCCGTCTTCACGCAATTGGCTAGATCAACAGAGCGCGACAACGGTAGCACACTTTGGATGGGTGTCACAATACCATCACCATGTTCATGTTTCTCTGAAAATAGAAACTGAAAAACTTGAATTATATTACAGTGAGAGTTCCGGCATAGGAACCTCACTGCCAACAATGCATCGCGACACCCGTCTCCATCTGTCATGCCAATGTTACACAGTAGACAAGAATCCGCAGGAGTACATCGACTACAGGCAAGGCAACTAGCATGTAAATCTGAGGAAGACTTCCTCGCCTTGCATTTAGAGCAGTAAGCTTTCATAATTGCAATCAAAGAACAAAGTCGATAGCACTCCTACAAACTCCACTACAAAATATATGATAAAGATACATGAATAATCGCAATCAAAATTAAATTCAAAAATTTTCGAAAAAATTCTTGAAAAATTGTTTGAAAAAATGCCAAAGTTCCCAAATGGAACATAAAGAGCCCAAGGGCATCCCGATAGAGCCTAGGTGTGGACAAAATCCAAATATTATGAGCAACACTACCGGAATAATAATCAATGTATCCTAAAGTAACTCTACAGTAATATAATATGAAATACTACATATATTTAAGGATGTTGCCAATGTAAACAACATCAAGGAAAAAAACGGAAACAAGACATCGGAAACAAGACATCGGGCACAAAAAGGCCCAAAGTCAGAAACCAATTTAAATGCTACCAGATGCAAAGCTAGATCTTCATATGAAGAAAAATCGATACATCAGATAGAAGATGCAAGACTAAAACGACCTAACACCCCTAGGGTGTGGACGTAACCATGGGATAAACAGAATAAATATTCTGTAATACATGTTAAACTCCTAAGAAATTTAATAAAAAATTTCAATAAAAAAATAGCCAAAAAGCTTAGGAGTTTAACAGGAAGGGTCCATGGAAGGATAAGGAAGGAATACTGAACAAACAGTGGAATAATTATAAGCAAGAATGATGACGTCAGGTGTATGTCCCAAAAATGGGAAACAAGAAATCATTTTTATAATTATTATAAAGTTACAGTCCTGAACGTCTGAAACCACCGTAGTTCACTTCCATCAACCATTAACAGCCTTGGATCCACCAATTCTTGCATTCATTTGTGTCTGGCATCCTCAAAAAAGGAGAATTTAAAGCACAGATGTCAGCTCATTGTTACTGACTTTAGGGCCAAACAAAGAATGATGTTTGCGCCTATTCCGGTCTCTCCCTGACCACGGCGCATGCGCAGAGAGTAAAAGTATGGAGGGCCAGATAGGACTTTTAATTTTCGGTTTTGTATGCAAATTTTGGGGACTGAGGGTTCAAATTTTGTGTTTGGCCCTTAATAATGTTGAGGTTGCACCAGCTAAGTCTGGGCCATTGGTTGTCATATAAAAATAAATATTGTGCGTTTCATACTTTTCATCCGGTGATATAAAGGTTTAACCTAATTATTGCCATTATGTGAAACACTTAAAAAAAGACGAGCTAAAAGATCTGTTTAAAAAAAATTGCGAACAGAATCTTGTACTCCACAAGTTTATAAGTTAATTAATAAACTTCAAGAATATTGTGCGCAATGGCTCTCTCTCGAAAATGTTTAATGATGACAAATTAATTTCCCAATACCTTCCTCATCCATTTCTTCTTGCTTTGGTCCTTCTGACATCTCAGTAGTCTGTGGAACAGCAGGTGTAGTAGCTCTAGACTGTGAATTAATATCCAGCTTTATGACTTCGCCCTCCTCCTTCGCTTTGAATTCCTCATCATCCTGGTTCTCTGTAGATGAAATATTTATTATTTATTTATTGGTGTTTAAGGTCACATACTTATGCACAATGGCTAATCGTGACCGTGACAGCCGGAGTAGCCAGAGAGAACCACCAAGCATCGCCGAGCAACTGTCAGCTCCTCAACATTCTAACTCCATGCAAGCTCCGCTCAAGCAGGGTTACAGCAGTTGAAGACATGTGCACCATCGACATGCAGTACACGCCTTAGTACACGGCATCATTGTGCTACCATGCAGGCAACCAGGATAAAGTGCCTTGCCCAAGGACACAACGTGGGTCATCCCAGACGGGGATCAAACTCGGGACCTCTAGCATAGAAGTCCAACAGTCTACCACTGAGTCACTGTACTCCCCAGTAGCTGAAAAGTAAATGGGTCTAGCTTATAATGTGTTTAACCTGTTACTTAATACAATAGCTATGAATGGCCAGAGCTGTTCACACTAGAGCTGGCCAACATGGGTGGCTAATCCCCAATCCCCCTACCACCTCCCCCAAATGTCCTGATATATCAGCCCAGCAGAACTTTAGAGAGAGGAAACCAGGAAAATTTGTGAGTTAAAAACCACACTGACCTTGACCTTTGGCACAATGACCCCAATATAAATAGGGTTCTTTTTCTCATCATACCCAACCCACATGTCAAATTTGGTTTTGATCGGTCCAGCAGAACTTTTACTAGGGAGCGGAAATCATGAACATTTTAAGTTATAGATCACTGTGATCATGATCTTTGACACAATGACCCTAAAATAAATAAGGTTCTTCCCCTCATCATACCCAACCCACATGACAAGTTTGGTTTCAATCAGGCGAGCAGAATTTCAAGGTCACTGACATTGACCTACCTTTTGTACAGTATTCCCCAAATAAATAGGGTTCTTCCTCTCATCATACCCTACCTACATATGTCAAGTTTGGTTTTGATTGGGCAGGGAAACTTTAATTAGAGAGCAGAAACCAACTCTGTCTACAGACTGATGGGCAGACACAGACGTTCTTACAAATGGCTACTTATGTGGCTATTTTTATGGGACTACAATAAAATGCATGTCCATTATATTAAAACAAGTGGGGGAAAATTTTGGGGTGGTAGCAAACCCTGACCCTACCCTTTACTGACCCTAACCCTACCCCCCAACCCCCAATTCTAAACCCCACCCTAGACTAATGAAAATTCAATATATTCCTAGTCTATTTTAACTAAAATGCATGTCCATTGTATTAAAACAACTTTTTGGGTGAAAAATTTTTGGGGTGGTAGCAAACCCTAACCCTACCCTTTACTGACCCTAACCCCACCCCATCCCAACTCTAAACCCCACCCTAGAATAATGACATTTAACTATGTGACTAGTCACATAAATTGTGGTAGTCACCTAACCCCCATTTCTACCTACAAATAGCCACCTAAACCCCATATGTCTGCCCAGACAGATGGACGGAGCCATAGCTATATCCTCCAGAAATTTGGGATTTTTTTTTTTTTTTTTTGGGGGGGGGGAGGGTAAAGAGCGCCATTCGAATTTTATTATTTTTTAAAAACTTTTTGCCTCAGAAACAAAGCTTATCATTCCTCAATGGCATAAGCTCATTCCAGTGAGCGGGTGCAAGGTATGTTTTTTTTTTTTTATAGCGGGGGAGGAATTCGTCACATACAGGTGAATTGTGCACTTGGTGATACCTTCTTGAAATTTGGCACACTGTTAGTGTAGGCTATGAGGTTCTCAAAAACGATCGGCTACAAGTTGACACCGACCGGTGGCGACCAGTAGCGGCACAATCCAAAATGGCCGCCAGCGGCTGAAGGGAACCTCCTTTTCGACGGTCTACCGACTATACATCCGATTGTAAGGGCGCGAAAGTGAACTCTGATCCACGCACGTGTTGGAAACAGACGTGGGAGATGATGTAGAATAAAACGAGATTCTCTATACGGACGCATCAATTTCTTGGAACTTGAAAAGAGCGTTGTTTCTCCGGGATCAGCGTCATTCAGGCAAACCTGAATGACGCTGATCCCGGAGAAACAACGCTCTTTATGAAGCAGTCTCTTTGCCATACAATCTCTTGTTTGGCGTAATTCCGCAAGCAATTCTGATTTGTCTGTCGAAATTAATTCGAGAACGCGATTGTTCACAAAAATCATTCACAGAATGAGTGAGAATCCTCTTCGTGTACGGACTAGTACTGACTGGGAACGTTGTTGCTTTTGCCAGCAAGACAGTTCCAAGAAATTGATGCGTCCGTATAGAGAATCTCGTTTTCATGACGCCTATAAAGCTATTGAGGAAGACATAACGCGCTTCCTAGATAATGGCGTTGAGCTTCCATATAATTTGACCATTGATTGTTTGATGAGAGAGAGTGATGAGTGTATGTCGATGTCACTGTTGACGAATAAGGCAATATATCATAAGACATGCCGTGACAGTATTCGGACTCACATCGTACAGCGCGTGCTACACAAGCGAGAGCGAAATGAGGCAGTGGCATCCTGCTCCACGCTGAGTCCTAAAAGAACACGGACAAGTTTTGAATCTGGCTGTGACAGGAAACTGCCCCAGTGTGTTTATTGTCACAAACGCGAAGGTGACAGCAGTGAGCCTATTTGCAGATCAATGTCTGATAACAATAAACTCAAAATTATGGCAAAGGAAGCCGAGAACTGGGTTGTTTTTTCTCGGGTCAATGCAGCATTTGATTCCGCTGCTAGTGATCTTTACTATCACAAAACCTGTTATTGTAAGCTTGCCAATGAAGCACGAGCGGCTAAATCTAAAAAGTCGAAGAACGCCGAACATTCCGCGTCAGGCCTGCCCTATGACCCTCTCGTTATGGCAGAGCTCATAACATTTGTTGAACACAACGATTCCGCGATGAAGCTTGTCGATCTCAAGAATCTGTACAGTCGGAGGTTGAAGCAAGTCGGTTCTGATTGGCTTAGTGAAGAAATACATTCCACTCGATTCAAAGAACATTTGTTGCAGAAATTGGGCGATGGCTGGGACGCCTTCACACAGGGTAGAGATGTGTTTATTTCAAGTAGGTTTCGAGTTGGCTCCTTGTTGTCCGAATCTTTAACTCGTATAGTGTCTGAGGAAGAGGCAAAAAAGATAGTTGATGTGGGTCTTCTTCTGCGTAAACACATACTCATATCTCAAGCTCCTTTCACGGGATCATTTTCATCTTATTGCTTGAGCGAGCCTGTACCCAACTCACTCCTGACTCTTCTTAGAGTTCTACTTGAGGGCACATGTAGTATACAGAACTTAGGCGATGATGAGACTGTTAATGCCAAGACTCGAGTGGCTTGTACTATTTCACAGATGTTGATCAGCAATTCAGCGAAACGCTCCGAACATGCACAAAATGTTCACCAGAGACGTGACAGAGAAACTCCAATGCCTCTTTATGTGGGTTTGAAGTTGCATGCCCATGATCGTATGAAAAATCTTATCAGAGATTTTCATCAAATGGGACTCTCTGTCTCTTATGATCGCGTAATGGATGTTCGCAGGAGTTTCGCGAGAGCTGTTTCACTGCGGTTCAAGAACGAAGGTGTTATAGTCCCAGCTAACTGCAAACGTAATGTTTTCTCGATAGGAACCACTGATAACATTGATGTATCTGGTAGATCTGATATGCATGGTACGTCCATCACACTCATTGGTCAACTGAGCAGGGACAATGTGGGTACTGATCCCCCACCACTGAGTTTAGATGTTCCAGAAGACACACAAATTGAACTCCCAGACGACTATGCATTTGTTCCTTTCGTTGAAGACTTTGGTGGGGACATCAGGCTTGAATCTCCAGATGAATGTAATGTACGGCCCAATGAATATGCAGATTTGAACGTGGGAGAGAATGACTGGTTGTCTCATGTGTCACAGATCAGCAATAAAGGGAAGGTTGATGGCAGCTGGCAGCTTGATGAAGTCCCTGTGACCTTTTCAGGCTTCTTTTCAAAACATGAAGATCAAGACAATGTCAAACCTCGTGCAGTTATTGGGGTATTCCCTGTTTTCAGTGAGCAGAAAGCGGACTCACTCAGTATGCAGAAGCATGCTATGTATGTGGTCAGGGAAGCTACTGCTTTCGTAAACCCCGGCCAGATACCTGTCATTGAAGGTGACTGTCCGTTGTATGCCAGGCAGAAAAAATGTCAATGGCTGTTCCCAGAGGAGATAGGTGAGGATCGAATGGTGTGTATGATTGGATTCCTGCATCTTGAAATGTGCACCCAAGAAGCTGGTGGTAAGCTTATGGGTGGTTCTGGTTGGGAGCGAATGTTTCACCTCGCAAAGATATTCACACCCGGTGTAGCATCATCCCTACTTGGTGGGAAACATGTCAAGAGGACGCGACAGGCATATCTTCTCACTCTAGCTTGGCTTGAGATCCTCAGAAAGAATGCTTATGAGATTTACTGTCAGCAGACTGGGCCCCATGAGTCATTTGAAATGTGGGAACAGAGGATTCTTTCACAATCTCCAACTGCGCGCTATTGGGGTGAAATCGTTCGGAACTTTCTCTTGACAAGCTGTCAATTTGTTCGGAACCAACGAATCGGTAACTGGCCTGGTACACTGTGTTCTATCGATGAGTTGTGCAGTTACTTTTTTGCCCTAGGACATACAAATTATTGTCGGTGGGTCCCCGTATTTCTGAGAGACATGTCTCAGCTACCCAGGCGGCATCCTTCAATCCACAACAAATTCATGGAAGGCCATTTTGTGGTCCAGCGTAGTGAGAGGAAGTTCAGTATGATGGGTTTAGATCAGAGCCAAGAACATAGTATCCAACTACTCAAAGAAGACAGTGGTCCAAAAGGTCTCTATGGCCAGGCTGAAGAGAAAGTCGTTATTGAGCTTTCAAGGTCAGAAGTTCTGCGTGTTATAGATGAGTATGAATATGCAAGTTTCCACACAACATCATCAGATAACACGGAACACCCGGAAAGTTCGGTATCAGAGCAGAAAAAATTTCTGAATCAATTGAAATCTCTCCTCGATCTGGTGAATCAGGGACTCATTATCAACCCTTATGATGAAACTAGTGGTCAGCTGGTGACATTAGATACTGGTGAATATATGGACCCCGAAGTTAGTAAGAGTTTACGGTCATTACCCGAAAGGGGCAAGCATTTATATTCCACTTTCTTGAAGGAAAGGCTTGTGGAATGCACCGTACCCCTGAATGATGTTATTCCCAAGGCAAATATATATACCTTCCTTAACCCACCCCCAGCCAACCTGGACAAAGGCCGAGACAAACTCATGTCAAGTAAAGCAACTGCCGCAATAGTTACCCAGATGTTCGTTTCACTGCAAGCCCGGCCTGATTCAAACATGGATGAGTTTTTCATGCACGAGAATGCACGTGATCCGCCAGCATTATCCGATAGAGGTAAGCTACGGAGTGGGACAAAATCTCAAATTCTCAATTGTTTACCAGCTATTCCTGCACAAGGGAAGAATTCAGCAGCTAGACAAGCTTCAGTTGTCATCTTGGATATGCCTGCTGTAGTCCATGTAATCAAACCACAGAAAGCGGATCTGTTTGGAGAATATGCTCGATTGCAATTATTGCCATACATCGAATCTCTGATTAACACGAACACCACAAGGGTTGATGCGATCTATGACTGTTACCCCGAAGGCAGTTTGAAGAATCAGACGCGAGCAAAACGCCTCGGTGAGACAGCAGTTAGGTTGATACGGGTGTCCGAGAACGTCCCTTTACCTAAAGGGAAGAATTGGCAGGCATTCTTGAAAGTTAGTGAGAATAAAGACGAATTTTTCAAGTTCCTGTCTGCTGAACTGCTGAAATTAACATCAACATCCGAGTACCAGTTGTTAACGACATCAGGAGAATATGTACTATGCAATAAGGATGTTAGCTTATGTGACATATCTCCATCGAACCACGAGGAAGCAGACACGCGCATGATGCTTCATCTCAACCATGCAGTCTCACAAGGTCACAAAATAGCTTTTCTTCGCACGGTTGATTCTGATGTCGTCATTCTGTCTTTGCACCATTTCGCAACATTCCGTGACCTTGGACTCAGTGAGCTGTGGATTGGGTTTGGAATTGGAAAGGCATATAAAGATATGCCAATTCATGAGATAGCTTCACAACTTGGACCTGATTACTGTAAGGCCCTGACTTTCTTCCACGCCTTCACAGGTTGTGATGTAACATCCAGCATGCTCGGCATTGGGAAGAAGACAGGATGGAATGCATGGATGAATTTTCCCGCATCAACTGAAATGATGATAGAATTGACTGAGAATCCGCAAGTCTTTTCAGAGGATTCCCCTCATATGCAGCATATCGAAAAACTCACCATACAGATGTACAGTAACAGTTGTGTCAGTACATGTGTCAATGATGCGAGACGGCATATGTTCACACATGGCCTTAAGTCTATGGAAAACATCCCGCCCACCAAAGCAGCTCTGTATCAACATGTAAAAAGGGTAATTCTTGTGTCATCTTTCATTTGGCATCGTGCTCTGCAGAAACACTTATGTGTGCCAGACCCATCACAGTACGGATGGGAGTGGAATCCACGTCTCAATATTCTGGTCCCATTTTGGACTCACCTAGGAGACGCAAGTGCTGCATGTGCACTGATGCTCCACTGTAGTTGTGCCAAGGCCTGCAAGGGCAATTGCAAATGCTTGAAAGCTGGATTAAGGTGCACACCTTTGTGTAAGTGTGAAGGTGGCTGTTGTAACAATATTGAGTAGTATACTGTCATGTTAGGACCAGTCATCTCCTATTCTGGTATTTTTTTTTCCATTTTCGGCCAGTTAACACATGTCATGTTTCTAGTTGAGTTGATTTTGCTAACAAATGTTCATCCCATGTGGCTTGCTACATTGTCCGGGGTATAGGAATACAGTTTTAGATTTCGGAAAATAGTCTGTTATTTACTGCACAAGACGGTGTTAATTCATGCATAGCATGATACAATATCCCCAACTATTTTGCCTCTGTACAACAGTTGATACCTTCGTTCACCCGTGTGTTCATCTATGGTATCCTTGTCTTTCTCTGGCCATAGGCCACATGTGACTAGTCAGTTCCTACTCCATAGCAAATCAACTTGGAAATCCTTCATCTTGTAGCGCACTCATGTCTCAATGAATCCATACCTGAGTTGATCTAATAAATCTAACGTAAGGTATCAAATTGCCATACCGGATCATATTTCGATAAGTTATTCGCTAAAACATTTCGACCACTCATCGACATCAAAGGTCATGTTTTGGCTCCCAGTGGTGGCTATATCTCTATATCCCTGGTAAAGTAGCATACCATGAGGGATGGGCATTAAGTGTCGGCAACATTAATCCTGACTTGGAACACACCACATCTTAACTGGCCGAAAATGAAGAATACTACTTGTAGTCAAAAAATATTCCTGTACCTCGAATGACTGCAAACATACACTCACCCCTTCTAGTCCCATTTTGCCAATGTTCTATACTGGCAAGATAACATTGTATAATTAACAACGGGAACTAATGCATCCCGAGTTCATTCCAGCACTGCCCTTGCTGGCAGACGTGTCGCTATGGTGTTGAGATTGAACCAGAACTCCTCTAGAAATTTGATAGTTTTATTTTCTTAGAAAATAAATCTATCGAAAATGCCGGAAGTTGAGAATAGACTGTCACTTTAATTGGATTATCAAATGTCCAAGTATCCCCACTGCTGCATACTATCGAGTACCCTTGTTCATGTGTTGACAGGAATCTCTCATACCATGTTCATTTGACCATTGCATTCCCGAGAAACATTCAACACTAATTTATCTACGGACGGACGATCATACTGACAGTCAGACACACAGACGCACACATCGACGGAAATTCTGATCCCATTATCCATTAATCTTCCCCCCAACTTGTTCCAAGGGCTTCACTCCATCATTCACATCAATTACAGCACATGTATGGTGTTAGGTTTGGAGCTTCAGTTGTGCGATCGGCGAAAATAGCTTTTTTTCGATCCGCTTGGCGGCCATTTTGGATTTCGCTGCTAGTGGTGGCTAGAGGATGGTGCCAACTTGTAGCCGATCGATTTTGAAATCTCTGATGCCTACCCTTACATCATGCCAAATTTCAGGAAGGTATCACCAAGTGCACAATTCTAGCGAATTCCTCCCCCGCTATTAGGTAAAAATTATAATTCTCAAGTTATTCTTTTTTAGGTGTCTGCTATTCATGTTAAGAATTCTATAACACTTTCAGGGGCGCGGTGGCTCAGTAGGTAGAGGTGCAAGTTGCAAGTCGAGAGGTCCTCGGTTCGAATCACACCTGCGACAACAGCGTTGTGTCCTTGGGCAAGACACTTCACCCCCATTGCCTTCATGGGGGCACGGTGACATTGTGTACTAAGGCATACTGCACATTGATGGTGCACGTCTTCAACCAATGCTAACCCTGCTTGTGTGGAGTTAGTATGTTGGGGAGCTGACAGTTGCTCGCTGTTGCTCGGTGGTTCTCTCTGGGTACTCCAGCTTCCTCTACCCGTAAAACTGTCGCAGTCATGATTAGCTATTGTGCAGAAATAAGTGACCTTAAACACTATTAAATAAATAAATACAACACTTTCAATAATCAGATTCATAATTGTTTGTGACCCTAACCTATATATTTAGATGAAATGAGAGTACTCAAGAAAAAAATCAAGTAGAGCAACAGTTACTGATTCAGACAGATTTGTACCCCACATCTACACTGAATGTTCAAGGTTACCAATAAATCTGACGATCATTAGATATTTGATTGTTTTTTACCAATCACATGTAGTTGATAAAAGCACTTACTGAACTTTGATTCCTACCATATTTTGCCATTGGTTAAAACTTGTAATTCAGTTATCAAATTTGCATGCCCACAAAAATACACATTCTTAATAATATCTGCAATATGCAAGTGGCAATCCATTCTCAGCTACCTGTGTTTGTGAAAGTTCAAGACCAGTGGTGGAGCTACAACAAAGGTTTTTCAAGATATATTATCTCATCATACCAATTTGCAACATATTTCACTGGCCTAACCGATGTATTCTTCACAGTTCATTCACAGTTTCATCCATATACATAGTCCTTGGTTCTAGCCATTCAACGATTAAGAACACACAAAAGGTGGGAAGGACCTCCAGACATTTCTGATTTTACCAAACTAAATGGTATCAAGACTACAGGTATTGAGGGTACAATTCATACCTGCAGTGTAATGCTGGACCCACGACAGAGTTCTGAATCTTTGAATGGGAGATTGAAAGAATTGAAAAAAAATGTACAGTATTATTGATTTGAACAAACTTGAATTGTTATGGAGTAGGGGACACACCAACCACATTTAACTTTGATATACTTGTTTTACAAGAGAAACCAATTGCATGAATTTTACAAAAATACATTTTGAAATTAACAGTAAAGGAGTTAAAAAAAAGTTCTGCATGTAGTCACTCTAAATACTTCAAAATGCATTTTGAAGCGAAGAAAAAATGCAAAAAAAAGTTCTGCATGTAGTCAGTCTAAATACTTCAAAATGCATTTTGAAGCGAAGAGAAAATGCAAAATTGGTGGGTGGGTGGGGGGTGGGTGGGGGTGGGGGGCAGGGCTGGTGGTCATCAAACTTGACAGACATTGCTGCTGTAGAGACATGTACTGAAAAGAATTGCCAAAATTGGTGGGGGGGGGGGGGGAGGTGGAGAGGCAGGGCTGGTGGATAATGGTGGTCATCGAACTTGACATAGACATTGCTGTTGTTGAGACATGTACTGAAAAGAATTGAAATCTGTTCAACTATTGTTCAAGTTATGCCATAAACAAAGTTCGGACAGACGGATGGATGGACGGACGGATGGATGGATGGATAGACAGATGGCTGGATGGACAGACTGACTGACAGATGGACAGAGTGACAGACAGACAGACAGATGGATGGATGGATGGACAGATGGAGAGATGGAGCTCTATGCTATAGCCCTCCCTTGTGGGGGAATAAAACGTAAAGTATGTGGTAGAAGCCTAATTTGAAATTTAGAGAAACTAAGTACAAAAACCGCTTTGAAAAGGGTTAAATTAATGCCAATATTATTTGAAACCACTGTAAACAGGTTCAGTAGACCTTGCCCCAAATGAAACACAATGACGTTGTAACACTGTGTTTGAATAATGAAAGGTACAACCTTGAAAAGCAAATCTTTAATCCAAAACTTTAAGCTGGGAATACTAAGTAAAACTGACTGTCAAAAAAGGGTTAAATATTTCCTAAAACTGATAAAAGAAATCATTGATGTAAATGCAATCATTACGTTGTATTGATTATGCAAGAATTAAAGTAAGAAAGTATGTGGCAAAGCCTAATTTCAAACACAAAGAAACTAAGTCTGAAAACATGTTTAAAAGGGGTTAAAATCATGCCAATATTAATGAAAATCACTGAAGAAAGGTTCAGTAGACATCAGAAATTGTCCGAAATGTGAAACAGTGACATTGCACTAAAGTGTTTGAAGAATTAAAGGTGTAACTTTGTAAACCAAAAAACTTTAACCAAAAACTTTAACCTAGAAGTTTTAAGTTAATTTGCCATACAAAAAAGGGTTAAATATTTCCCAAAATAACATGAAACATGAGAATGATACAATCAATAGTAATTAATATTAATTTAAAAAAAAACAAAAACATTAACCTTGACTAAAAAACTTTAACCACAAAACTTTAATCAAAACACTAAATGTTAACAGATGGACAGACGGACAGACAGATGGACGAAAGTCATGACTATAGCCCAGACTATAAACAGTCAGGCTAAAAATTAGCTAAAAAGTTACAACTTTTGTATTTTGAAGCCCAAAGACAATTTTGGGGTTTCTAAAACATGCCCAAATATGGATGCCCAAACATGGATGCAGAAATATGGTACTTGTCACTTTCTGCACGATTAAAAACTGCATACATTACACAAAAAATTGCAAGTTTTGTGTCAATTTCATAAAAAATTGTTCTTGTCAAATTATTTCACTTTTTTGAGAAGCCTGAAATCAGGCATGGCAGACACATTTCATTCAGTAACATTTGCTGAGTGAAAATAACTTAGTCACATTAAAACAAAATACAATAATTACCCCAAACTACAACTTTTGAATTTGGGAGCCCAATGGCAATTTGGAGCTTGCAAACAAGCCCAAATGTGGATGTAAAAATATGGCTTGAACAAACTCTAATTTATATGAGTGGAAAATGAAAAAATTTATAGTAATTTATATATTTTTTATACTTACCAATGACCCAGACTAAGCTGGTGCTAACACTAAAATATTCAGAGCCAAACACAAATTTTGCCCCCCAATCCCCAAAATTTGCATCCAAATCAAAAAATCTAATGTCCTATATGGTCCTCCATACTTTTGCCTACTGCGCAAGCGCAGTCTCAAGGAAATACCAAAATTGGCGCCAAATCCTCATTCTTACAACCAGTGCCTGGTAAATGTTATATAATCAGCGAGGAGGTAAGAGTTCCCAACATGGGAGGGCCATCCATGTCAGGGTCATTGGTAAGTATAAAAAATATATAAATTACTATAAATTTTTTAATATTTTTATACTGGAACCAATGACCCAGACTTAGCTGAATCGAAAAAGGGCTGGAGGGCCTAGTACATAAAGGAAAATCCAATAGGCTCAATTACATATAAAGAATTATCCCCTGAAGGAGAAACAGGATTTACATATATTTTTCTTGTTTATTAAAAATAAGAAAGACACATTACCAGTTCGTAATTGAGCACGATAGCATCAATGATCTCTATTAACATCCAGTATAACCCATTATACAAATTTCTTAAAGGAAAGCCAATAAATAAAGATAGTCCAGAGAATGAGATTCTTTATACTCACTTAAAAAGTGTCCGAGGATTGTATATTAACTCCCATATGACACGTGACATATACAAATGCTTCACACCGAGCTACACTTTAAAAATATTACATAAATGAGATAAACATTAGCTTGACACTTTAAAACCATCCCAGCACCGATTCGGAATTACTGACTCCAGAGGATGTATTCCCTTGCTTTTCACTATAAAGCAGGTGATATAAGGGAACACCATCCCACCCCGCCCCCCCCCCCTTCCCCTTGCTCTGGGTCAATCACCACAGAATGAAGAGGGCAGCAGGACAGAGTCACTGCTGGAATAGAAAGCCTACATAACTATAGTTGCAACCGTTTAGTGGACGACATTCTGAGCAACAGATAACGGACCTAAACATCTAAGGTCACCAGAAATAGACTCAATATTTCTAAGGTAAAAATTAGTGAACATAGAAGGCTGAGACCAGTATGCAACCTTCATCAGATCTGTAATAGCAATACTATTAGAATAAGCCCAAGATGTAGACAGCACCCTAACTTCGTACTCTGAAATCTTAAGCACGGACTGCTGAGTTGAAGATAAACTCTCATAAGCAGTACGAATAGTCAACTTAATCCACCTAGAAATAGAATGGACCGTAATGTCTTTTCTATTAGGAAGCAGAGACAGAAAGAAACGTTTCCATCCCTTTCTGATAAACTCAGATCGCGTTTGTGAATACGCATAGCTCTAACTGGACACAGCAATGGCCTATGGCCATCTGAGGATGGAAGAGCCCTAATAATAATAGGCTCAGGGTACTTATTAGGAGGATTCTTTGCCAAAAATCCCACACTGGTAGTTAAAGTAATAGTATTACCAACACTACGATAGTGAGAATCATCAACAGATAGAGCATGAATCTCGCTAACTCTTCTAGCGGAAGCAAAGGCTAAGAGAAAAGCTGTCTTATAAGATAAGTATTTGAAGTCTACCATGTTGAGGGGTTCAAAAGGACTTCTTTGATTTTCAGAAGAACCCAAGCTAAATTCCACTTAGGTCTATTTATCGAAAAGTTTTTAACTAATTTTGATAAAGAGACATTAGATCCAATTTGTAAGCTATCATGATGAGCATATGTATCCGATAGCATAGACCTATAACCCTTAATAGTTACTGGCTGCAGTTTGATCTCATCAAACAAGTAGACCAAAAAATTAGCAATGTCTGGAATGGAGGGATCATAAACATCAATTGAATGATCCCTACACCAACGAGAGAAAACCTTCCACTTTGCTGCATAATTTAGCAAAGAGGAGGCCCTCCTACAGTTAGAAATTGTGTCCACTGCTCGTCCTGTAAATTGCTTGCCATACAAGAAGGACTGCACAACGGAAATACGTGAAGGTTGAGACCTTGCGAGTTGTGATGCAGTGTGCGTGATTTTCCCTGCGAAAGAAGGTCCTCCCATGGAGGAACCTTCTGAGGAATGTCCCATAACAGACACCTGAGTAGATTTATCCATGGTCTCTGGGATGACAGAGATGCTACCAACAGAATCTTGCAGTGAGATTGCTTGATTTTTAGCAATATCTGTTGAATCAATGGAGCTGGAGGATACGCGTATCCTATCATTCTGTCCCAAGAGATCAAGAGAGCGTCTGCTGCGAACGCTCGAGGATCTGGGCATGGCGACACATACGTCTGCAACTGATTGTTGAGATGCATCGCAAACAAGTCTATCATTGGACGATCCCATTGGTAGCAGTATTTGAACATGTGAATTCTGAATTATGTTCATCCAATGACGTAGTGCAAGCCAAATTGACATCATCTCCTTGATGTTTATGTACTTGTTCAGGACCTGTGGATCCCAAAGACCCTGACACCTCAAATCTGTTGGGCTCAATGTCGTGCCCCAACCTGTTTGACTTGCATCTGTCATAATTGTAAAAACCGGATCCGGCAGTTGCAGTGGAACTCCCAAGTCAACCACTGAATATCTGCCCAAGTCTGAATCTCTTGTTTTACTTGGTTCGATAAGATGATGTCCGTTTCATGCAAATGAATCTTCACACTCCAAGTCTGAGTGAAAAATATCTGGAGTGGACGTGTGCTTAAGCGCCCCATCGGAATAAGGTCTGCAGCAGCTCCGCACAAACACATCAGTCGCCTGAATTCCCTCGCTGTTACTACGTCTGAGTGTAGACAAAAGCGAGCATAACAACTGACTAATTTTGCTCTGGGTAATGGAAGACGAACCAGATTGTTGTGCATCTCGAAGCTCATTCCCAAGTGAATGAACGACTTGGACGGAAGTAGATCTGACTTATTTTCGTTTATGATGAAACCGAGACGTCGGAGCAATTGAAGCAGAGTCTGAACATCGTTCTGAAGAGTTAATCTGTCGCTGTATCTCTGAAGAATGTAGTCCAAGTAGGCCGACGTTACCGCAGACGAATGAGCTCGGAAATGAGTCATTACCGAGTTCATTATTCGAGTGAAAGCCCAGGGCACTAGATTGAGTCCGAAGCACATTGCTCGGAACTGATAAACGACTCCTAGGACAGTGAAGCGAAGGTACTTTGTGAACGTCGGATGTACCATGACATGAAAGTACGCATCTTTGAGATCTATGCTCGCAGCATAATCATTCACTCGAATGCTTGCCCTCACCGATCGAAAGGTCTTCATATAAAACTTCGGAGCCACGATCAGCTTGTTTATCCAGCTTAGATCTATAACTGGATGGAACGAGCTGTCTGGTTTTGGTACCAGGAACAGGTGACTGTAAAAACCGGGAGATTCCTGGTTTTCTACGACCTCTATTGCATTCTTCTCCAGAAGAGATTGTGCCTCTGATAGAAGCAAATCTCTTTTCTGAAGGTTGGACGGAAGCCGAGTCCATCGTGGACTTCGTGTTAATGGTTTTTCCCTGAAGGACAGTCTTAGACCTTCCGAAATTTATCTCCTGTACCCATCGGTCGTCCGTAATTGACAACCAATTGGTTAAAAATCTTGACAGCCTTCCACTCACTGGAGCGCAATAGAGGTCCTGACCTTCACCTCCTGGACCTGCGAGGCTTGCGGGAAGAGTAACTACGTCCTCTCCGTCCAGTGCCTCAACCAGTCGACCTGGGGGCATCTGACTGGTTGTCTCGACCAGCATTTCGTCCCCTACCTGAGTCGCTACTCTGACGGTCTCTGGAATAAGAGCTGGAGGATTTTTTAGATCCTCTATAGCAGCTTCCCTTGGACGTACTCGCTCCAGAAGATCCTGATGTACTGCTCTCTGCTGAGTCCGGTTTCTTAGAAACAGACTTAAAGAGCAGAGAATCTGAAGCTTTCTTGGTAATCTGATCATAGATTAATGAAAGCTTATCATCAAAGAGAAATTCTCCTGAAACCGGAGCGACTCGAAGAGAGTTTTTCACCTTAGAATCCATCCTAGTGGATGAAGCCAGGGCAGCATCATGTCTGACTAACTCCAAATCTGTCACTGAAAGGGTGGAGTTATACATGAAAAATGCGATTGCCCTAGAAAAAACTCTCAAGGAAGTTTGAACATCCTGGAATTCTCTACCATCAAGACGTTGCGCTAACGCTCTGGTAAGGTGATCTGCGTATGATAATGCGTCTAAACTGGCCCTATTAGACGAGATTGTCGTCTCCAACGTACTGGAGAGAATCGACATAGACGCTGGCAATGACAATTCCAAGTCTTTGGCCTGGTCATCTAAACGCAGAGGAACTCTCGGCACGCCCTTTCCTGCCGTAGCAAATTTATTCCTAATATTGATGAATGGCAGATGTAGAGCATGTTGCGATAAGAAACTGGTTCTGCCTGTCTTAGAGGCGAACTTAAAAATAGTGTCATTCAGCAATTCAAACGTCTGTGAGACATTGCTGGACTGGAACGGATACTCAGGAACATCATCCTTAGTCTGGCCGAAAAAGTCTGTATCCAGTGACACTATCAGTCTCTTATCCGGTATCGCAGCCCTCTGGTCCGATGGAACAACCTCTGGAAGGTGTTGACGGATAAAATCCACCGTCACCTTATGCTGTTCCAGAAGGGAAAAATCCAACTCCGCAGTTTCCCTTTCACCATCCGACTGGACCAGATGCGAATCTCGGTCATCCCTGTCTGACACTGCAGAGGAACGGACCGACCCAGCTTCCTCCGACAGTTCCTGATCTGAAACCGTTTCCGAAGGTTGCTGGGACGCTGCGATGAGTTGTGCTATCTGTGATAGCAAGTCCGTCACGGCGGCCTGTGGAGCTGCGGTCTTACGTTGCTTAGCCGCTGGAAGCTCCTGGGATGGTAAATCCTGCATAATCCTTTTATGCATATGTCCCGACTGGTAAGGCCTCATGTCCTTGGCTACTGGATGTAGTGACCTAGACGACATGGAATCCTTTGTCAGCAAAGTAGGCTGGAGATCTGAGGTCACGAAGCCAAGGTGCGGTCGTGTGTGCTGGCGTGTAGAAGAGGAAGCCAATAGACTAGCCGTCTCCGGCTGTCTATGCGACGGAACATACCGAGCAGGAGGAGTGGATGTATGCTCCGACTGACGAACATTATGCACAACAACGTCTGGCCCCAGATGTTGTTGTAAGAGAGAGGGGCCTCTCTCGTGTTCTGGGTAGACCTGAACGAGCTTGCTACCGGACTAACTGGCTTCCTCTGATCCATCCTCCGATCTGTCGTCGCAGGGTGTGCATGATCCGAGATTATAGTGCTCGCAACACCCTTTCTCCTCTCCTGGACTGCAACGGACATACCCAGCGTCACATCACCCACATTACGATTGATAGATCCACCAGGTGATCTAGATGGCAACAAGACCGTAAATCCCTTTTGGGACCTAGGCACTTGTCTGATTTCATTGAGCACTTCTGCCGCTAGCTCTTCATTGATTTGCAGCACTTCTGGAAGACATCATGGAAACATCACCGTGTTCTTGTTTCTCTGAAAAAGAGACTGAAAAACTAGAGTGACCCTGTGGTGAGAGGACCGGCATCGAACTCTCACCACTAACAATGTACCGTGACACACGTCTCCAACATTTGTCATCCCAACTGGCACAAACCGTACAAGAATTAGTGCGAGTACAGTGACTACAGCAAATACAATGAGCATGAGAATCCGAGGAAGACTTCCTCGATTTACAATTTGAACAATATTCTTTCATAATTAAAAATATTATACAGTCTTAGTACTCGCACTAACCCTCAAAAATACAAAGATACATAATAATAATACAATCCATCTCAAAATTTCGCAAATGGATCCCAAAAAAGCCTAAGTGTGGACAAAAATTTTAAAACAATTCTAAAAATTAATGTTACACTTACGAATAATATTAATGTATCTGACTACATAATAAGCCTGACAAAAGACAAGGAATCACTATCAGAAAGTAACCATTGTCAACGTAAACAAAAGTCAATAAAAACCGGAAACAAAACTCCAGGCACTGAAAAACACGGCCCAAAGACAGTAACCAATTTTAAACACTATCCGATGTAAAACAGAATCTTCCACAGAAGAAACTGGAATACATCAGATGGTAGATGCATGACCAAAACGCCTAAACACCCCAAGGGTGAGACGTAACCATGGGGATAACAGAATAAACATTCTGTAACTAAGCTAAACGCCCATTCAAAGGAAGGGAGAGAGGAAACACTTAACAAACAGTGGAGATTTCATAGCAAGAATGAAAACATCAGGCCTATGCCCCGAAATTAGGGAACATGAAATAATTTTACATAAAAATTATAAGTTACAGCCCTGAACACATCCATCCACTGTTTCTTCCTCTCATCCTCTTGTTTCATCCTTGAATCCACCATATCCATCATGATTATGTGTCTGATATCATTTTAACTGAGGTTATAAGCACAGAAGGCAGTGAGATGTTACTAACAGAAGGGCCAAACAAAGAATGAGGATTTGGCGCCAATTTCGGTTCTTCCTTGACACTGCGCATGCACAGTGGGCAAAAGTATGGAGGACCATATAGGACATTAGATTTTTTGATTTGGATGCAAATTTTGGGGTTGGGGGGGGGGCAAAATTTGTGTTTGGCCCTGAATATTTTAGTGTTAGCACCAGCTAAGTCTGTCTCATTGGTTACAGTATAAAAATATGCCGCTTTCCAAAAATCCACACTTTCTGTGCAGTGGTTCAGAAAAAGAAAATTACAACTTTTGTATTTTGGGTGCCTAAATGAGCACAAATATGGATGCAGCAACTTAGCTTGAACAAACTCGAATGTATATGAGTGAATGTTGCTGCTTACCAAAAAACAACACTTTTCTGACAGTGATTCTGAAGATTTTGTTTTAGTTATCTTCCCCTATGAAGCCCCTAAAGGAACAGGGCAGATAGAGCAAAATTCAATTGTTAGGCTAGATATGTATGAATTCTAGTTAAATTTGGTCCAGCCGAAAAGTATTTAGCCAGTGATGTGACATGTATGACAAGAGTGATTCCAAAATACTCCCCATTTGGGAGGTATAAAAATAAGACTAGGCTTGACCCATAAAGCCACAACACTGTGCCACAAAGAATGTTTGATGTTGTGCTCTAGCTGTTGGAGGCATTGTGGCTAGGTAATAGTGACAATAAATTGCAAGCATTCCAAATGCACCAGCTTTTTGAATGGATATGATGCATCTCTGTATATTCTTCCACTGCCATGTTTTTTTCTGTTTTTCAAATACCGGTAGATAAATTCAGCAAGAAAACTCCAATCTAGTAATGCTGCATCCAAACTGAGAGGCTATCTATCACATGATTCTCTTTGTCTGAGGTTATTTAACTAATTATACATTTCTCTTATCAATATATTTATTCTATGTACCAGTACTACAGTAAAAATTACTGAAATTATTTACCTTCAGCAGCCTCTTTTTCTTCTTGTTCTCTTCGTAAAGCCTCAGCCATCTCTTCTGCTTCTCTCTTGGCCTCAGCTTCCTCTAGTTTTCGTTTTTGTTCTTGAAAAAAAAATGCAGCCAGTTGTTAACATGAAATGTACCATATAAATATAACTAACCAGTGGCAGTGATGTCTTGTATAATGAGCAATAAAAAAAACTATACACATGGATTCACACTGATGAGCAAGGTAAAATGAGTAAATCAGAAAATGTCAGGAAACAGATATCTTTTTTCTCCAATGCAAAAGTATGACATATTTTAGATCAACATATATTTAAAATATAATGTATTTAATCCTTTGTGGTATCGAATGAATTGACAATAACCACCCTTGTAATTTACAAATCTAG
Organism: Pictodentalium vernedei; assembly: GCA_031216915.1. Taxonomy (NCBI): domain Eukaryota; kingdom Metazoa; phylum Mollusca; class Scaphopoda; order Dentaliida; family Dentaliidae; genus Pictodentalium; species Pictodentalium vernedei. The sequence goes on from CM062295.1 coordinate 235,259,641, forward strand.
CTGTTGAAAAAATATTATTTAAAAAAAAATTCAACAAAACCGTATCTTGTGAGCCCTGATTGAAATGAGCCCATTCTAATGAGGGGACATATGATTTTGCTAAAAAAAAATTAAATCTGAATAAAAAATAAGAATTTTTTATTATTGAGTGTGTTGGGTAAAGGATTATTCTGACATTGTGTCGTCAAAATACATTTGATACATAACAAAGACTTTCTAAACATTCCATCAAAATTTTTTCATCATATCATTGTAAATGCTAGTTATCTTGCTATAACTGGTCTGCCAAAACACTAAAGGCAGCCATAAGAGGTGAAGACTGATCTCCTTATCATCTTCCAGACCCCAGTACATTATCACACATATAAAACAATGAAAACAAAATTGGAACTTGTACCAAAAGATTTGCTGACGTATAAATGATTAAAAAACAACAATTGCAAAAAGGTTCTTGAATGGTGAAGCATTTTCCATTTTTCCTCATAAATATATATTATGGCCTCTCCCTGGAGAGGGCTTTGTGTGCCCTTTAACCCTCTGCACTCTTATGTCAAAATGGCTAAGTTTTCAGCAGCAATATTTCCCATAATGCAGTCTGCTATTTAACCTAATATATTTTGTTTGACAGGGCTCAATGAACTCTGTCAAACATGATATAATTGGTTAAAGTCATAGTTAAACATGAGAAAAACAGAGCCATTGCAAAAAATTAGGTTGAGTGACCAGAGTTCTAGGGGTTGAAATGAAAGGTCATAAGCTGTGTTTTAAAAGCAAAAATTTAATAAAATTTGAAAGCAATTTTTGTGAATGTCACTGGCTGGATATGGCGGTTATGTTAGGTCAAAGGTTAATTCCGAGAAAACCTATATATTATGTCATGTAATTTACACCACTATATTTTGCCATAAGAATTAACCCTTGAACTATTATAGAGGCCAGATCCATACAGTGCTATTAACAAAAACTGAATTTTATTATTTTGATGAATTTTTGCCTCCAAAACATAGCTTTTGTCCCCCTCATAGGAACAAGATCATTCCAATAAGGGTCATAAGCTATGTTTGAGGGGCAAAAGAAACTGTTTATAAACTGTTGATATCTTGTCATGTTAGGTGCACATTATTTTCACCAGCAATACACAAAGCTTCAAAGAAATTGTAAACTTACGGCACAGAAGCAGCTGAGGCTAGAATGGTGCAACAATAACTTACAGCAGACCTCTTATTGAATTTTCAACAATAAACTGTTCAATAACCTGTAGAAGCCCGAGGAATAAGAGTGAACCTATTACATACTGCTCAAGACTTATAGCCGAGCAGGTCTTCCTGATCCAGTGTTGTTTGCCTGTTCAAGCAGATGACACTTGGCAAGAAACAAGTGCCCAGATTTAGGTTTCTCTCCACCTACTATTATCTGGGTCATCACCACCAGAGTACCTGCTGTTTGACATCACTGGTACAAAGTTCAAATATGACTTAACAGCGAATGTCTCACCACTCATTCCCCAATAGTTGTGTGCATACATACCTTCATAATAATCTGTCAATTCATTTGGTAATTTTTCTCCAGGATTTCTAGGAGGTAAAAGTATTGTATTGTATTCATCATATCCTCTCATCAATCTCAAAACCTACAAAACAAAAAAGTCACCTTTAACTGGTTGAGTGCAAGAAGCCACTACAGTGGTTTTACACTGTATACATTAGCAAGTTGACTGCTCAGAAGGAGAAAACAAGAGCTATTACTGAAGGCAATTCATACCATCACTGCAGTTCTGGACAGATGAAGCATAAATGAATTAAAAATAAAGTAAGGACTGTAACTCTGTTGAAAAAATGCAGGAAACCTTTTTTATAATATGTGCAGGAGCAGCTCGTCATAAGAATCCCTCAAACCAAATTTTATTAAAATCCATTCACTCAGTGTTAAGATATCGCTATGTATTGATGAACAAACAGACAGACAAATGCATGGATGGATGGATGCACAGTTTTGTTAATTAGATTATGTAGAAGTTTAATGAAGAAACTATCAAAACTTACAGATACACACTATCCAAACTTACAAATATGCAATTCTTTGACCATGTATGTAGAAAGTATTGCTACAGACTATTACACAAATATTTATCTTAGGATTTTTTCATTAACAAACTTGTATCAATAGCCAATATTTTTTTAAGAGACACTCTGAAAAATGAGAAAACTTTTTGCAGCTGGCTGATGGCCTGAAACAAATGATTACAAGACATTAAAATGTCTCAGAGTCCTTTTATTTTATTATTTTTTATTTATTATTTTATTATGGACTATTTAAAATTTTCACTTTATAGATGAAAATAGCAGTGAAGCTTTTCCAACTGTGATTAAATCGGCAACTTATCTTTAACCATATACTCAGTAACCCAGTGCTATACACAAAACCAATGACACAAGAGTTTTTACATTTTTGCTCATAAGAGTTAATTATGAACCCTTCATTGGAACAAGCTAATTAAGGTAATTTCAATGATAGTTGAATGAAATTTCAAATTGTTTTGATGTCTTGTTTTCGAGTTTTGTTAGGCAAAAAGTTAATTATTCAGGTCCATTCTAACCATCCATGGTCCTAATACAAGTGATATGATCCATGTAAAAGACAAAGGCAAGATTTTAGTCTTTTTTTTAATGAAATAACTATTTCAGAGCTCAATCAAACACGAAACAACAGGTATTGTAAATTTTGTGGAAATGTACAAAAATTAACGTTCTAGATATTATAAAATATTTGTAGTTTCATTTTCCACAAGAATATATCTGATAAATCTCTCTGGAAAGTGTTCTTGGTGATCATTCCAGTGAGTTTTAAAAAAAGGAAATGATACAAAAAAAATGTTTCTGAGTACTTTCCAATCTTTTTTGGTTGAACATAGTTTGAGGCAAAAAGTTTTTCAATGACATGTTAGAGTGTGAAGATATTTAAGGATTTTCTTTGCAATATTGTGGAAAATAATGTGTTCAACTTCAGATTTCACATACCTTTTCTTCCTCCAAATAATTATTATCAAATTCCAAACTGTAGAATTCAACAGGAAAAGAACTTGGATTTCTAACAATAATATCTTGTTCATCCCCTCCACTGTGAGGTAAAATTGGTCCAAACTCTATTAAATTATGATCAAATTCAAGTCTTGGTTCAAGGCCTTGACCTCTACATAACAGCAAGATTCTCTGACTGCTTTGGGCAATACGAATTGGAATTCTCTGTTCATAGAATTTCTATAATGAGATAAAGACATATTAGATACTTATATTAAACATTTCAATTTTGTTTACAAAAATGCTAAATGTAAACATCTTTGACAAACATTTGTTTATTGCCATGAGATGAAAAATTCTTATTTCAAATGTTTTCATGACACCTGGCTTTCCATTTTCTATTCAAATTTACTATTAAACTAAATCAAACCAAGAGCTGGACTTTCATCCGGTGCATAGCCCCACATGGTGTACCGCCTAGTGTGGGCATACCTATGACCAACAGATATTATTTATGAATATTCTCATACGGACTGACGGACAGATGCACAGATGGACGGACGCAATCCAGTATACCCACCCCCCCACCACCCCCCCCTTCCATTTTCTTCGAAAGTTTTCAACAATTTCTAAGTCAAAAGGTATGGTAAATTGTTTGGTGTTTGGAAGTTTTATGCAATGAGGCAGAAGCCTTTGTCATAGGCAAACTGCATGCCATATTTCACTGAAATTCGATAACTCCAATCCAGTATACACCCTCTCCCCTCCTATTTTCTTCGAAAGTTTTCAACAATTTCCAACAATTTCTAAGTCAAAAGGTATGGTAAATTGTTTGGTGTTTGGAAGTTTTATGCAATGAGGCAGAAGCCTTTGTCATAGGCAAACTGCATGCCATATTTCACCAAAATCTGATAACACATACCTGAGATACAGGCTGAACAGACTAATAATGTCTATTTCCCAGAATTTCTAAGTCAAAAAAGGGGGATAACTCTAAAAAGGAGAATGTGAGAAATATCGTTGAATCCTTTTTTTAAAGCCTATACCATAAGCAGTGTTCATGGCAAATTTCATTGCAATAGAACATTCGATACCCGAGATACAGGCTGAACAGACAAAATTTGGCTGGGACGGACACAATTTCTAAGTGAACAAGTAACAACAAAAAAAATAATAAAAAAAAAAAAACTAGTGTGGGCATACCTATGACCAACAAATATTATAAAAAATAATAATTTACTTAAGTTATGAATATTTTTGGATGGACTCACACACGGACGCACAGATGGACAGACGAACGGACGGATGTTCTGACACGTTCTTACTTCTGGGTTTTTTCCCATGTTAAACTCTAACCCCACAAGGTCAAAAAATTAACCCCGCAGTGCCAAAAATAACCCCACAAGTGGCCACTGTACTAACCCAACCCCACAACTACCACTGACCCTAAATTCTAAACCCCACAATGTAACTCTGCTAAGCCCGGACAGACGGACGGACGGACGGATGGATGGACGGATGGACAGACGGACAGACATATGTAATCCAATAAAAAAAAATTTTGGATTGTGGTCCAAAATTTTCTAAGTCCCACCCGGACCCCAAATTTTCAGGGGAAAAAAATTATTTTTGTTTTTTTTGGTCTTAAAATTGACCGAAATGCAGAAAAAACAACAACAAAAATTTTTCGGATTTTGGTCCAAAATTTTCTAAGTCCCACCTGGACCCAAAATTTTCAGGGGAAAAAATTTTTTTTTTTTTTTTTTTTGTCTTAAAATTGACAGAAATGCATAAAAAACAAAAAAAATTTTTTTCGGATTTTGGTCCAAAATTTTCTAAGTCCCACCCGGACCCCAAATTTTCAGGGGAAAATTTTTTTTTTTTTTCTCAGAAAATTGACCGAAACGCAGGAAAAACAAAAAAACAAAAATTTTGGATTTTGGTCCAAAATTTTCTAAGTCCCACCCGGACCCCAAATTTTCAGGGGAAAAAAATTATTTTTGTTTTTTTTGGTCTTAAAATTGACCGAAACGCAGAAAAAACAACAACAAAAATTTTTCGGATTTTGGTCCAAAATTTTCTAAGTCCCACCTGGACCCAAAATTTTCGGGGGAAAAAATTTTTTTTTTTTTTTTTTTTTGTCTTAAAATTGACAGAAATGCATAAAAAACAAAAAAAAATTTTTTCGGATTTTGGTCCAAAATTTTCTAAGTCCCACCCGGACCCCAAATTTTCAGGGGAAAATTTTTTTTTTTTTTTCTCAGAAAATTGACCGAAACGCAGGAAAAACAAAAAAACAAAAATTTTGGATTTTGGTCCAAAATTTTCTAAGTCCCACCCGGACCCAAAATTTTCAGGGGAAAAAAATTATTATTTTTTTTTTGGTCTTAAAATTGACCGAAACACAGAAAAAACAACAACAACAAAAAATTTTGGATTTTGGTCCAAAATTTTCTAAGTCCCACCCGGACCCCAAATTTTCAGGGGAAAAGATTTTTTTTTTTTTTTTTTTTGTCTAAAAATTGACCGAAACGCAGAAAAAACCCCCCAAAAAAAAATTTGGGATTTTGGTCCAAAATTTTCTAAGTTCCACCCGGACCCCAAATTTTCAGGGGAAAAAAATTATTTTTGTTTTTTTTGGTCTTAAAATTGACCGAAACGCAGAAAAAACAACAACAAAAATTTTTCGGATTTTGGTCCAAAATTTTCTAAGGCCCACCTGGACCCAAAATTTTCGGGGGAAAAAATTTTTTTTTTTTTTTTTTTGTCTTAAAATTGACAGAAATGCATAAAAAACAAAAAAAAATTTTTTCGGATTTTGGTCCAAAATTTTCTAAGTCCCACCCGGACCCCAAATTTTCAGGGGAAAATTTTTTTTTTTTTTCTCAGAAAATTGACCGAAACGCAGGAAAAACAAAAAAACAAAAATTTTGGATTTTGGTCCAAAATTTTCTAAGTCCCACCTGGACCCCAAATTTTCAGGGGAAAAAAATTATTTTTGTTTTTTTTGGTCTTAAAATTGACCGAAACGCAGAAAAAACAACAACAAAAATTTTTCGGATTTTGGTCCAAAATTTTCTAAGTCCCACCTGGACCCAAAATTTTCGGGGGAAAAAATTTTTTTTTGTCTTAAAATTGACAGAAATGCATAAAAAACAAAAAAATTTTTTTTCGGATTTTGGTCCAAAATTTTCTAAGTCCCACCCGGACCCCAAATTTTCAGGGGAAAATTTTTTTTTTTTTTCTCAGAAAATTGACCGAAACGCAGGAAAAACAAAAAAACAAAAATTTTGGATTTTGGTCCAAAATTTTCTAAGTCCCACCCGGACCCCAAATTTTCAGGGGAAAAAAATTATTATTTTTTTTTTGGTCTTAAAATTGACCGAAACACAGAAAAAACAATAACAACAAAAAATTTTGGATTTTGGTCCAAAATTTTCTAAGTCCCACCCGGACCCCAAATTTTCAGGGGAAAAAAAAAAAATTTTTTTTGTCTTAAAATTGACTGAAACGCAGAAAAAAAAAAAAAATTTTTTTTCGGATTTTGGTCCAAAATATTCGAAGTCCGCTACGGGACCCCAAATTTTCAGCCTAAATATGAACCCAGGGATTTGGCTTCAACAAACTTGAATCTCACCCCCCTAAGGATGCTGCATACCAAATATCAAAACATTCTTATTGCTAGATCTGAAGAAGAAGATTTTTCAAAAATACTCCTCATACTGCACTAATTTAAACATTTGGGCTCCCATAGAGAGCCCAAATATCCACCCAGGCAATTCATTTCAATAAACATGTGAAACAATCTTCCAAAGATGTTATATGTGAAATTTTAAAGCTTTTCGAGCAGTGGTTTCAGAGAAAAGTAGTCTTATGTTTTTCCCATTACCCACAGTGTTAAAAAATGCTGACTCAGCACTTTTTCAAAGTCCCAAAAACTACCCCATCATAAAACCGATGGCAATTTTTTTTTATCATTCCATTCTGTTGGTCCTAAGGAAGCTTCGCAACAAATAAGAATTCTCAGTGCCGTGTAGTTTTGGAGATATGGGCGTTTTCATTTTTTTCTATTTTTAGCTCCTGTGGTTCCCACGGGGATATGGGGAAAAAAATTTCGGCATAAATTAGGTACTTATGACCCAATAAGCACTCATGTAAAATTTGGTTCAAATCGGCCTCGCGGTTTGGAAAATAGAAATTTGGGGCGGGGCCAAAATTTTTGCCCCTCCTTTAACATCATCAAATATAGCCCCTCCAACTTCTCTTGAACTCAAAGGAACTCAAAAGGAAGCTGCATACCAAATATCAAGTCTCTGCTATTGCTGGTTCTTGAGAAGAAGATTTTTTAAGAATTGCAGCATTTTTGCCCCATCCCTCTGCTCAATGTGAGCCGAAACCTAATTTGACAAAAAATCAAAGTCCGCATACATAATCCCTTCTCACATGAAATTTCATTAATATGCGGCCAGTGGTTTGGGAGAAAAAACACAAACACCACCTTCACGACGGACGCCGGACGAAAAGTGATCAGAATAGCTCACCCTGACTTTCAGTCAGGTGAGCTAATAACTCCATGTTTCACCGATGATGACCTAAGTCTGACTTTGTTTTAGAACAGGTGCCCCCACCCCCCAAATGTGTGACTACCAACATAAGGCCTCTTTTTAAATGTGTAGGTAACATTTGCAGTACCTTACAGATGTTTCTTGTGAAGTCTTTGTTGCCTACATAGGCAGCAAAGACTTTGACAGAAACCACTCCAAAGCAACATGGTTCAGCTTGTTCTGATTGGACCAACCTGGCTTAACCCTTTAACCAATGCAGACAAAATCAAAATTTATTACTTTAAATATTATTTTTCCAACTTCTTAAGAAAATTTCAACAAAACCTTATCATATGACCCGATTTGGAACGAGCTTGATGAGTTCGTTCATTCCAATGAGGGTATCACATGATATGGTTTTATTGAAATTTTTTTTTTCTACTGCTGTATTTGAATACTACGTGGGCATAGGTGCCTGATTGTTAGGAAAAGGTTTAAAACTCTCCAGGCCCTTTTGGTTAAGGTAAGATTTAAGTATCTTTTTCAAGGATCCTCTCAAATAAATTAAGAATGAAATGAAAAGTAATTATAAAGTAAGATCATTTGTTTATTGGGTTTTAAGGTCACTTTCAGCAGCTATGGCTATATCACATTGACAGCAGTGCATGAAGTCGAGTTTTGCCATTCATTAATCATCATGCTGCTCACTTCAGAGGACTCTCACCTTTGGTACTGGTCACCAAGACCAACTGTACCAATAAAACTGAACTTGTCTCCAACAGTAATCAAACACTGCTCCACTTCCTGGGGTTTCCATGGAGATTTGTTTAAAATAATAACTTAAATCCTTAACCCATAAAGTATTTTTATTGACAATATTTTTCATTTAAACTGGTCATCATTACCGTAATGCAGCCCTGACAAGATTTGAGAAAAAATTCATAAAAATATAAATAAAGAAATTAGAGGTAAAAAAACTGATTCAGTTTACAGAGAAAAATTTGTTAAAAGAACCCAAATTATATTTATTCTAGTAGTAAGAGATTTGCTGTCTTGAACAGGAATATATACCCGCTTGCATGTGAGGGGTTAAATCATAGAAATTTTAAAATGTATTCCCTGAGTCCAGGAGGTTTGTTGATCTGAAGACAGACGTAAATATCACTTGAAATGGGCGTTAATATTAAAAGTGCACAAGAAACCAACAGCCAACAAGAAAAAAGAAAGATAAGTAAATTTATTTCTTCCATTATAATTGATTCTTATTGCGTTATCATTGTATCATTTTGTTGAAATCATCCATTAGCTCTGAGCCTGGTGGAATGATAATTCTATAATAAACATGCCAAGGAAGATTATAATACATAAATTATTTAAATTCTTTTGCCTCATTTCCCAAATTGAGCCAGTTCCTAACTGGTTGACTGGTTTGACTGGTTCAGTTATTTGACGTTTAATACTGATGGTATATCAGATTACACCAGACCGGGATGAAAGTCTGCCTCCGAATACATATGTTGATTTTCACAATAATTTCACCACTATATATGAGAACTATTTCTTAAACTGACTTACTTCTTCAGTAGGCATGAATTTCACTTGAACATTAATTCTCTGTCCTGGTAAAAGTGTTCCAGTTGGTGGCATTATTTCAAAATGGCTTGGCTTAATTTTCTCTTGCTTCATTTTTCTTCGAAGATGCATAGGCATATGTTTATCAACCTGGAATAAACAATAAATGCTTTAGTAAATAACTGAATGAATGAAGGGTGTAACAGAAAAACAATTTGTGCAATGCAAAGCATGTGCCTATGTCACAGACACAATACCACTTTTTTCCATGGTGAACAAGGGAAAAAACTCTGGCAAGAAAGTGTGGACAAAACATATCCAGTGTGGAGATTCTTTTCTCCATACTGGTTTATTCGCATACCAAAGATGATTCAACCTGGACTGATGGTTTTGGAATAACAATACAAAATATTTGAATGGATGGACAAAAACATGAACAGATGGACAGAGGTCTTTCCATTTGATACCTCCAATGCCCTCATTGAAGGACCAGGGCATAATAAGTTAACCCCTATGATAACATAAGCATGAAAGACAGCTTACAATGCCTCAATGGAATGAATGAAACAAGTTCATTCCAATGTGAGAGTGTAAGCTATGTTTTGGAAACAAACAAAAAAATGTTTGTTTTGGAAAAAAAATCTGCAAGTAGTTTGATTAGACAAAGAGCTAATTTGTAAACTGCTTAAAAACTGACAAACTTGAAATGTCGAAGAAAAAAATAGAAACAGTGAGGAATCTTACCCTCCTTCTATCTTTATCAGTTGGTGATGAATTCCATTCACACTTCACTTGTTGATGATTGTGCAACTGTACGGTGATAACTTTGCATTCCCCACATTTTACTTCAGTAAAATCCAGAGTATCATCTGATATTTCCATATCTGGCATAGTTACATGAGCTTTCAATCTCATCACTATCAATGGGCCATTCAAAACCTGAAAGTACAATGGAGAACACTAAATAAAATCCAGTAACATACACAAGACACATTGTGATATTGCCTGAAAACATATGTTTCGAAAGCTTACATATAAAGTAACAGAATCGTGCCTGGAAATCAAAGAAATGTTTAGTAACAGTGACCCTAAAATCAATAGGTTTCTTCTTCCATAAGGGTTCCATCTATGTAATTTTGGTGGTTCTGTGCTATGTGCAACAAAGAGTATATGTTAAACATTTTTTATCAAGTTCTCTTTATCGTAATGGGCCTGTGATTTTTGCCACATTGGTTACAGACTGCAAAACAGAGACAATTCCTTCTCTTCAATACGGGGTACCTAATCTGTAAATCTGATGAACGTGTGACATTTAAAACAAAAGTTACAGCCTCAAACCAAATTTTAATTAAGTTCAATTGAAAGTAACAGTCTCATGACATTTGACATTATGGCTACCACACCTAAGATCAATAGAGTTATTTATTGTCCATATACAATTACTTTTTGCATGTTTGGTTAAGCGCTGATAAATTGAACTAAAGTTTTTCCCTGAAACCCAAACGACAGGATTCTTTATGGGTAACTAATCTGTTAATATGGTGAATGTGTGACATTAAAAAAAAAGTCATTGCCAAAAAAAACCCAACATTTTTTGACAAAGTTCTATTTATAGTAACAGTCCAATGACCTTTGACCTTGTAGCTATCAGGTCCAAAAGCAAAAGAGATCTTCACTGTCCATATACAATAACTTTTGGCAAGTTTTGTTGAGCTGTGATAAATAGAACTAAAGTTATCACCTGGAAACCGAAAAGTGCTATTTTTAGTAATGGTGACCTTAACCTTTGGTTTACAACCTAAAATTTGATAAGATTCTTCACCTCCATGAGAGTACCACCTATGTAAATCTGGGGCACCTGTGTTAAATAGAATTAAAATTATAGCCCAGAAACCAATTGTTTATGCCTACCCAAATGCCTGACTTCATCAAAGTATTGATCAGTTTGACTAAAAACTGGTTAACCATTTCCTGAGGTCATGGTAATGAAAGGTCAGCCTTGTTCACAAAAATTGCAATTTAAAGGTTGTAATTTTTCAAACTTGTTAAATTTTTGCCTCAAAAACATAGCTTATGACCCATTACTGGAACACACTCATTGAGTTTGTCACAGTGAGGGTGTCAAAAGCAATGTTTTTTTAGGCAAAAAAGTGAAAATTTTAATTATTCAATAAATTTCAAGTATCTTCTATTCAGGTAAGGTAAAAGAATAACCAAATATCTTGTTGACTGAAGATTTATATTCAGATGCTCGTTGAACTACCATAAAGACAAAAGAAATTTATTTATATTTATTTATTTATTGGTGTTTAAGGTAACATACTTATGCACAATGGTTAATCATGATCATGACAGTTTTACGGGTGGAGGAAGCCAGAGTATCCAGAGAGAACCACTGAGCATCGATGAGCAACTGTCAGCTCCTCAACATTCTAACTCTGTTCAAGCTCTGCTCAAGCAGGGTTACAGCGGTTGAAGACATGTGCCCCATCGACATGCAGTATGCCTTAGTACACAGAGTCATTGTGCCCCCATGTAGGAAACTGGGATAAAGTGCCTTGCCCAAGGACACAACGTGGGTCATACCGGACAGAGATCAAACTCAGGACCTGTATCATAGAAGTCCAACAGTCTACCACTGAGCCACCGCACTCCCCAAAAGAAATTTAAACTGTCAATTAAAGAAAAGCACCATTAAAAGAAAATTCAATTCTTTCATAATTTATACTTTAAAATTAAGTCATCCAATAAGTTGAAATGACTTATAGCAATCATCAGCCTTTGTTTTTATCGGATTTTTTTGTTGTCTGTTGTATTTTTAGGACACTTCCCAGTGACCAATGCTCATGAAATTTGGCAGACTTCTTAAAATTAAAAGATAATGGAGAAATTCCAACATTCTTGTTCACAATCCAACCTTTATCCAAATAACGTTGATTTTAACATTTTGTCAATCTGTTAATATCAATGCCTGTATCAAGCCTCCCTCTTTCAAACTTTGCATACCCCACCTCGAACATAAAACATATCTACACATTTTGTACAGTTATGGAAATTCATAATTGTTATGCCCGAATTGAAAGGTGATGTTACTGACATTAACGTCATAAAAATTGAAATGACGCTGGATTCTTATGAAATTTTAGTGTACTGTAGAGCACAAAAAATTACCGCACTGACCCGTGTCCAAGCCCATACTCGTGTGTAAGCCCACTCCCCATATTTTCAGATTTCAGAATCAAGGAGCTCTACCCATGTCAAAGCCCATTCCCCAAGTTTCAAGTTGGCTAAAATGTCAATTTCAGGTGAGTGAAACAAAAATAGGTGACTTTTGCAACATTCTACTTACCAAATCAGGACTGGATATTGGAGTCTTTATTTTTTGAGTTACTTTTTTTTTAGCTTTTATTTTATAAACTTTGTAAATAAAAAATATATACTGATGTTCATTTATCCCTGTTTACTGAATGAGGCAGTAAATCCATTTTATTTAGCACAAACAGAGAGGTGTCCCTGTTTGAAAATCAGCTGTTGATGAAAGGGAAATAACTGCATAGGAGATTCCCCACAGACTGTAAATAAAGATATTTATAGAACAGGATAACCCTTATTGAACAGTGCTTCAGTTTCCAAGCAGACGTGTTGTCTTGTGCAGAATCTATTTTCTTTGGTGTGAAAAAATATTAGCAGCAATGATTGGTGGGTTCATATGTTGGATACACTGACATGGATTATTGCAGAAGATTTAGAAAAATTCACCAGGTATTTTTTTCTCAAAATTTCAATATTTTCAGTGTAATATTGATTATTTGAACCCATTGTGCACCTCACATGATCTCCACTTTACCTACAGTTTACATCACATCACACTGATATATGGGGAAACCCAACAACTAAACAATGGAATATAATCAAAATTTTTATTATTTTTTATTGAATTCAAATGTATTTAACAACTATTTGAAAGGTTGATTATTATTTTTCATATTTTTATCAACTTTTTCATTCTAAATTTTAATGCAAAATAACAATCAAGCATGTGATACCTGGAAATAATATGGCTTGACAGCACGGTCTGCTGTTGTCAAAAATCGAGGTGATGTTCAATTTGTTCAGCATTTTAAACTGATCACTTATTAAAACAGTTCACAAATATATGCGAGATAACTGAGTGGATATTTTTTATTTAAGAGTGTACTCTCTATTTCTTATCACACATAAAGGATAATTAATCATTTCCCATTCCGATGGCCACCGACTTGCAGGCTTGATTACTCATTCTGAAGTCCACCCCCCTCCCCCAACTTTTTTATTTTTCTACTGCATGCACCCCCTGGGCTTCAAGATGGGTCAGTACGGTAGGAGATCGGTGTTTTTTAGTTTTTCGATTTAAACCCATTTTTTAAATTTTTACGTCAATTGAAGTAGTAGCACTTTTTCACTTTTAAAACCTCAAAACACCAAAACAGCAACACCGATAACTACCTCATTACTGTACCTACAGCAGCTATAAAATTTTGTGACCTTGTTCACGCTTGAGAGGTCTAATGCACACCATTTCAACATTTTCAAATTTCAACCTTTATCAAAAACAAGGTCAGTTTTAACATTTTTCCTTACCTCTTTAATATTAATGCCTGTATTAAACCATCCTCTTTCAAATTTCAGATAGATCACCTCCAACAGAAACCATTTCTGAAAATTTTGTAATGCCCAGCAGAATTCCCAATAGTTATACCTGAATTTAGGGTGATGTTATTGATGTCAACGTCAATAAAAATTAAATGAAGTCAGATTCTCATAAAATTTGATTAAGTTGTAGAGCTAAAAAATTAGGAGATAGCTGTTTTCAGTTTTTCGATTTATCATAAATTTTGATGTTTTTACATCACTTTGAGTTTTAGTACTTTTTAGTTTTTATGACTTAAAAGGCCAAAATGGTGAAACACACAACTCCCTCATTACAATATCCACAGCTATGAAACTCTGTGACCTTGTTCATACTAGGAAGATCTAGTGCACACAATTTTAATATTTTCTAATATCAAACTTTATCCAAAACATCTGTTTTAATGTTTTTTTCGTACTCTCTTAATATCAACGCCTGTATCAAACCTCCCTCTTTCAAATTTTAGAGATATCATCTTCCACAAAAACCATATTTAACAGGAGGCCTTAATCGCTCACCTGCCAAAGCGGTTCAAAGAAATATTTGGGGTCACATTCAGTTAGACATGGTTCATCAACACTGCAAAGAAATGAAGTCATGAAAGGCAAATTTTATGGAAAAACATTAAGGAATGGATTTGAACAAACCTGAACCTAACATGCTACCCCCTGCCACCACCACCCCACCCCCCACCCATAGAGAGCCCAAATATTAAGCCAGGGACTCAAATTGAACAAACTTGAATCTGATTCCCCTTGAGATGTTAAATACCAAATATTAACGAATTCTGACTGGTGGATCTGAAAAAGATTTTTAATGAAATGTCCTCACATTACACTAAGTTGAACTTTAGGTTCAAACAGAGAGCCAAAATATTAACCCAGTGACCCGATTTGAACAAACTTGAATCTAACCCACATAAAGATGTTGTATACCAAATATGAAAGGATTCTGATTGGTGGATCTGAAGAAGAAGATTTTAAAAGATATTCCCTCATATTGCTCTAAGTTAAAATTGAGGCTCACAAAGGTAGTCCAAATTAATAACCCAGGGGCTCGATTTGAACAAATTGGAATCTGACCCTCCTAGAGATGTTGTATACCAACTATGAAAGGATTCTGACTGGTGGATCTGAAGAAGATTTTAAATGAAATTTCATCATATTGCACGAAGTTAAAATTTGGGCTCCTATAGGAAGCCCAAATATCAACCCAGGGACTAGGTTTGAACAAACTTGAATCTGACCCTCCTAGAGATGTTGTAAACCAAATATGAAAGCATTCTGACTGGTGGATCTGAAGAAGATTTTTAAAGAAATTCCCTCATATTGTACCAAGTTAAAATTCAGGCTCCCATAGGGAGACCAAATATAAACCCAGGGACTCAATTTGAAGAAACATGAATCTGAATGAAAGGATTCTGACTGCTGAATCTGAATAAGATTTTTTAAAAGAAATTCCCTCACATTGCACTAAGTTCAAATTTGGGCTCCCATACAGAGCCCAAATATTAACCAAGGGACTCGATTTGAACAAACTTGAATCTGAACTCCCTAGAGATGTTGTATACCAAATATGAAAGCATTCTAACTGGGGGATCTAACTTCTGAGGAAGAGGATTTTTAAAGAAATTCCCTCATAATGCACTAAGTTAAAATACAGGCTCCCACAGGGAACCAAAATATTAACCCAGGGACACAATTTGAACAAACTGGTGTCAGACCGACCTAGAGATGTTGCATACCAAACATGAAAGGATTCTGACTGGTAGATTTGAAGAAGAGGATTTTTAAAGAAATGTCCTCAAATTGCACCAATGTAAACTTTGGGCTCCAATAAAGAGCCCAAATACTAACTCAGGGACCCAATTTGAACAAACTTGAATCTGACCGCCTAGAGATGTTGCATACCTAATATGAAAGCATTCTGATTGGTGGATCTGAAGAAGATTTTTAAAGAAATTTCCTCATATTTCACGAAGTAAAAATTCAGGCTCCTACAGGGAGCCCAATTATTAACCCAGGGACTCGATTTGAACAAACTTGAATCTGACCCACCTAGAGATGTTATATATCAAAAGATTCTAATTGATAGCTCTGGAGAAGATTTTTTTTATTTTGGAAAACAATTTATGGTAGCAATCAAGAGTAATGCCCCTTGTTGTGCCTCCTGTGGGCATGGCAACTTTATTTGAACAAACTTGAATTGACATATGATAAGGAACATGCAATTCAAATTTGGTTTATGAGAAGTCAAAAATTTTCTTTCAGTCAGGTGAGCTAAAAATTTGGCACCGATCTTGGAAATTCCAATACTTATGACCAAATTTAGGGCGATGCTATTGATGTCAACATCATTCAAAATTAAATGATGTCAGATTCTTATGAAATTTTAGTATGTCATGGAGATAAAAAAAAATAGGAGATAGTTGTTTTTTTATTTTTTTTATTTATCCCAACTTTTGACGTTTTTACATCAGTTTAAGTTTTAGCATCTTTGAGCTTTTGTAACCTAAAATGCCACCATAACGGCTACAGGAACAACTCCCACGTTAAAATATCTACAGCTATGAAACTTTGAGACCTTGTTCATGCTTGTTAGAACTAGTGCATGCCATTTGAATACCTTCAAATTTCAACCTTTCTCCACAAAAAATTCAGTTTTAACATTTTTTCTTAACTCTCTTAATATCAACGCCCATATCAAACATCCTTCTTTCAAATTTTGGTTATATCATCTCCAACAAAAACCATATCTAAAATTTGGTACCGACACTGGGAATTTCCAATAGTTATTGTCACATTTAGGGTGACATTGTTGATGTTAATGTCATTATAAATTAAATGATTTTGGATTCTCATGTAATTTTAGTATGTTGTAAAGCTGAAAAAATTTTTGGAGATACCTGTTTTTTTAGTTTTTTTACTTATCCCTATTTTTGGCATCTCTACGTCACTTTAAGGTTTAGTACTTTTTACATTTTAAAAATTAAAATGGCGACATGCATACCTCCATCCTTACAATATCAACAGCTATAAAACTTTGTGAATCTGTTCACACTTAGCAGATCTAGTGAACACCATTTTAATAATTTAAAATTCCAACCATTATCCAAAACAATGTCCGTTTTAACATTTTTGTCTTACTCTTTCAATATCAATGCCTGTATCAAACCTTCTTCTTTCAAGTTTTGTATATATCATCTCCAAAAACCATATCTAAAAATTTGGTACAAACTTGCAAAGTACCAACACTTATGGCCAAATTTAAGGTTACGTTATTGACATCAACAACATAAAAAATTAATTGATGTTGGATTCTCATTACATTTTAGTATGTTGTAGAGCTCCAAAAATTAGGAGACAGCTGTTTTTCAGTTTTTTGATTTATTGCCACTTTTTTACGTTTTTACGTCACTTCAAAGTTTTTTCATTTTACATATTTATTAAAAATGATAAGATTTTTTTTAAGGGCTAAAAACTGTTTTCAGTTCAAATTACTATAATCATGTTCAGAACATTTCCTACAAGTAACACTGAAAAGTTTGAGAAGCTGCTCCTACACATTTGGTCATGGTTTACTCTGAATGGACAGGACTGTTATTCAGGAGTTAGATACAAGGAGTGATGTGGGGTGCATTTTTTAGTGGTTTAGTAAGTTAAACGGCAGCATACACCTTCACCTCATTGTTGGATCCACTCGGTGAGGGACATGTTTCGGTGGATGACATCTGGAAATTAGCCTGAGATTTCAAAACCACATTGCCATTATGATGTTTAAAATTATTTTGCAGCAAGTATTGTGCACTTGAATTCTGTGCAGGATATATACCATCACTTTACACTAAACATTTGAAAATTCAGTCACATGGTATGAGCTGACACTACTTGGAACACCTTTGTTTTAGAAAGCCATTTTTAGTGGCACTCTGACCTCTGGTCTGTTTGGAGACTACCATAAAATCCCTATGGACTCCAAATAACATTTCTATTTGCAACAGTAATTTCATTTAATCCACCAAAATTACTCAAAGCACAGCAATCAACAATAATAATGAAACTCAAAGCATTGGAAGTAAATTCAGTTTTAGGCTTCTGCACACTATGTTAAAATACAGAAATTTCAAGCAGCAAATTTTCCACGCAATGCAACTTAAAGAGTTCTGTTATAACAGGACTGAACTGGTTAAATTCATAACTGAATTATGGGAAAATATTGCAACTTAAAATTTTGCTATTTTGAAATCAGTGTGCACAGAGTTAAATTGCTGAAACCACTTTTTTAAAAATAATTTTGACTCTGAGAGTATTGTTATACCCCTGTGATAGCATTTAGCACATATTTCCACAGTAAAAAACAAACCTCATGTTTATATAGTTACAGAGTTTAACCCTTGACTCTTTCAACACAAGAGACCGCTTTACCATTCCAGCAACACGATGCATCATAATTTCATTAAGTAGGATGGCTACTAAGTGAACGTGTGTGGTGAAACAATTAATATTTTTTGCTCTACCCACAAATAATGGATAAGAACTCTTCCAATTTCTGCCATTTAACTGGTATGGAAGATACCACCAGTGTTCAAAGGATTAAGGGTGAGTCTTTTGTGTACATGTAAAACACAAGTTCAAAACATACAGACTTTTGGTGGTCTAGCTAAGGGAAGTTATAGTTCCTTGACACTGGTTTCTAGTGAAATCTTGATCATCTGTATGGACAGTCAAGACTTCACTAGACACAACAGCTAAGTCAAATTGTTACCTTATTACGGAGCAAAAAATAAGTAGCATGTCCAGGCTTTTAAGGACACTTTCAGACTCTATGACAAGAATCAAATGAACAAGTTGATTCTCACCGTTTTTGTTATCAGACTCAATTTTGAGAATCGATTCTCATTCTCAAATGAATTTTAAGCCCGGTATCCTGAATTACTTTGTCAAGTCTGTACCAGAACTGCAAGTGTTTATAATGTCGCCATCTAATTGATCTCATGATTCATTTTAGATTTTCCCTATGATGTTTAACTTTGATTTCATATTCAGTAATATGCACAACTGAACTTACATTTATTGGCACAAGTACTTCCACAGGTCCTAGCTGCAGATTTGCACCTCTTGGGTCAAAGCTGACTTCAAAGTCAACAGTTTCATGGTCAGGAGCACCTGGCAGGTTTCTAACTCTGTCCAACTCTACATGGAAACCATAATGGTGAAGGTAATCACGTTCCACTTGAAATGATACTGGATAATAACCTGTGTTTGTCGCACGAACAATGTGTGTCCTAACTGTTCCAAGAACAACGTACCCAAAGTCAAGCAGATAATCTGGTAGTTTAGGCCTGTAAATAATAGAACTCCATTTTTTAAGAATACAACGAGTAACTGCAGCATCACAAAATAATAATGCCATAACATAAGGAAATTTAAGAAGTTTTTATTGAAGCATGGTAAAAATTCTGATATTCTCTGTCACTTTTGAAATTACTGATTTTTGATGATGTCATGTGGGATGTGGCAGAATAAAAGTCATCTTCAAATTATTTATTAACTTATTGGGATTTAATTACACTTTTGGCAAGTCATCTGGGGGTTGTATTGGTAACTGTGTTAACTGAAGCAAAGCAGGATTCCATTTTTGTTTATAAAATGCAGACAGTGATGAAATAGTCTGCCGATCGTTCAAATGAGGATGGTCAAATGGGGTAGGGTGGGTTTGATTATTATTATCCATTGTGGGTGAGGGTGTGAGATGGGGAAATCTCACCCAAGGGCAAGATATTTGGGCCAGACACGAGGCTTGTCCCGATGGTGAGATTTCCCCTTCTCACACCCACCCTCATCAGGGATAATTTGTCTTCCCCCACCAAAACACTCTGACATCATCAAAAGTAATCCAGCTACATCAAACAATTTTGTTGTCCATTTCAGAAAAAATTATAAATTCAAAGTAACTTGTATATTTTTTATACTTACCAATGGCCCAGACTAGCTGGTGCTAACTCTAAAATTAATCCAGGGCCAAACACAGATTTTGCCCCCCAATCCCCAAAATTTGCATGCAAAAACAAAAATTTCATATCCTATCTGGTCCTCCATACTTTTGCGAACTGTGCATGCGCTGTATCCAGGAAGAAAATTGGCGCCAACCATCATTCTTTCTAGAGATTGCCTACTAAATGTTGTAAACAGAGGGGAGGTATGAGTGCCCACTGATGGGAGAACTATCCCCACCTGGGCCATTGGTAAGAATAAAAAATATACAAATTACTTGGAATTTATAATATTTTTATACAACAATCAATGGCCCAGACTAGCTGAATCGTAAAAAGGCTGGAGGACCTAGGACATAGAGCAAAATCCAATTAATCAATCACTTCTTAAAGGATATCTCCTACAGGAGAATAGGAGAGAAAGGAATTATATATGTCTTTCTCATTTGCGAGAAACGAAGTAATTGAGCATTACATAATATATAATTCTCCATTTAATGCCAGCATAACCCATTATGCTAATTCGGTAAAGGGAAGCCAATATATAAAGACAGTCCAGAGAATGAGACTCTTTATACTCATTTAAAAGTGTCTGAGGATTGTATATTAACGCCTGTTTGACACGTGACATATACAAATGCTTCACAGTGAGCTACACTTTAAAAACAATACATAAATGAGACATACTATTTGCTTCACACCAAGCTACACATTAAAACCATCTCAGCAACGACTCGGGACTACTGACACTGGAGGATGTCTTTCCATGCTTTTCACTAAAAAGCCAGATGATCATAAGGGAAAAAATAGTCCCCCCCCCCACTTCCCCCTGTTCTGAGGTACATGACCACAGAATGAGGAGGGCGACAGAACAGCGTCACTGCTGGAACAGGTTGCCTAAATAACTATAGATGTAATCATTTAGTGGACGACATTCTGAGCAACAGACAGCGGACCTAAACATCTAAGGTCACCAGTGATGGACTCTAAATTTCTAAGGTGACTGAATCCATCTAGCAATAGAATGAACAGAAATATCTCTTCTGTTAGGAATCAATGAAAGAAAGAAGCGTTTTCTTCCTTTTCTTATAAACTCTGATCGGCGTTTATATAATTATGCGCATAGCCCTGACTGGACACAGCAGAGGTCTACAGTTGTCAGTAGATGGCAGAGCCTTTATGGTAATAGGCTCAGGCTGTTTATCTGGAGCGGTTCTTAGCCAAAGAACTGTAGTTAAAGTAATGGTATTACCAACACTACAGTAGTGAGGTTCATCAATAGATAAAGCATGAAGTTCACTAACTCTTCTAGTGGATGCAAAGGCAAAGAGAAATGCTGTTTTATAGGTCAAGAATTTGAACTCTACAACGTCCAACGGCTCAAACGGAGCTTCCTTAAGCTTCAACAGAACCCAAGCCAAATCCACTTAGGAATTAATCTGAGGGTTTTAGGTCTATTTATAATGAAATTTCTAACCAGTTTGGATAATGAAGCATTAGATCCAATTGCCAAGTTATAATGATGAGCATAAGTGTCCGATAACATGGACCTATAGCCCTTAATAGTGACGGGCTGCAGTTTGAGAATGTCAACAGGTAGACCAGAAAGTTGGCAATATCCGGAATTGGACAGATCATAGACGTCTATCGACTGATCCTTACACCAACGGAAGAAAACCTCCCACTTTGCTGCATAATTCCGCGAAGAGGAGGACCTCCTGCAGTTAGAAATTGCGTCCCCTGCTTGTCCTGTAAATTGCTTGCCATGCAAGAAGGACTGCACAACGGAAATACATGAAGGTTGAGACCTTCCGGGTTGTGATGCAGTGTGCGTGACTTCCTCTGATAAAGAAGGTCCTCTCACGGAGGAAGCTTCCGGGAAACGTCCCATAACAGACATCTGAGAAGACTGATCCACGGTTTCTGTGATGACAGAGATGCTACTAACAGAATCTTGCAACAAGACTATTTGATTTTTAACAGAATCTGCTGAATCAACTGAGTTGGAGGATACGCATATCCTATCATTCCGTCCCATGAGTTTGACAGAGCGTCTACTGCATACGCTCGATAGTCTGGACATGGCAACACATACGTCTGCAACTGATTGTTGAGGTGTGTCGCGAATAAATCTATCATAGGTCGATCCCACTGGTAGCAAATCTGTCTGAATACCCGCTTGTTGAGTGTCCACTCTGATGGCAACAGGCGACCTTTCCGAGAGAGCGAGTCTGCTAGTACGTTCAGATGACCCAGTATATGACAGACCGATAGCTGAACATGATGATTCATGACATACAGAAGAATTTTCTCCATTAATTTGCATAACGGAATCGAATGAGTGCCTGCCTGGTTCCTGATGTATGCTACTACTGTTGAATTGTCCGACAATATCTGAACATGAGGGCCGCTATAATGTGAATCCACTGTTGTAGTGCTAACCATACTGACATCATCTCTTTGATGTTTATGTGTTTCTCTAGGAACCAAGGGTCCCAAAGACCCTGACGCTTCGAGTCTGTTGGGCTCAGGGTCGCGTGCCAACCTGTTTGACTTGCATCCGTCATAATCGTGAAAGCCGAATCCGGCAGCTGCAGCAGAACTCCCCGAGTTAACCACTGAATATCTGCCCAAATCTGGACCTTTTGTTTTACCAGGTCCATTAAAACAATACTGGTCTCGAGCGAATGCGTCTTCACACTCCAGTTCTGAGTAAAGAATATCTGGAGGGGACGTGTGCGCAAGCGACCCATCGGAATAAGATCTGCAGCCGCTCTGCACAACCCCATCAGTCGCATAAATTCCCTCGCTGTTAATACGTCTGAGTGTAGACAAAAGCGAGCATAACAACTGACTAATTTCACTCTGGGTAACGGCAGATGAACCAGATTGTTGTGAGTCTCGAAGCTCATTACCAAGTGAATGAATGACTTGGACAGAGCTAGATCCAACTTCTTCTCATTTACGATGAAGCCGAGACGTCGGACCAAAAGAAGCAGACTCTGAACATCGTTCTGAAGAGTAGTTTTGTGGCCGTATCTCTGAAGAATGTCGTCCAAGTAAGCTGACGTTACCGCTTACGAATGAGCTCGGAAGTAAGACATTACTGAGTTCATTATTCGAGTGAAAGCCCAGGACACCAGGTTCAGACCCGAAGCACATCGCTCGGAACTGATAGATTATCCCTTGAATGGCGAACCGTAGGTACTTTCTGAATGCCCGATGTACCAGGACATGAAAGTACGCATCCTTTAGATCTATGCTTGCCGCATAGTCATTCACTCGAATGCTCGCCCTTACCGACCGAATGGTCTCCATATAGAACTTTGGAGCTGCAATAAGCTTGTTTATCCAGCTCAAGTCTATTACCAGTCGAAACAAGCCATCTGGTTTCGGTACGAGGCACAGGTGACTGTAGAATCCTGGAGAATTTTGATTCTCGACGACCTCTATTGCTTCCTTTGATAAGAGAGCCTGTACCTCCGATAGGAGAGACTCTCTTCTGCAAGTATTTGATGGAAGATTTGTCCACCGCCGACACCTTCTTAGTGGTGGTTTCGCTTGGAAAGATAACCGTAGGCCATCCGAGACCACACTTTTCACCCACTGGTCTTCCGTAACTGTTATCCAGTTTGTTATGAATCTTGATAACCTTCCGCCAACTCACAAGCAATAGATGTCCTGACCATCACCTGTAGGACCTGCGAGGCTTACGGGAGGAGAAACCACGTCCCCCTCACGAAGAGCCTTGACCCGCCGGCTTAGGGGTGTCTGACCGTAGTCTCAATCAGACCTACGCACCCTTCCTGGGTCGCTGTATTGCCGATCCCTAGAGTAATTATAGGAGGGTTTTCTATACCCTCGCGAGGAGTCCCCTTTTGACGATTTCTGTCTGGGACATCCTCCTTTACTCTTTTCTGCTGTAGCGGGTCACTTAGACGCTGACTTTAGAAGCAGAGTATTAGACGCTTTCTTTGTAGCTTGGTCATAAACCAATGAAAGCTTGTCGTCAAATATTGTGTGTCCAGATACCGGAGCGACCTGTAGAGAGTTTTTCACCTTGTTGTCTATTAAAGATGACGACGCAAGGGCACCGTCACGTCTGATTAACTCCAAATTAGCCACTGTTAAGGCAGAGTTATACGTTGTAAACATAATTGCCCTGGAAAGAACTCTTAAAGAGATACAAACGTCCTCAAATTCCTTCCCGTTGAGAAGTTGCACCACTGCTCTTGAAAGGTGATCTGCGTGAGACATAGCATCCAAATTTGCTCTGTTTGAAGATATTGCCGTCTCAATTGTGTGAATGAGGCAGGCAAGGATAGCTCTAGATCCTCAGCCTGTTCATCCAAACGCAGAGGAACTCTCTGTACATTTTCTCCGACCATTTTAAATGAACATGGTCCAATAAACGGTAAATTTACAGAAGATGATGTCAAGAAACCGCCTTTCTTCTTCCCACTGGAGAGTTTGAATATGGCGTCATCTAAATGGCCGAAGGCCTCCAACACCTGCCTAGACTGAACCGAAAAAAGACAGTACTTCCACCTTTGTCTGCATCCAACAACGCCAGTGGTTTCCTTCTAGTAGTCGCAGCATTCTGATTCGCCGGAACAAATTCAGGGTAGGATTGATGGATTAAATCCATCGCAACCATGTGCTGTTCCAAAAGGGAAGGGTAATCTTCATCCATATCCCTTTCACCATCCGATTGAATCAGTCGAGACTCTCGGTCTACGGCATCTGAACGTGCAGATGACTGGACCGACCCAGCACCATCCGACAGCTCAGGTTCTGAGACTGCCGTAGGCTGCTCCTGCATTTGCTAGGATGCTGCGATGGGCTGTGCAATCTGCGATAGCAAGTCTGTTACGGAAGCCTGAGGAGCAGTGGTCTTCTGTTTCTTGGCCACCTGCTGCTCCTGGGATGGTGTGTCTGAGATGGCTCTTTTCTCCGGATGTTCTGAACAATGAGGCCTCGTCTCCTTAGCTACCGGATGGTCTGAC
This sequence comes from Pictodentalium vernedei, assembly GCA_031216915.1. Taxonomy (NCBI): domain Eukaryota; kingdom Metazoa; phylum Mollusca; class Scaphopoda; order Dentaliida; family Dentaliidae; genus Pictodentalium; species Pictodentalium vernedei. Next base: position 235,284,441 of record CM062295.1, read on the forward strand.
TTCTTTGACGATGAGTGGTCCCTTCTCGGCAATGCAGGCTGGATATCTGAAGTCGTGTAGCTATCGTAGAAGATTACGTTGTAGAAGCTGTAACTGCAGTCAAGGCTGGATGCGAACTATATGGAGTGTCCCGGATGGAAGGCGTGGATGTATGCTCCGACTGACGCAAGCTTCTAATCACAACATCTGGCCCCAGATGCTGCTGGGAAAGAGAAGGTCCTCTCTCACTCGCGGTCCTTTCAGACCTCGCAAAGCTTCCCGCGGTACTTGCTGGCTTTTTCCTCTGTTACGTCGTCGCTGGGTGAGCCTGTTTATGTTTTAAGGTGCTCACTCTACCCAATCCACTCCTCTCAACCAGAACGGACACACCCAACGTCATGCTACCCACGGACAGAGTAACCGCTTCACCGGTCGAGCAAGCTGGTGACAAGGGACTAAAACCACTGGCTAGTGCCTTTTTGCCCTATGTAATATTCATGAGCACCTTGGCAGCTAGCTCTGTTTGCTCATCTGTGAGCGACAAAGGTAGCACACTATTTCTAGGTGTCACGTAAACATCACCATGTTCTTGTTCCTCTGAAAAAGAAACTGAGAAACTTGATTGACTTTGTGGTGAGAGGACCGGCATTGGCCTCTCGCCGCTAACAACGTATCGTGACACCTGTCTCCAACGTTTGTCATCCCATACGACACAGGTTGGACAAGAATTAGTGGGAGTACATTGACTACAAGCAAGGCAACAAGCATGTAAATCCAAGGAAGACTTCCTCGCCTTGCATTTAGAGCAATAAGCTTTCATAATGAATCAAAACAAAGTCGACGGTACTCCCACCAACTCCACAATAAATATATGAAAAAGATACATAATAAATAACATTCAAAATATAAATCGAAACTTAAAAAATTTATAGTAATTTATATATTTTTTATACTTACCAATGACCCAGACATAGCTGGTGCTAACTCTTAAAAATATAGGGCCAAACACAAATTTTGCCCCCCAATCCCCAAAATTTGCATCTAAAACCAAAGAAAACATGTCCTGAATGGCCCTCCATACTTCACCTCTACTGCGCATGCGCAGTGTCAAGGACGCCCCGAAATTGGCGCCATTAATCATTCTTACCAACAGTGCCTAGTAAGCGCTATGTCCTCAGCGGGGAGGTATGAGTTCCCAACTCCTGGGAGGGCCATCCCCATCTGGGTCATTGGTAAGTACAAAAAATATATAAATTACTATAAATTTTTTAAGATTTTTATACTGTACCAATGACCCAGACATAGCTGAATAGTAAAAAGGCTGGAGGGCCCAGGACATAGAGGAAAATCCAATAAGCTCAACTATATAAAATAGAGTCATCTCCTGGAGAAGAAAAGGAGAAATAGGCTTCACGTGTATCTTTCTTATTTATGATAAATTAGAAAGACACAATACCTTCTATAATTGAGCATCATAACATCCGTATTCTCTATTAAAATCCAGTATAATTCTTATACTAATTATTTTTAAAGTAAGCCAATAAATAAAGTTAGTCCAGAGAATTGAGACTCTTTATACTCTTTTAAAAGTGTCCGAGGATAGTATAATAACACCCGTTTGACACAGGACATATTCAAATGCTATACTTTAAAACTATGACATGAATGAATTTTAAAACATAAGTTTTCACTTAAGAAACCATCCCAGTAACAGCTCAGAATTACTGACTCCGGAGGAGGTATCCCCTTGTTTTCATAATAAAACAGGTGACCCAAGGGAACACCCTCCCCTCCCCCCCCCCCCCTTTTTCTTGCCCTGGGTCAAATAGCCCAGAGCGAAGAGGGCAGCAGGACGGAGTCACTGCCGGAACATAAAGCCTACATAGCTATAGTTGCAATTGTTAAGTGATCGACATTCTGAGCAGCTGATAATGGACCTAAATAATGCAGGTCTCCAGAAATGGATTCAATATTTCTGAGAAAAAAATTCGTGAATGTGGATGGCTGAGACCAATATGCAGCCTACTTTAATCTATAATAGCAATACTATTTACGTAAGCCCAAGATGTAGAAGAGCTCTTACTTCATGAGCCGAAATCATAAGCACAGACTGCTGAGTTAAGGATAGATTATCCTAAGCAGTACCGATAGTTAACTGAATGCATTAAGTAATAGAATGGACCGTAATGACCTTTCTATTAGGCATCAGAGCCAGAAGAAGCTTTACGTCCTACTAATAAACTGAGATCTGTGAATAGATAAAGGTCTATCCGGACAGAGTAAAGGCCTATGCCCGCTCGAAGGCGGAAGGACCTTAAAAACAATAGGATCTGGATATTATTAGGAGCCTGATTCTTAATCAAAAATACAACATTAGTAGTAAAGGGAATAGAGTTCCGATACTACGAAAGTGAGAATCGTCCACCGATAGTGCATGAAGCTCACTGACTCGTCAGCAGAAGAGAAGACTAAGAGAATTGCTGCCTTCAAAGGCCAGAATTTGAAACTACTGCCTCAAGGGGTTCAAACCGTTGCATTAGTTAATAAGAACCCAAGCTGAATTCCGAATAGGAATTAATCTAACGATTCTAGGTCTCTTATCGAAAAGTTTCAAACTAACTTAGATAAAGAGACATAAGGCTCAATTGTAAACTATCATGGTGTGCATAGGTATCAGATAACATAGACCTATAACCTTTAAAAGTAACTGGTTGCAGATGATCTCGTTAAACAAGTATACTAGAAAGTTTGCAATGTCTGGTATGGAGGGATCAAAAATATCAACATAAAGATCCCTACACCAACAACGGAAGACCCTCCACTTTAGCCGCATAGTATAGCGAAGAGGAGGTCCTTCTACAGTTAGGAATCGCGTCCACTGCTCGTCCTATACAAAGCTTGCCATGCAAGAAGGACTGCACAATGGAATACGTGAAGGTTGAGACCTTGCGGGTTGTGATAGAGTTGACACGATTTCCCCAGCGAAAAAAGATCCTCTCATGGAGGAAGTTTCCGCGGAAAGTCCCACAGGCGACATCTAAGTAAATTTATCCACCGTCTCTGTGGAGACAGAGAAGCTACCAACAGAATTGTATTGTGAAAGAATAATCCTAGCAATACTTGCTGAATCAACAGCGTTGGAGGATACGCATATCCTAACATCGCGTCCTACTAGATCGATAGAGCGTTAACTATATATGCTCGGGGATCCGGACACAGTGACACATACGTCTACAATTGATTGGAGAGTTGTGTCGCAAATAAATTATCACTGGGCGCTCCCATTGATAGCAAATCTGATTGAATACCTGTTTGTTGAGAGTCCATTCCGACGGCAACAAACGACCCTTACGTGAAAGGGAGTCTGCTAATACGATCCGACGACCGAGAATATGACGAACCGAAACAGAACTTGGTGTTCTATAACAAACAGAAGGATTCTTTCCGTTAAAATCTATAACGGAACCGAATGAGTGCCTCCCTGGTTCCGGATATACGCAACTACTGTCGTATTATCGGACAGGATTTGAACATGCGTTTCTGAATAAAATTCATCCAATGACGTAGTGCAAGCCAAAATAATATTCTTCCTTGGAAGTTAAGTGCTTGCCAAAAAACTGCGGAACCCAAAGACCCTGGCACTTCGAATTCGTTGGGATCAAAATTGTGTCCCAACCTGTTTGACTAGCGTCCGTCATAATCGAAAAAACTCGGATCCGGCAACTACAGTGGAACTCTCTGAGTCAACCACCAAATGTTTGCCCACGTCTGAATCTCTTGTTACACTTAACTGACAAGAGAACGTGTATATCGAGCAATTCAAGATTGCTGAAAGATTGCCGTCGAAGAGAAGCTTCTTCGAGACCGAAGCGACTCTGAGAGAGTTCGTCACCTTACTATCCACGCGCATGGATGTAGCTAGGGCTGCGTCACGTCTAACCAACTCCAGGTTGCCACTGAAGGGCGGAGTTATACGTGGAAAAACTACTGCCCCTGAAAGAAATCTCATTGAGGATCATACCCTGGAATTCTTTCTCTTGAAGACGTAATGATAACGCCTCAGTAAGGTGGTATACGTATGATAAAGCGTCTAAGTTAAGTCTATTATACATCATTGTCGTTTTCAACATCGTGGTTGGAATTGACATAGACAGCGCAAAAGATAATTCCCAGTCTTCAGCCTCGCCGTCTTAGACGCAAAGGAACTCTCGGTATGCCCAGTTCTGCCAATAAGAAAATAATTTCCCAAGAATTCACAAAAGGCAGAATAGAACATTGCGGACAAGAAACTAGACTAGCATGTTGGTAGCAAGCTTATACATAGCGTCGTTCAATAATTCAAATATTCTAACATTATTGGACTGTGTCGGCAACTCAGGGACAATGTCCCTGAACCGATCCCAAACTCCGTGTCCAATGACGCTATTAGTCTCTTATCCCGCATCGCAGCAATGTAGTCCGACGGAACAACCTCTGGAAGATAATGCCGGAAGAAATGTATGGCAGCTTCTGTTGTTCCGAAAGGGAAAGCTCGAAATCGTCCGAATCCCTTTCGCCATCCTGTCGGACCCTATGAAGTGTTCGGTCGTCTGTACCTGATGCAACAGCGGAGCGCACCGACCCAGCGCCGTCGGATGATTCCTGATCCGAACGAGAATCTGTTGTTTGCTGGGATGCTACGATAAGCTGTGCTATTTTGGATAGCACATCCGTCACTGAGGCCTGTGGAGAAGCGGTCTTACGATGCATTGCCGCTGGAAGCTCCGTGTTCGTTACCCCGTTCATACTTCTATTATGCGAGCGACCGGAGTGTGCAGGCCTCGTGTCCCTTGGCTACCGGATGGCGTGACCTGTTCACCATGGAATCACTGAATGACGAAGCTGGCCGGATACTCGAGGTCACGTAGCCAATGTGCGGTCGTGTGCGCTGATGTGAGGATGAGGAAGCATTATTGACAGTCACTCGGACTGTCTATATAACGGAGCGTCCCGAGTGGCGGACATACGCTCCGAATGTGAAATGTCTGTACCACAACATCCGGTCCCATATGTTGTTGCACGAGAGAGGGACCTCTCTCGCTCGCCGCCCGGACGGACCGGACGAGCGAAGAACCGGACTAACAGGCTTCCTCCGATCTCTCCTCTAATCCGTCGTCACTGGGTGTGTACTAAAGTCTATTATAGTGCTCGCATCACCCAAATCTCCTTCCTAGACCGCAATGGACGAACCCGACTGCCAAACCATTCGATGAATGGACGCTACACCGGGTGAGCTAGCGAATGTCAACTCCGTCGATCCTACTAGGGACCTCTTAGGCAATTGACGTAATCCATGAGCACTAATTGCCGCTAGCTCTTCATTAACTATGACGACAGAGGCACACTTTTGAAAGACATCTCAGTAATTTGCGAACAAGAAACCAGACATGCTTGTAAATAGCAAGCATATAAAAAAAAATATGTAGCGTCGTTCAATAAATCGAAAGTATCTGAGACATTATTGGACTGTGTCGGAACTGAGGGACGATGTCCCTGAACAGAACCAAAAATTTCTATGTCCACCGACGCTATCAGTTTCTTATCTGGTATCGCAGCCTTCTGGTCCGACGAAGAACCTCTAGAAGATGAAGTCGGATGACATATACAGCAGCTTATGTTGTTCCAAAAGGGAAAGCTCGAAATCCTCCGAATCCCTTTCGTCATCCCGTCGGACCGTATGAAATTTTCGGACGTCCGCACCTGATGCTTCCGCGGAGCGTCCCGACCCAGCGTCGTCCGATATTACATGATGCGACAGAGATTCTGTCGTTGCTGGGATGCTGCAATAAGCTGTGCTATTTGGGATAGCACGTCCGTCACCGAGGCCTGTGCAGAAGCGGTCTTACGATGCTTTGCCGCTTGAAGCTCCGTGTACGTTGATTCCCGCATACTTTCTATGCGAATGTCCGGAGTCTCCAGGCCTCGTGTCCCTGGCTATCAGATGGCGTGACCTAGTCGCCGAGGATTCTCTGATTGGCGAAGTTGACTGGATATCGGAGGTCACGTAGCCAAGGTGCGGTCGTGTGCGCTGCCATTAGAATGAGGAAGCCTTATTGACAGTCTCTCCGGACTATCTATATAACGGAGCGTCCCGAGCGGCGGATGTATGCTCCGAATGCGAAACATTTTGTACCACAACATCTGGGGCCAGATGTTGATGTACGAGAGAGGGGCCTCTCTCGCTCACAGCCCGGATGGGCCTGGACGAGCTATGAACCGGACTAAAAGGCTTCCTCCGTTCTCCCCTCTAATCCGCCATCACTGGGTGTGCACTTGGTTGTTTTATAGTGCTCGCATCACCCAAAACTCCTTTCTAGACCGCAACGGACGAACCCAGCTGCCGAACCATTCGATGAATGGACGCTACACCGGGCGAGCTAGCGGACGTCAAAGGCCGTCGAACCTACCGTATTTCATCTAAATTTTCGGACGCCAAAAAATAATTAAATTTTCCAGTGTCCGAAAACTTCGAAAATGGCCAAAATACACGTGGACAGCAAATGTGGGTGGAAATTTTGAAAAACACACTGCACCGGTTAATAAATTTATTGTACACGAACGGTGGGGGTACCTCGGAAATGGGAAAGAAGAAATAGCTGTTCAATATGGTGACTTTAATCATCAGCATAAATGAATAAAATGAATAAAATGAACATACCGAATGAATGAAATGAAAAGTTTCCGATTGTTTGTTCTGTTTTTATTTACTTTCCCAATAAATCCCTGAGAAGAAATCACTTTTCATCTACCGGTACTTGAAAAGTTTTGATGTTTCCACAAATTATGTTGAACAGTAATCAAGCCATGTGCTTGTGTTGTTACTGTTAGATAAAAAAACCTGAGCTGGCTTCAGTGTTTTCAAAACGGACCAATGTAGCCATTCAAAGGCGATGAAATGCAAACAATTTTTGAGTGGTTTGTATATTGGCTCCAAGCCTGTACAGCCCACCCCCAAACCAGTTGCTATTATTTAGAAGGAAGAATACGAATTATTGACATACAAGTTTAAATTATTGATTTAGAAATGTCCCTCTCGGGCCCCCCCACCAGATGTGCAACGCAAAATGCTACATTTGATATAAGCGAATACGAAAAAATAATGACTGGTATTAGCTCCACAGTTCCTCTCGTATTTTCTATTTTTGTTTTTGGAAGCATGCCCTCCCCACATACACTGCTGATGTTTATCGAAAAATGATATCGAAAACCGGTATGCTCTGACAGTGTTTGGGTCCATGTGTTAATTTTAGTGAAACCCTGCAGCAGCACGTGTTGACCTCATTGTCGTTTGTTCTATTTTTAATATTGGAAAATTTTGTTGATGTTCAGTGCACTGAATATGTTTATTCGAGCAGTAATTACAGTTCTGTTGCTGGTGCATGGTTTATACTGTATTATATGGATTTATTTATCAGACCCTTTCATTACTGTCGTCATTTAAGGTCAGTTCAACATAACATTTGTAGGTTTTTCTCTTTCCAAATCTCGAAGGAGTCTAATGAAAGCACACGTACTGAAAACAAAAATTTGATTGGTCAGTTCGTCAGACATGTCAGTTTGAGAAGAAAACAATACTTACCTGTCAATAAATAAAGAACAAGTTTGCAAATAATGTTGTTTTAATAATTCTATTTCCATTGTACAATATATTGTGCATACAATACATGTTTTTAACATGAAACAAAGATGAAATATTCAACTGAAAAGAAAATCATTGTCATTTTGGATTTATGTTTCACTGGGATTTTCCCACCACACCAGTCCGGGACGATCTTTGAGTGGGTGTCCGAAAATTTCGAGGCTTAAAAAAAATTATTTTTTGATGAAATAATGGTGTCCGAAAACAAAAAGTGTCCGAAAATTTAGATGAAATACGGTACTAGGATCCTCATAGGCAATTGACGTATTTATATGAGCACTTTTCCGCTAGCTCTTCATTGATTGTGACGATGGAGGCACACTTTTGGAAGACATCACAGATACATCACCCTGATCATGATCGTCTGAAATAGAGATTGATAAAATAGAGTGACCCTGCGGGGAAAGGACCGGAATGGCCAATTCCCCACTAACATACCGTGACACACACTTCCCATGTTGTCATCGAAATTAACACATACAGAACAGGAGTTAGTGCGAGTACACTGACTACATTATACAATGATTATGAAAGTCAGAGGAAGATTTCCTCTTATTACAATTGAACAATATCCTTTCATTGTGAAAAGAAAACAAAGTCCTAGTACTCGCACCAACCCCTGACAATCAAAATACATAATAACATGATCCATTAACATAGAAAAAATAATTGAAATCAAAAAATTTTGAAAAAATATTTTTTCAGAACAGCCCAAGTTTCTGAAAAGTAACGTTGAGCCCCAATGGATCCCAAGCCTAAGTGTGGACAAAAATTCTAAAAATATTTTAAACAATTTATGCAACACTTACGAACAATAATAATGTATCTAGTTATGATTAAAATAACATCAAGATATTATTTTCAAAAATCCCCCCTCACACAGAGGGCTGTTGGAAATGTAAACAATAAGTGTAAAAACACCAGATCAAGACTCCAGGCACCCTGGCCCGAAATCAGTTACCAATAATACACTATCTGATGCAAAACAGAGACTTCCAGGGAAGAAACTGCAGAACATCAGATGGTAGATGCAGAACACTACGCCTAACCACCCATAGGTGAAGACGTAAACATGGGGAAAAGAACAGAATTCATTCTGTTATTCAGCTAAAACTCCCAAGAAATTTTAGAAATAATATTACAGAAAATATGCCAAAAGCATGGGAGAATAGCAAGAGGGGACTTAAAGGAAAGGGAGAGAGGAAAACACTGAATAAGCAGTGTAACTTGATAACAAGAATGACCACAACAGGCTGTTGCCTCGAAAATAGGTAACTTAACATAATTTCATTAAAAAATTAGAAGTTACAGCCCTGATTATTTTCTGTCACTCATTTTTCCTCTCCTCCTTCTATATCCTCCTTAGAATCACCATTTCACTAATATTTATGTGTCTGGCATCATTTAAACTGAGATTTACAAGCACAAAGATCAGTCAGATGTTAACTGATGAAGGGCCAAACAAAGAATGATTAATGGCGCCCATTTCGGGACGGCCTTGACACTGCGCATGCGCAGTAGAGGTGAAGTATGGAGGGCCATTCAGGACATGTTTTCTTGGGTTTTACATGCAAATTTTGGGGATTGGGGGGCAAAATTTGTGTTTGGCCCTATATTTTTAAGAGTTAGCACCAGCTATGTCTGGGTCATTGGTACAGTATAAAAATACTTAATTTCCCCCAAAAATGTTTTTTGAAAACTTTTGACAAGAGCCCAAGTTCCCAAAGGGAACAGAGCCCAAATGTATCCCGATAGAGCCTAAGTGTGGACAAAATTCCAAAAATTAATTGCTACACTACTGGAATATTTTTAATGTATCTTACAACAATCCTACCATGAACTAAATAGGAAATTACATATATTTACACAACGTTGTCAATGTAAACAATGTCAGAAGAAAAACTGGAAACAAGATCCCAGGCACTGAATAAGAAGGCCCGAAGTCAGTAACAGATTTAGAACTATCCAATATAAAGCAAGATCTTCAGTAGAAGAAAAAACGATACATCGGATGTATGATGCATGACCCAAAATGCCTAAACACCCCTAGGGTGAGGACGTAACCATGGGGAAATACAGAATAAACATTCTGTATAACACGTCTAACTCCCAAGAAATTTTATAAAAAAATTTCAATAAAATAAGCCAAAAAGCTTGGGAGTTTAACTGGGGGGCTTCAAGGAAGGATAGGGAAGGAACACTTAACAAACACTTAACGAACAGTGGGAAAATCATTAGCAAGAATGATGATGTCAGGCCCATGTCCCGAAATTGGGAAACATGAAATAATTTATATTAAAATTATAAAGTTACAGCCCCGAACGTTTCCAACCACCGTTGCTTCCTACCATCATCCAAATGTGTCCTTGGATCCACCAATTATACCACTGATTTGTCTGGCATCATTAAAACTGAGTTTTAAAAGCACAGATGTCAGTTTGTTGTTACTAACAGAAGGGCCAAACAAAGAAAGAATGATGGTTGGCGCCAATTTCGGTGTCTTCCTGGATACTGCACATGCGCAGTTTGCAAAGTATGGAGGACCAGATAGGACATGAAATTTTCGGTTTTGCATGCAAATTTTGGGGATTGGGGGGCAAAATTTGTGTTTGGCCCTGGATTAATTTTAGAGTTAGCACCAGCTAGTCTGGGCCAATGGTTGCTGTATAAAAATAAACTGATTTGCTTATCAGAAAGAGCACACAAACGTTCTGTATATACCACAGGTATATACCACAAAATTAAATCTCAACTCCGGCAAGACAGGTGTTAAAGATTTGAAACAAAATGAACATTGACACATTCCGATAATGTCAGTCGGGCATGTGCATTAATCGATTGATGGATGCAGAATGATAGGAATTAAGTTAAGAAATTGAACAAACTGCATACAATATACTGTTATTATTAACATCAATTACAACAAACAACAGTGCTTTGAACACCAACGAAACATAAGATAAATAATTTTCAAGAGTTAAGTTACTTGATTTCAAAGAACTATATTGTTACTCGCATCAACACTTGCTTCAAAATTATGGTTTGGTATGGTTCATTCGCAATCCAATTCAGAATGAACAATTCTGTTCACATGTCTCTTTGGTTGAGTTAGACAGGACTGATTGTTGAAATTGAAATTGATGATGCATCAGTGAAGTGTGGCATCCTGGAATGCGCTTTTCCTTAGATTCTATTCTGAGCCATGGATATCGATGAGTTGGACTGTGATGCAGAATATTCGAGTTGGTTGGTTGGCCATGAAGTGGAAGCTTATTGTTGTGAATATTGTTGGGTCTGACGAATGGGAACAAGTGCACTAGAACTCCCACTCGAATCATTTGATAACATGTGTGAAATTACATGTTTTTGTGTTGTGTTTAGTGTTTTATAATTATTCAATGAAACCGCAATTCTTATGACCAGTGACATACACTTGGAGGGAATCTGGTACATGATTGTCCCTCATCTTCTGGACTAAAGTTTTTCTTACATTGGAATTAGTGATTTTCCTGTTTTCGAGATCAGGTAAGTCAGCTTTTTTCACCATTTTCATTACGAATGTTTCAATTTTGTTTCTGCAAATAGGTCCCCTCAAAAACCACTTGTCATTTTCAGCTGGATAATTGGTGTGTGTCACGACCGCTGAATCACAGTAATCACTTGGTCTTTTCTGTTGATACTTCAGATATACTTCAACAGGACACCTGTCCTTTCTCAAGGGAGTTTCGTACATATGTAGGGGACACTCACGGGCGTTTGCAAGTCTTCGACTGTTCGAGTTTTTGTGACCCTTTCAGAATATTCAAGCCAGTCATGTGGGTCATGTGAAACAGATATTTATCTCACATGCCCTTCTCACATGATACTTGCATATCTTGTAGGAAGTGGGGAGAAATATATGTCTTACCCAGGAATCTCAGCATGAACACATGTATCTCAATGCACTGGTGGCTGGAAAATAACCTTATCTCAAATTCATTTTATTTTATATAGAATTTATAATTCTTGACCACTAAATTTAATTTCAGCCTCTTTAGTGAATGTGGGTTATAATATTCTTGACCACTAAATTCAATCTGAGCCTCTTTAGTGAATGTGGTTTATAGCTTCTGTACAAAATTGGGAGTTCATTCAATATCCTTGATTTCTTCCAAATAAAAAAGTATACATATTGTTATTTCATAGGGATCTAAGCACTGAAAGTGTTGAAAAAAGAAAGCTGAAAATCATATTTACTTAGTAATTGGAATTTAGTAATGTGATTGAATCGATGGCTAAATGTAAACCACATACTTTAATTTTGTTTTCTTTTTCCCTTTCTTCACATCAGATGTCTCTCGACTCTCATCACTATTGGGTGGTGTGTCTACTTCATTCAATGTCATATTGTGTAATTCATTTGCAAAATTACGAACTGCCATTCGTTCAAGTTCCAACTGTAATTCAAAATCAGAAGGTCCTGCTTCCTATAAATACATCAAGAATAGCACTGTGAAAATGGTGTTGAAAAGCATTATTTTAGTTATTGCAATAGATACCTGCCCAAATATGTGCAATAAGAGTGGTCACCGAGCTGTTAAGTAGAGCTCAAACCACAGAGTCACTCTCATAAATGGTTATGAACTGGTTGGCCCATGGTTAGGATTTTAAAACATTCAAGAGTTTTTTTAAGGGCCACTTGTTCTAATTCAAGGGTTTTTTTTCCAAGATAAACATCATTTTCAAGGATTTTTCCAAGAGCTGTGCAAGCCAATCCTGATATCAAAATACCAAAATTTCAAATAACTACTCCTCCCATAATGCAACCAGGAATTTAAAAAGTTAAATCTCATTTGACATAGCTCAAAGAGCTTCAAACACGATTGAATTAGTAAAATTTCTTGTTGCATTACGGGAAAAATTTTCATCAGAGTGTTGAGGGTTAACAACCAAGCTAAGGCAAAACATGGATTGTGCCCTATCTTGATCTTGAATGCACAGAGTGATGTTATTTGCAGTATGCCATCTCATTATCCCACACACTGATGTGATCTAAAAAAAAATTGAACAGATTCTGATTTCAAGGTTTTTTTTTTATTTCAAATTGTGATGATAAAACCTACCAAAATTGTAAGCTCTGATTTTCTTCCAGCTTTGTTTTTTTTTTCTTCTTATTACTTTATGTCTTATTCTCAAATCAGTCAAGAACCGAACATGAAAGGCAAAAATCAAAGCAAATATTTCCATTGACTGGTTGAGTGCTAGAAGCCACTATCAGGTCTTTCAAAAAAATATTTTGTTTATTTAAATTTGTACTATTACAAATTACTGGAGAGTGCCTGTGGGCATTCTCTACTAATTTGTAATAGAACAAATTTTGAATAACAAATTCAGACCACAAAAAATAATCTAGCCCTCAACCAGTTAAAGAGTCAATCATATTTTCTTTTGATGTTTTGATAAACTTAGCCAATAACATTCCAGTGTTTGGTACAAAAATGTAAATCATCATCACAGTAGTGGTGATATACACTTGCATGATTAAAACTACAATGGTTTACTTACAACAGGGGCCAAATGAGCAGCTCTTTGTGAATCACGCTGTGATTGATTGAATCCAGCACTTGATGGTCTTCCAGTCTCTGCTTTCCTCAATTTATTTGCAAGCTTTTCTTTCACTGCAGCCATCATAGTGGCAAACTGTCCCTCATCATCAGGCAGCCGTGGTAAGTCTAAGGAGACTCGAGGGAACGTTCCTTCTCCGCAGATGTTGATAACATCAGGCTCAAAGTGAGCTACTTGTATTTTAAAACTTTTATTGAATTCCTCTGGTATTCCAGGCATATACTTGATAATAATTTTCTGCTCACTAAAAGGGTTGACATATCCCTGAAACAATTGATATATATAAATAAACTCTTTACCAAACATAACTAAATGACAACACTTAATCCCTAATGAATTGGCCAGATCTGCCCATATAATTTAAAAACTGAATTTTTTTTTAAAATTCAATGAAACTATATCATGTGATACCTCATTAGAATGAGCTCATTCCAAGTAGGGGTGAAATAATAGGGTGTTGTTGAAATCTTTTGAAAAATTTGGAGAAAAAAATAAAAATAACAAATTTTGATATTGTATGCATTGGGTAAAACACCAAACCATTTACCATACCTTCAGTTCAAATTTGATCTGTCAATTGCATTCAGGTTAAAGAATAAAGTTCTCTTAAATGAATCAAGAAGGTTGTACTATGTGAAGAAATTACCCTGATAACCATAATTCCCCTTGTTCATAGACCTATTTGGTCTCACTACAGTACAGTCATTTAATCTAAGACATAATAGAATAAATGCTCAGTTTATCTAAAAAAATACAGGAAAGTGATCAAATTCCTGTTAATTGAATACTCCTAGTAATTTGTTGAATTTTCAGGGTAATTTCTTGCCATATTACACAATATTTTAATCAGTTAAGAGTACTATAAACTATATGCAATTAACAGTTCAAATTTGTACCGAAGGTATGGTAAATGGTTTTGCTTATTAAATTGAGATATATCCAATTAGGTGGGTACTAGTACCACCATCTAAACCTTGATAGTGTTGGAATTATGGATATTGTTAAGAGATTTCCTGCATTATGGGTTTGACATAACTTCTGTCCTCAAAATCCGACACTGACCTGAGAGCGGTTCGGCTCTCTAAGGTAAGACACACCTCATTGATTTCTGATTTGTAGTTTGAACACATTTTATGATAGATTTAATGCATGCTCTTCACAATCTTAATCATGATCATATTACAATTATACATGACATATCCACTGAAGGTCCATAACATTTCTCTGAGGTTTGCTGATCATACTCCTAGTACTTAAGGTTTAGGGTTTATGTTCCCACCACCACTCATACATACACACATAACTGATAGCAACAAATCTAAGTAGGATATATGCTACTTTTAGAAAGTTATATACTTACTGAGTGAGGAACCATTACTGGAGTGCCAGGTGAGGGTTTCTTTGACATGGATGGGTTCAAGTGAAGAGCGTGAAACTCAAATCCAACACGACCTGTATTTATCAAGGTTATCTCAGCTGAATTCACTTGATCATACATCTGAAAGAAATACAACTCCTTTACAACACAGAGAACAAACTATTTAATATATAATACAGTGGAACACTCTTAACAGGATTCCAGCTTTATTGATGGAATGATTTAATCAGAATTTAATTTATTTAATCCATTGCATCTTGTTTCAGAACAAGGCCTAAAAAAAAGTTAAAAATCCGTTTCTCAGGCCCTCTCTTTTTTTATAACCAATGCAACATTAAAAAAATAAAAATATGTTTACCCAAGTTAATCAAATTGATAAATTTGTCTCTAGAGTTCAACAAGGCTTTCCAATGCTTTAGCATTGAAAGGCCTTCTTGCACTCAAGGGATGAAATACCCCACCACCCATGCTATGCTGTAGATTATGAGGCTTAAAACATAAAACAAACCAAGAACACAAACTTTTGATGGCAAAGAAATAATTACAAAAATAAAAAATCAAATAAAAAAACACCTACCCACATGTAATTTTACAAAAATGGCCTGAGAAACAGAAGATCTACTTCGTGGAGCCTAAAGATAACAAAATAAGATAACATCAAATGGAATATTATGAACTGAATATTCAAATAGAAAGTACTGCGATCAACAGAGTGTGCAGAGCAAAGGAATTTTGAGGCTAACTGTATCAACTTCTGATGTATTACATAGTTTTTTTTCAGTTAACAGGCAGTCTTCAAGTCTTTAGAACAAATTTTTACCATAATCCTGAGGTTTAACTCCTTGCATGCAGCTGGCAGATATCTCTGCCCAGGATAGGAAATCTCTTGCTATTAAAATAAGTCAAATTTGAGGATATTTAACCAAATTTTCCCCTGTAAGTTGTGTAGACTTTTTAACCAATGATCTGTTGTATCAAATGTTCAGGAATGTTTCCTCAAATCTAGTGATGGGTGCTTTATAGCTCATAATTACTCAGTGGGTAAAAAGTTAAGTTTGTTTCAAAGGTACAGAAAATGGTTATGTTATGTTGTTTAGACAATACATGCAACTAGAGTTACAATCTTGAGGTGATTTATACCACCCATACACTTGATCCAGGATGAAGGGGTGGGGGGGGGGGGGGGTGATTATAATATAGTATATAACCTTCTGCACCAGCTAGGCTAATAAGTAATTAATACATAAATTTGTTTATTTGCGATAAAAATCAATATGAGATACATAAGATAATATTGTTTAAAAGGTTGCAATGCAAAATTTGGAAAGTATGCACAAATATTCTTGCATATGATTATGTGAAACAATTGTTTCATAGAATTTGATCTCCAAACCTGAAAGGAAATTCATACACCTATCAATATCAATACAGAACTAGATGAGTGATTCTGTACAATCACAGGCTTTTCCTGGCATACAAAACATTTATCCCTTTTAAGGAATTATGGGAATACTCACCATCGTGAAATTTGCATTGTTTGTGTGTGATAGGGTGGTGATAGGTCGCTTTTTACTTTCTTCCTAATACTTTCAGAGAGGCGTTCGTGACAATGCTCAGTGTAACTTTGTTGGTCAGTGCTCGCGTATCTGTGCTCAAAATTTATTAATTTATGTTTTATTTATTGGTGTTTAAGGTCACATATTTTTGCACAATGGCTAATCATAACCACAACATGAGTATCAACTCAAGACCAGGGGTGAGCGTTAATAAGCCATGTTGCCCATTTTAGAGAAGGTTTGCACCTCCCAAGCATCGGAGACTGGGTCCTATTTTTACCAGTAAAAGAGAGCCTGTTTACCACAGTGAACAGGCATTGCTTCACTTCCCGGGGATCCTGCATGGAGCTCAAACTTAAGTACCAGGGGTGCAACGGCAGGAGAATGTTTGTATGGAAGAATCACTGCTAGCTGGTGTGTACTCTCTTGTACCTCTGATGGAGGTCTCCTTTTATAAGCTCTTTAGCTTTCTGTCGGATCCACCATCAACAATGTTGTACTTTGTATCTCTTGAAATGCTGAACAAATAAATATTGTTTAAACTAAATAGCCATAAAGCAGCAAAGGAATAACAAAACAAACTCACAATTTGGAGGTTGTCTATCAGTTGGCTATAATCCAATTACAGGTGTATTCAAATTAGTCGATTTTCTAGAGAAATTGGTGTAAAGGTCCCAAAACAACGAGAACAAAAGTTATGATAAATTCACACTTATTTACAACTACCTGAGGTCCTGTGTTGTTCACTATTATTCAGCTAGCTCTTTGGGTCCCCAGATTTATTGTGACTGGAGGTTTTTCCAACAATGCAACATCAAATGCAATCAGGACCCATCCCACGTCCCCTTTTGTGGTAAAATTACCCCAGGTGACAAATTTCAGCTCGATATCTGTAAATGTAGGAGTGCAGCCTAACGTTGTATGAAAGGTTGATTAATTGTAACTATGTACCTAAAATGATAAATTTAAAGTAATTTGTATATTTTTATACTTACCAATGGCCCAGACTTAGCTGGTGCAAACTCGATATTATCAAGGGCCAAACACAGATTTTGAACCCCCAATCCCCAAAATTTGCATACAATACCGAAAATTAAAAGTCCTATCTGGCCCTCCATACTTTTACCATCTGCGCATGCGCAGCAGTCAGGAAAAGACCGGAATTGGCACAAATATCATTCTTTGTTTGGCCCTAAAGTCAGTAACAATGATCTGACATCTGTGCTTTAAATTCTCCTTTTTTGAGGATGCCAGACACAAATCAATGAAAGAATTGGTGGATCCAAGGCTGAAAATGGATGATGGAAGTGAATAATGGTGGTTTCAAACTTTCAGGGCTGTAACTTTATAATTATAAAAATTATTTCATGTTTCCCATTTTCGGGACATACGCCTGATGTCGTCATTCTTGCTAATGATTAATCCACTGTTTGTTAAGTGTTCCTTCCCTATACTTCCATGAACCCCTCCTGTTAAACTCCTAAGCTTTTTGGCTATTTTTTATTGAAATTTTTTATTAAATTTCTTGGGAGTTTAACGTGTATTACAGAATGTTTATTCTGTTTATCCCCATGGTTACAACCTCACCCTAGGGGTGTTATGCCGTTTTGGTCTTGCATCTTCTATCCGATATATTGTTTTTTCTTCATATGAAGATCTAGCTTTGCATCTGGTAGCATTTAAATTTTAAATTGGTTACTGACTTCGGGCCTTCTTTGTGTGCCTGATGTCTTGTTTCCGTTTTTTTCCTTTGTCGTTGTTTACATTGGCAACGTCCTCAAATATATGTAGTATTTTATATTATATTACTGTAGAATTACTGTAGGATATATTGATTATTCTTCTGGTAGTGTAGCTCATAAAATTTGGATTTTGTCCACACTTAGGCTCTATCGGGATGGATGGGCTAATAATGTTCCCTTTGGGAACTTGGGCATTTTCGCAAAATTTTTTCAAAATTTTTTTTTATAATTTTTTCGAATTTAATTTTGATTTCTATTATTCATGTATCTTTATCATATATTTTGTTGTGGAGTTTGTAGGAGTGCTATCGACTTTGTCTTTTGATTGTAATTATGAAAGCTTATTGCTCTAAATGCAAGGCATGGAAGTCTTCCTTGGATTTACATCCTTGTTGCCTTGCCTGTAGTCGATGCACTCCTACAGATTCTTGTCCTACTTGTGTACATTGGGATGACAGACATTGGAGACGGGTGTCGCGGTACGTCGCTGGCGGTGAGGTTCCTATGCCAGAGCTCTCACCGCAAAATAATTTGAGTTTTTCAGGGGATGACAGACATTGGAGTCGGGTGTCGCGGTACGTCACTGGCGGTGAGGTTCCTATGCCAGAGCTCTCACCGCAAAATAATTTGAGTTTTTCAGTTTCTTTTTCAGAGGAACAAGAACATGGTGATGGTATTGTGACACCCATCTGAAGTGTGCTACCGTCGTCACGCTCTAATGAGCGAACAGAGCTAGCTGCAAAGGTGCTCATGAATATTAAGCAAGGGATAAGGCCTCTAGTTAGTGTTCTTAATCCTTTGCAAGCAGCTAGCTCGACCGGTGAAGCAGTTACTCCATTCATGGGAGCCGTGACACCAGGTAAGTCCGTTGTGGTCGAGGGAAGTGTAGATTTTGGTAGAGCGAGCACCTCAAAAACTAAAGCTCACCCAGCGATGACAGAAATAGGGAGGAACCTGCAAGTTTATCTTATGGAAGCACGGCGAGATCTGATAAGACCGCGAGCCGGAGAGCCCTCTCTCTAACCCAGCAACATTTGGGGCCAAATGTTGTTTGAGAAACTTGTCTGTGTAGGAGCTAACGTCCACACTCGCCGCTCGAGATGCTCTTTCCAAACTGCAGCAGCTAAGTCTGGTTATTAGTATAAAAGTATAAAAGCCACAGCATACTGGTGGTAGCCTCCACTCAAGTACATGTATTGCAAAACAGGTCAGACTTTTTCCACACTGACAAAAAAGTTTAACATTGCATTAAAAAAATCCAAAATTTCTTGATAAATGTCCAGCCAAGGGTTGTCATCTTATATTGATGCATTTAACACATATGTGAAATATAAAAGCCACAGCATACCGGTTGTAGCCTCCACTCATGTATAGCAAAACAAGGTCAGAAATTTTCACTTACAAAAAAGTAGAATATTGCAAAAGGGGAACGGTGGCTTTGCAGTAACTGGTTCTCGTCAGATCACCGAAGTTAAGCAATGTCGAGCCTGGTTAGTCCTTGGATGGGTGACCGTCTGAGCAATCAATTCGGGCTCCCACGTTGTGTCCTTGGGCAAGGCACTTCACCCCGATTGTCCACATGGGGGCATGATAACGCCGTGTACTAAGGTGTACTGCACATCGATGGTGCACTTGTCTTCAACCGATCTAACCCTGCCTGTGCTACAGTGCGGAGTTACGATGTTGAGGAGCTGACAGTTATTCGTCGCTGCTCGGTGGTTCTCTCTGGGTACTCCAGCTTCCTACACACGTATAACTGTCACTGACACGATATGATCCTGGCTGTCAATGTGTCGTTAAAACCTAATAAATAAACAACATTGCAAAAGCACTCTAAAAATCGAAAGAATATCACTGGGTAAGGGTCTGTGGGTAATTTTAAGCCATAGAAACAGTATGAGGTGCATAGTAACAGGTGGAAAAGTCAAAGTGGACTCTTACAATAACTTTAACACAAGTGTTGATGCCGACACAGTCGGCACACCTCAGGTTATGACATAAGCTCACACAACTTTGTTGGCGAGCTAAAAACTGTACCCAATTCAGTCATTATGCAAACAAGTCAAGAAAGGGAGGAATATTGTATGACAAATTGGTCATTACCACAATGTACATTTCTGAGATGGTGTACTGAAGTCTTGGCCTTGCATCTGGGTCATATATCAACTCATCCTACTGGACTTGTCAATATATGCTCAGAGACGAAGTCTCCACTTCAATACACTATCTCAGAAACCCAAGTGGAGGTAATAACCTATATGTATTTCCCATCCATTTAGCAGACATGTAATACAGAATTGTGGTATGTACATTAATATAAGAACAAAAAAGTTACCTGTTTTCCATAGTTAATGTCTTTGCAGTCAAACTTGTATTCGACAAGTGAAGCTTCACCCTTCAAATTAATTTCATAAGTCGGTCCACCTTCAACTTCACAAATAGCTCTGGCATTTCCCCAGATATCAGCATGACCATAGAATGTTAAAGTGACTTGTTCTGTGTCACCAGGCTGTAGTGTACCATACAGTGGCAGTATATCAAACACCTCCTCAATGCCTATAGCATTCACGTCATCCACCTTCTCCAACAAAGCAGCCAATTTAGGATTTGTCTTCAAGGCTTCTTCCTCTCTTAGAGAAAGCTGACTACTGATGCTCAGCCTCAGGTTTTCAGCTTCTTTCTCTGGTGTCTCTCTTTGTTCTAACTGGCCCTAAAACACATACAAACAAATTATAGGAGGAAATGTTCAAATAAATATTAATAAATATTTATCCTTTTCTGATGCCATAAATTTACATTATTAAATTTTATTTGGCTCTGTCTCTACAGTAATCCACTCTCTCAGTACTGAGCAGTGGAATCCTGTTAACTGGTTATGTGCTAGAAACCACTGTCATGGATCAACTGAAAAGTGCTGAAAGCTACCATACATATTATGTTGTTGTTTTCTGGACAGAAGAAAAAAATTCTTATCACAAAATTGTTTTGTAATAATTTATTGGAGAGGGCCAACAGGCACTCTCCAATAAATTGTAACAGTACAATTATATATGAACAAAGTCATGCTGTACTAAGGTTTGACCTTGGAAAAAATACCCATGTTACAAAGCACCACTGAAAATTAGCTTACCACAGCACTCTACCAGTCAACTGAATAACCTTTTTGTCAGTTAAAAATATGGTCAAAACTCATTAAATTAAAGTTGGATATCTCAAATAACCTGGATAACTCAGAGTCAGCCGTCAGTCCTGACCAAATGCCTGTGTAGATTTTGTATTAAAAAAAACTTGGTAAATCAAACACAGATATTTTGAGGTGTATTTAGGTGTTGGTGGGAGGAAGGTGACATTGGGCATTTTTTTCTGCTCTTGAATAAGTTTTGAAGAATATTTTTTTTTTTGCCCCCCCCCCCCCCCACCTCCCCCACTAATTTTTTTTTTAAAACAAGAGTTGGGGAGGGGGGAGGGCATGTCCCATGGCATACCCCCATAATGCATACCTCCAAACAATGACAAGAGAAAAAATGAACCATTATACTGTGAAAGCTATTCCCACAAACAATCCTCATTCCAAACTTCATGGAGATCCGATAACCCAAACCAGAGATACAAGGCGAACAGACAAAAAATTGGCTATTTTATGAGGCAAACAGCAAAATGATTGTCTTTGCTTTACAGCAAAAAAATACCCCCCCCCCCCCCCACCAGCCCCCAAGGTAATTGTGAAGGCTAGAGAACAGACATAATGTCACAGGGAGGGGAGCAGGTGCTTTGCATGTATTTTCTTTGTTTTACTGCAGGGACATGACTCATTTGAAAGCCTTTCCCATAAACAATCTTCAGTCCAAATTTCATTGAAATCTGATAACTCAAATTGAAATACGAGGCGACATAAAATTGGCTATTTTACAAGGCAAACCACAAATTTTCAGTTAAAAAGGGCGATAAGTCCAAAAAGTGAGAAGTAAGAAATATTATTAGAGACTCATTTGAAAGCCTTTCCCATAAAGTATCTTCATTCCAAATTTCATTGAGATCTGATAATCCAAACCTGAGATACAAGGCAAACAGACAAAAAATAGGATATTTTTGTATATTAAAAGGGCCATAACTCACAGAAAAAATATTCCAACTGCAAAATGGATGATGCTCCTTAAAGATCTCATGATAGTGAACATCTTTATGAAATTTCATCGAAATCTGAGCAGTAATGTTGAAGTTGTAACACGAACAGACATCTGAGTGCGAACAAACAGAAGTACAGATGCATGGACAGACACACAGATGCATAGAAACACGGATGCACAGACAGATGCATGGACAGGCACAATCCAGTATACCCCACTTTGTGAAAAAAAGTGGAGGTATAATTACTCCAAATGACATGGGGGTGGGGGTGTGGTTGACTGGATCATTTGGTGAAAAATTTCCTGTGGATAAAATTACCTGGAAAACTTCAAAGATAAAAGAATATTCACCTAATGAACCCCACAGAAACCTTCAAAGATAAAAAAATATTCAACTAATGGACCCCACCTCACCTATACACCCCATGGGGTCATCTAGAAGCAATATTTTCTTTTCTTTTTTTTTTTTTGGGGGGGGGGGGAGTGGGGATATAAAATCTTTCAAAACTCAATTTAAAGCAAACCAAAAAGATCACCCAATGTACCCCAACCCCACCCACCCACTCACCTAATGGGGTCATCTGGAGATATAGAAAACAAATTTATATAAACAAAATATTATTGGCGTTTGACTGAATGTGAAACATGAGCAAAGAAAACATAGTGAGTCCAAATATCAAACCAGGGACTTGACTTGAACAATCTGAATCTGACTTCCATAAGGATGCTGTATACCAAGTAGCAAAAGATTTTCTGCCTGTTAAATCTGAAGAAGAGTTTTAAAGAATTTTTCTCATATTGCACTAAGTTAAACTTCTAAACTTCTGGCATTTAAATTTTGTTGGGGTAATAACAGAAGATTACCAACCAGTAGTGCTCCCAACATTGCATAATAATTTTATTTGAACATTCTTGAATTGACATATGATAAGGAACGTGAATATACATTTGGTGAAATAGTAGTTTTTGAGAAGTCAAAAATGTAAAGTTCATGCCAGACAGATGGAAAGCAGATGGAAAGTGATCACTAAAGCTCCCCTTGAGCTTTGCACAGGTGATCTAAAAACTCACCTTCTCAAGCTCTTCTTCACTGTCTTCTGGATTACCCTCAAGAACAATGTTTTCCTCAGCAAATCTATTATCATCTTCTGGTAGATCATCTGGTTCATCTTTCTTGTTACTGTCATCTTCAATCTCATCAACATCAAGCTAAAATGGTTAAATTTTTAAAACTACACTTCAAATGTCTCTAATTACTAATGTCTGTAATAATATAATAACACTTTGGCTGGCCGCTGATTTGTCACGGTTCTCAGGTGAGTAATAGTAGGAATGAGATGATGCAGTAGTTTACATGTAACAGAGATTACCTCACTGCGGTGCGATATGGCATACCCAACAAAATTCACTGTACTGATGATCTTTATATTATATACCTGCCATCAGGTAATAGTTAAAGAGCATGCCCAAGTGAAAAAAGAAGAGAAAAAAATAAAATCCATTTTGGATGAAAGCAGGCAACAAACTTTTAGTTATAGTTGTCACAAAGGCATATTCTCCATTCCGAAGTGAGTGGACTCAATCTGCCTCATCATCACAGTTAATCTAGTACAAATCTTATGTAGGTTGGACAACAATCAGAATAATGAATTAATGCATTTGTACAATGATGAAGATATTAAATATCTTAATCAGTTAATGGTGTGTGGATATGGAGTGTAAGAAGAGGACACAAATCTCACCCTGCTGCATTTTTTATTTTTCAGTATCACACTCCATGTGTTTTGCCAGTATTAAGAGCATCACACTCCATCTGACACTGAAAGAGGGATTTGATGACCACAATCATGTCTGTATCAATGATAGGTATATATTAAAGTAAGTTATTAAAGTCTTGAAGACAAGTTAGGGCATCTGTTCTGAGGCCCATAAGATTTGTTAAAACATAAATTAGGCCCTAATATGGATTAACACTGGAGAAAGTGTCCTCTCAGATGACACATAGCTACCCTGCTGCACCCTAGTCCACAAATCTGCAAATGGCAACTATGGATGGATGCTCTAATCTGGGTTATTTTGTACACAAAATATCAAATCAATTAGATAAAATTTTCAGACTAGTTGCAGATATAGTCACAAGAGACTTGTTCAGTAGTACAACAGAAATGGGGCAATAACTTTTGGGAAATAAGGTGCAGTAACTTAACCTAATGATACATACGAGTTCATAAGATTATTTGTCACACAAAACATAAAAATATTTGACGGAAAATGTGGAATTAGTTGCAGATAAAAGTTGGAGACAGATTTGTTCAATAATATAAGTGAAAAAGGGCAAAAACTCTTGAAAAATATGGTGCAGCAACATGGTATAATAATATGTGGAAGCTCATATCATGGTTATTTGTCATACAAAATATCAAAAGTATCTGAAAAGTGTATGACTGGTTACAGATAAAAGTTTGAGCTTGATGAATGGATGCATAGATGAACAGATGGCAAAATGGAAGGAGGGACAGCCAGACAGATGAACACGAAGATCCCTATATACCCTGTGTCAGCTGAATAGTCACTTTACCAGTGAAAATTATTCAAGTAACAGTACAGTAGAGCAGCGTTATTTGAATAGCCATGTTGCCAGTGAGAATTATTCAATTAACAGGAGTATTTAATCAACAGGGATTTGATCACTTTCCTGTATTCTAGACATAAACAGAGCATTTATTCGATTATATATTGTTTGACAGAGCTCAGGGAGCTCTGTCAAACAAGATATAATAGATTAATTGCCTGCACTGGATAGAGTGAGGCCAAATTTGGCAATGTACAAGGATAATTCAATGATTATCAGGGTAAGTTTTCAACATATTGCAAGATTTTTTATTCAATAACAGGAGTTTACTCTATAACCCATATGCAATTAACAGGGCAAATTTGTACTGCAGGTATGGTAAATGGTTTTGTGTTTGGAAAATATATTCAATTAACAGGTATATTCAATTAAAATGTATCCAATTAAGTGGGCTCCACTGTATTCCATTAACAGGAAATTGGTCACTTTCTGTATTCTGGAGAGAAAATGAGTAGACAAGACTTGCTTAGAAACCAATGCCGAGGTACTTAGAATGTAAGTTGCAAGTTTACCCAAAGACTGCATGATGGGGCACCTGTTTTATTGTTGTAAATAATTATCAGTGTCAAAATTCAGCCTTTAAGGGTTAATAAATATAGTTTAATGTTTTCCTTCAAAAACATGACAAATGAGCCTTCATTGAAATAAGCTCAGTTGAGATCATTCCAATGAGCAGACATACGCTATGTTTTGGAAGAAGAGATTTAAAAAAATAACAAGATTTGTTTGCCAATTTTATGCATTGTGCAGGCCAGATTTGGTTGATTTGTTAGTGAAGATTTTTTTAAAAAGTTGAAAAACATAGAACAAACCTCATATTTCAGAGCATTTTCAATAGCAGTCTCATCAATTTGAGCCTCATCAGTACACTCTTCAATGACAAGTTCAACCTGACCAGCCTCCTCTTGTTGATCTTTTTCAGCAACATCTTGTATCTCTTCAACTTCTGCCAAGACAGATTGTGGTCGACGATTGATTGCAGTACAGGGTTCATTCCCAATTAAAAATGACCACTTGTATTTAACTTCCATTGGACTGTTGTTAGTGATGTTAATGTACCGAGTAACCTCTGTGTCATTCAAGATACATCCAAAGTCAATAACTGATTTCTCAAATTCAATGTTTGGAAAATAAACTTCCCCTCTCAATGCAATATAGTCCTGAAAAAAGAAGTCATCAATTTGCCAGGATACCTATACTCTGTCTTTCTCTTTGTAATGTTCACACAACTGTACAAAAGTCAAAGATTATGCATCAAGCCATTTTTTTTTCAAAACATTACAAGTAGGTGATACCAAACAAAAATTCTTTCTTTAAAAAAAGCCTTATAAACAATATTGGAACAAAGCTGACCGGCTTTAATGGCTAAGCTGACTAGCCATGAATAATCCAGCTTCTTCCTTTAAGTTAGTATGTTTTCATCAACCCATTGTCTAACATGACTAGTAGACCACACTTAAAATACTATTTTTTAAATAACAATAAATAAAAAGTTAAAAAATTTATAGTAATTTATATATTTTCTATACTTACCAATGACCCAGACTTAGCTGGTGCTAACTCTAACAAAACCAGGGCCAAACACAAATTTTGCCCCCCAATCCCCAAAATTTGCATCCAAAACAAAAAGAAATCATGTCCTAAAGGACCTCCATACTACGCCCCCACTGCGCATGCACAGTGATGCAGACGTCCCGAAATTGGCGCCAATTATCATTCTTACTGGCAGTGCCTGGTCAGCGCTATGTACTCAGCGGGGAGGCAAGAGTTCCCAACTCCTGGGAGGGCCATCCCCGTCTGGGTCATTGGTAAGTATAAAAAATATATAAATTACTATAAATTTTTTAACATTTTTATACTGTACCAATGACCCAGACTTAGCTGAATAGTAAACAGGCTGGAGGGCCTAGGACATAGAGGAAAATCCAATAAGCTCAACTATATAATAAAGAGATAACCCCTTAAGGAGAAAAGGAGTATTAGGCTTTACATGTATCTTTCTTATTTAATATTAAATTAGAAAGATACAATACCCTTAATAATTGAGCACAATAATATTCATGTTCTCTATTAACATCCAGTATATCCCTTATACTAATTATTTTTAAAGTAAGCCAATAAATAAAGTAGTCCAGAGAATTGAGACTCTTTATAGTCATTTAAAAGTGTCCGAGTATTGTATATTAAAGCCCGTTTGACACCTGACATATACAAATGCTTCACACCGAGCTACACTTTAAAAATAAGACATGAATGAATTTTAACATTAATATTACACTTTAAAACCATCCCGGAAGCGACTCAGAAATACTGACTTGGAGGAGGCATTCCCTTGCTTTTCACTATAAAGCAGGTGACCTAAGGGAACACCCGCCCCCCCCCCCCTTCCCCTTGCCCCGGGTCAAATAGCCCAGAGCGAACAGGGCAGCCGGACGGAGTCACTGCCGGAACAGAAAGCCTGCATAACTATAGTTGCAACTGTTTAGTGGACGACATTCTGAGCAACAAATAACGGACCTAAACAATGCAGGTCTCCAGAAATGGACTCAATATTTCTGAGATAAAAATTCGTGAATGTGGATGGCTGAGACCAATAAGCAGCCTTCATTAAATCTGTAATAGCAACACTATTAGCATAAGCCCAAGAAGTAGCAAGAGCTCTTACTTCATGAGCGGAAATCTTAAGCACAGACTGCTGAGAAGAAGATAAACTCTCATAAGCAGTACGGATAGTTAATTGAATCCATCTAGCAATAGAATGGACCGAAATGTCCTTTCTATTAGGCATCAAAGACAGAAAGAAACGTTTTCGTTCCTTTCTGATAAACTGAGATCTCTGTTTATAGATACGTAACGCTCTAACAGGACAGAGTAAAGGCCTACGCCCGTCTGAAGACGGAAGAGACTTAATAACAATAGGTTCCGGATATTTATTAGGAGCCTGATTCTTAGCTAAAAAACCCACATTAGTAGTGAAGGTGATAGTGTTCCCGACACTACGATAGTGAGAATCATCCACCGACAGTGCATAAAGCTCACTGACTCTTCTAGCAGAAGAGAAAGCTAAGAGAAAAGCTGTCTTATAAGATAAGAATTTGAAATCTACTGTCCCAAGAGGTTCAAATGGCTTTTCCTTCAATTTAAGAAGAACCCAAGCTAAATTCCATTTAGGAATTAATCTAAGAGTTCTGGGTCTATTTATCGAGAAGTTTCCTCCCGTGGAGGAAGCTTTCGCGGTAGGTCCCACAACAGACACCTGAGTAGATTTATCCACGGTCTCTGTGGCGACAGAGATGCTACCAACAGAATCTTGCATTGAGATTGTTTTATCTTTAGCAATACTTGTTGAATTAACGGCGCTGGAGGATACGCATATCCTATCATTCCGTCCCAAGGGATCGACAGAGCGTCTACTGCAAAAGCTCTTGGATCCGGACACGGAGACACATACGTCTGCAACTGATTGTTGAGATGTGTCGCAAATAAGTCTATCATTGGCCGTTCCCATTGGTAGCAAATCTGATTGAATACTTGTTTGTTGAGAGTCCACTCCGACGGCAACAAGCGACCCTTTCGTGAAAGGGAGTCTGCTAGCACATTCAGACGACCCAGTATGTGACGGACCGAAAGAAGAATGTGATGTTCTAGAGCAAACAGAAGGATTCTTTCCGTTAGATTGAACGGAACTGAATGAGTGCCTCCCTGATTCCGTATATATGTCACTACTGTCGTATTGTCGGATAGGATTTGGACATGAGCATTGTGAATAATGTCCATCCAATGACGTAACGCAAGCCAAACTGACATCATTTCCTTGATGTTTATGTGCTTGCACAGGAATTGCGGATCCCAAAGACCCTGGCATCTCGAATCCGTTGGGATTAATGATGCACCCCAACCTGTTTGACTGGCATCCGTCATAATGGTAAAACATCGGATCCGGCAACTGCAGCGGAACTCCCTGAGTTAACCACTGAATGTTTGCCCAAGTCTGAATCTCTTGTTTCACTTGATCTGACAAGAGAACGTCTACGTCGAGCGAATGAATTTTCACACTCCAATTCTGAGTCAAGAAAATTTGGAGATGACGCGTGCGTAACCGCCCCATCGGAATGAGATCCACAGCGGCTCCGCACAGACCTATCAGTCTCATAAATTCTCTCGTTGTGACTTTGTCTGCGTGCAGACAATAGCGAGCATAACAACTGACTAATTTCGCTCTGGTTAACGGCAGACGAACGAGATTGTTGTGCGTCTCGAAGCTCATTCCCAGATGAGTGAATGACTTGGACGGCACCAGATCCGACTTCTCCTCGTTTACTATAAAACCGAGACGTCGGAGCAATAGAAGTAGATTCTGAACATCGTTCTGAAGCGTTAACTCGTTGCCGTACCTCTGAAGAATGTCGTCCAGGTAGGCCGACGTTACCGCAGACGAATGAGCTCGGAAACAGATCATTACCGAGTTCATTACCCGAGTGAAAGCCCAGGGTGCAAGATTCAATCCGAAGCACATCGCCCGGAATTGATACACCACTCCTAGAACTGCGAAGCGTAGATACTTTCGGAATGTCGGATGTACCAT
Organism: Pictodentalium vernedei; assembly: GCA_031216915.1. Classification (NCBI taxonomy): domain Eukaryota; kingdom Metazoa; phylum Mollusca; class Scaphopoda; order Dentaliida; family Dentaliidae; genus Pictodentalium; species Pictodentalium vernedei. Next base: position 235,313,722 of record CM062295.1, read on the forward strand.
GACGTGAAAGTACGCATCTTTGAGATCTATGCTTGTTGCATAATCGTTCACCCGAATACTCGCTCTGACCGACCGAATCGTCTCCATAAAAAATTTCGGAGCGACGATCAGCTTGTTTATCCAGCTCAAATCTATGACTGGACGGAACGAGCCGTCTGGTTTCGGAACCAGAAATAGATGGCTGTAGAATCCCGGAGTTTCCTGGTTTTCTACGACCTCTACCGCGTTCTTCATTAAAAGAGACTGCACCTCTGATAACAGAGCGTCTCTTTTCTGCGGATTTGACGGAAGTTGAGTCCACTTTGGACTTCGAGTTAATGGAGGCTTTCGTTTGAAGGATATCTTTAGACCTTCCGAAGTCACTCCTCTCACCCAAGGGTCGTCCGTAATCGACGCCCATTCTTGTGAAAAGCTTGACAACCTTCCGCCAACCTGTACGCGATAGAGGTTTAAGCCATCACCTCCTGGACCTGCGGTAGGAGAAACCACGTCCTCCACGACCCGCACCTCGCCCGGTCGACCTCGGGGCGACTGACCGGTTGTCCCGGCCCGAAGGACGTCCCAAACGAGAGTCGCTACCCTGACGGTCTCTCGAATAAGACCAAGAGGATGCACCGGAACCTCTATAGGAACCTCTCTTGGGCGCATTAGACCCAGAAGTGCCTGTCTTATTCTTGTCTGCTGTATCCGACTTCTTAGAAGCAGATTTGAACAACAGAGAATCCGAAGCTTTCTTTGTAATTTTATCATAAATAGCAGAAAGCTTGCCGTCAAAGAGAAGTTCTCCGGAGACCGAAGCGACTCTAAGAGAGTTCTTCACCTTAGTATCCACGAGTGTGGATGTAGCTAGGGCTGCGTCACGTCTAACCAACTCCAGGTTTTCCACTGAAAGGGCGGAGTTACACGTGGAATAAGCTACTGCCCTTGAAAGAAGTCTTAAAGAGGATTGTATATCCTGAAACTCTTTCCCTTGAAGGCGCAGTGATAACGCCTTAGTAAGGTGATCTGCGTAAGATAAGGCATCTAAATTGGCTCTGTTAGACGCAATAGCTGTTTCCAACACCGCAGTTGGAATAGAAGCCGACGACGGTAATGATAGCTCTAAGTCTTCCGCCTCGTCGTCCATACGCAGTGGAACTCTCGGAACACCCTGTCCTGCCGTGTCGAATTTATTCCTTGCATTAATGAAAGGCAGGTTGAGAGTATTAGCGGACAAGAAACCTGCTTTCCCCGTCTTGGAAGCAAGTTTAAATATAGCGTCGTTCAATAATTCAAATGTTCTAGCAACATTATTGGACTGCGACGGAAACTCGGGAGCGATGTCCCTGAACCGCTCAAAAAATTCAGAGTCCAATGACGCTATAATCCTCTTGTCCGGAACCGCAGCAGTCTGGCCCAACGGAACAACTTGAGGGAGAAAGTGCCGGATGAAGTCCACGGCAGCTTTATGTTGTTCCGAAAGGGATAGCTCCAAATCATCCGTATCCCTTTCACCATCCGGTCGGACCTCATGATGTTCCCGGTCGTCCGCCCCCGATGCTTCGGCGGAGCGTACCGACCCAGCGTCGTCGGATAATTCTCGATCCGACACCGTTTCTGTCGGCTGCTGGGATGCTGCGATAAGCTGTGCTATCTGCACAAGAATGTCCGGCGTCGAGACCTGCGGAGGCGCAGTCTTTCGCTGCTTTGCCGAGGGCAGCTCCGCATCAGATGGCTCCCGCATACTTTTTCTATGCGAACGTCCGGAGTCCATCGGTCTCGAATCCCTGGCTGCCGGATGGTGTGACCTGGTCACTGAAGAATCCTTGATCGGCGAAGCTGGTAAGATATCGGCGGTCACGCAGCCAAGGTGCGGTCGTGTGCGCTGACGAGAAGAAGAAGCCTTAGCAGTCTCCGCGGACTGCCTATACAACGGAGCGTCCCGAGCGACGGACGTATGCTCCGCTTGCGACACATTTTGTACCACAACATCTAGTCCCAGATGTTGTTGTATGAGAGAGGGGCCTCTCTCGCTCGCGGCCCGGCTGGACCTGGACGAGCTAGGAACCGGACTCAAAGGCTTCCTCCGTTCTCGCTTACTATCCGCCGTCACTGGGTGTGCATCTATTATGTTTATAGTGCTCGCATCACCCAAAATTTCCTCCTGGACCGCATCGGACGAACCCGGCTGCCGAACCATTCGGTGAAAGGACGCTACACCGGGCGAGCTAGCGGACGACATTTGTCTAATCTCCATGAGCACTTTTGCCGCTAGCTCTGAATTCATTTGTGACGACGGACGCACACTTGTAGAAGATAACATGGAAACATCACCCTGTTCTTGTTCCTCTGAAATAGAAACTGAGAGAGTAGAGTGACCTTGTGGAGAAAGAGCCGGCATAGCCCTTTCTCCAGAAACAACATACCGTGACACACGTTTCCAATGTTTATCATCCCAATGTTGACATATAGGACAGGAATTAGTGCGAGAACACTGACTACAATTAATACAATGATCATGAAAGTCAGAGGAAGATTTCTTCCCATTACAATTTGAACAATATCCTTTCATTGTGAAAAGTCAACAACAAGTCCTAGTTACTCGCACAAACCCCTGACACAAAGATACATAATAACCTGATCCATTAATAAATGAAAAAACAATTGCAAATCAAAATAATTTTGAAAAAATATTTTTTCAGCGAAGCCCAAGTTGCTGAAAAGTAACGTTGAGCCCTGATGGATCCGATGGCAAAGTGTGGTCAAAAATTTTAAATTTATATTAAATAATTAATGAGACACTTACGGATAATATAAATGTATCTTATAGTGAGATAAACTACACCAAAGGCAAACAGCCCCCCTCAAAAAAGGCTGTTGCCAATGTAAACAAACAGTGTAAAACACCAGAAAACATGACTCCAGGCACTGACAAAACTGGCCCGAAATCAGTCATCAAAATTACACTCTATCCGATGCAAGACAGAGACTCCCAGGGGAGAATCTGCAGAACATCAGATGGAAGATGCAGAACACAACGTTTATACACCCATGGGTGAAAACGTAACTATGGGGAAAATAACAGAAAACATTCTGTATCCAAGCAACTCTCCCAGGAAAATTTTAGAAATGAACTTTCTCAAAAATATGCCAAAAGCATGGGAGAATTGCAAGGGGGGACTTTAGAAGGCTAGGGGAGAGGAAACACTAAATAAGCAGTGCAACATTTAGCAAGAATGACAACAAGAGGCCCATGCCTCGAAAATAGGCAACTTAACATAATTTCATCAAAAAAATTTTAAGTACAGCCCTGATTATTTTTTGTCACTTCTTTTTCCTCTCCTCCTTCTATAACCTCCTTAGAATCACCATTTCTCCAAAAATTACGTGTCTGGCATCCTTTAAACTGAGATTTACAAGCACAAAGATCAGTGAGATGTTGACTGATGAAGGGCCAAACAGAGAATGATAATTGGCGCCAATTTCGGGACGTCTGCGTCACTGCGCATGCGCAGTGGGGGCGTAGTATGGAGGTCCTTTAGGACATGATTTCTTTTTGTTTTGGATGCAAATTTTGGGGATTGGGGGGCAAAATTTGTGTTTGGCCCTGGTTTTGTTAGAGTTAGCACCAGCTAAGTCTGGGTCATTGGTACAGTATAAAAATATTAATTTTCAGCTTCCAAAACCCAGTGTATGACCTCTACCTGAGAATAATGCAGCTTGTTCCTAAGATATTTTTTTCAACACTTTATATGACCTGACTAATAGATGATACTTTTCTAATAACAGTGACCCCAATTTGTTTGTTTTATTGGAATTTAATAGCACTTTTAACAGCCAGGGTCACATCATGTTGGACAGTTTTATGGGAGGAGAGAAAGCTGGAGGATCTGGAAATAACCACAGAGCAGCAGCAAGAAACTGTAAGACTCCCCAACTTACTAACCCGATTGACACCAATATTGGACCTTATGACCAGAAACAGTATATAGCACAGCCAACACCTGTGTGAAGTTTCATAACAATTGACCCAGGGAACATCAAGTTTTCATTCAGAAAAAGAATTTCTGTACCAAAATCTTTTCTTTTTTTTCAGTAAACAGCATCCCAATATTTGACCTTCAACCCTGAAAAAGTATACAACACATTTAACACCCATAGGCTACTTGCATGTGAAGGTTGTTAACAAATGGTCAAGGGAAACTCAAGGTCTCACCTGGAAAAAGAATGTGGAGGGACAGATAGATGAATGGACAGACAGATGGTCAGGGTTAATATGATAGGCCTTCCCTTTACAGCCCTCAATATCTCAGTGCAAGGAGTCATTAACCCTTTACCCAACGTAATGGCCAAAACCTTCAAAAATTGCCAATTACTTTTCATTATTTTTTTCATTTTTTGTCTCAAAACCATAGGTCATGACCCCTCGTTGGAACAAGCTCATCAAGCTCGTTCCAATGCAGTGTCATAATCTATGTTTGTGAGACAAGAAATGAAACTAGAGTGATGTCACGCATGCAGCCCGACTGTCCCAGGAATGGCAATGCTTAGATGCAAAATTGTCGGAGCCATTTTTTGTTAACAGTTTACCTAACGAATCTGCCAAATCTGCACACGTGATATACAAAATTTGCTATTCAAATTTTATTTTTTCATTTCTCTACTTCAAAACATACCTCATGACCCATTAATGGAACAAACTTGATGAGCTTGTTCAATAAGGAGTAATAAGCCATGGTTAGAAGTAAATAAATGAAAAAATCTGATGTTTCAGAAAAATAATTTGTACTGATGGCTTCAACTTGTGTTAGGTAAAGGATTAAAGATGCAGTACATAAAGCAATGTTGGGCTATATGAGTCAATTTTCTTTTTTGCATGTAATAACTCCCAATTCTTCAAAATGCATTTTGGGAATAATTGCCTCAGTGTGTGTGTGTGTGTGTGTGTGTGTGTGTGTGTGTGTGTGTGTGTGTGTGTGTGTGTGTGTGTGTGTGAGTGTGGGGGGTGGGGGGGGGGGGGAGTTGTGGAACCTATATTGAAACCTGGCCTGTATTGCTAGCTGGAAAATACACTTATCAACTTTGGTTTAAAACAAATAATCCAAACTGGAGTAATCAGTTGGAAACCAATTGTTTGCAGACAGATGGATAGATGAAAGTCATGACTATAGCCCTGACTATAGTAAGGCTAAAAATGCATTTTGTACCAAAGAAAAAATATTGCATGAAGGGCCCTGGGTGATGAGGAGGAGGTGGGGGGAGGGTGAGGGTTGGGGGAGAGTGGGGGTGTGTTAGGGGAGACCATTTTTTTTTTCCACATGTGGTCAGTCTAAATCCTTCAGAATGCATTTTGAGCAGAGAAAAAAAAAATACCTAACTGGCACCATGGGGGTGAGGAGTGGGGGTGGGGTGGGGGTGGGGTGGGGGTGTTTGTCTGGGTTTTTAAACACAAACTTTAACCCAAACTGTAAAACTGCATTTTTGACGAAAGAAAAAAAAAGTGGCTAATTGCCCTCCCCCCCCCCCCCCCCCCCGGGTGGGGGGTGGGGGTGGGGGTTGGGGGGTGGTTATGTGAGTTTAAAAAAAGGTTCCGCATGTAGTGACTGTAAATAGTTCAAAATGCATATTCGAGGAAAGAATAAAAAAAATGTCTAATTGGGGGGGGGGGGGGGGGGGGGATAATTTCTGTCTGGATTTTTAACCACAAACTTTAACAAAAAAAGCATTTTTGACAAAAGGAAAAAAAAGGTTCTGCATGTAGTGATTGTAAATAGTTCAGAATGCATATTGGAGGAAACCAAAAAAAAAATAAAATGCCCAATTCTGGGGGTGCTTGCCTGGGTTTTTAACCAAAACTGTAAACAAGCGTTTTTGACGAAATGAAAAAAAAAATGCCTAATTGGCTGGGGGGGGGGGGGGGGGACAGGGGGGGAAAGGGGGGGGGGAGAGGGTATATAAGTTTAAAAAAAAGGTTCCGCATGAAGTGACTGTAAATAGTTCAAAATGCATATTGGAGAAAAGTAGAAAAAAAGCCTAATGGGGGGTGGGGGAGGGGGTGGGGGAGGGGGGGGGTAGGAGGTGGTGGTGGTGTTTGTTTGGGTTTTTAACCACAAACTTGGAGTCACCCTACCAAGCTACAATGAAATCCCTTCATAATTATGGCCTGTGGAATATTCTAAAGGTTTTCGGGCTTCAGGCCTCTGTTGCCGTCACAGTTGCCCAAAAGGGGACGTTCTCATCTAGACATTATATGAAGTCAACCTATCACGTTACAATGAAATCCCTCCATAAATATGACCTGTAGACTGTGCTAAAGGTATTCAGGCTTTGGGCCCCTGTTGCCGTCATAGTTGCCCAAAAGGGGACGTTCTCATGTAGACATTATATGAAGTCAAGCTATTAAGTTACAATGAAATCCCTCCATAAATATGACGTGTAGACTGTGCCAAAGGTTTTTGGGCTTCGGGCTCGGGCAGCCATCATGGTTGAATGATCGCAACCAAAAGGGGACATTCTCATCTGGGCATCATGTGGATTGATCCTACGAAGTTACAATGAAATCCCTTCATAAATATGACTGTAGACTGTGCTGAAGGTTTTCGGGTTTCGGGCACCTGTAGCCGTCAAAGTTGCCCAATCACGTCCAAAAGGGGACTTTCTCATGTTGACATTATATGAAGTCAACCTATCAAGTTACAATGAAATCCCTCCATAAATATGACCTGTAGACTGTGCAAAAGGTTTTCGGGTTTTGGGCTCGGGCAGTTGAAACAGTTGATAGATCACACCCAAATGGGGAAATTCTCATGTAGACATCATACGGAGTCATCGTATCAAGTTACAATGAAAGGCATCCATATTAAACATGACCTGCAGACTGTGCTAAACATTTTTGGGTTTCGGGCTTGGGCAGCCATCACGGTTGACAGATCATGCCCAAACGGGGATGTTCTCATCTAGGCATTATACATAGGCATTCTATGAAGTTGCAATGAAATCCCTTCATAAATACGACCAGTAGACAGTGCTAATGGTTTTCGGGTTTTGGGCTCGGGCAGCCATACCGGTTGACCGATCACGACCAAAAGGGGATGTTCTCATGAAGACATGACCTAAAACCTGCATATTAAATTTCTTGACGATCAGACAAGAACTACCGGGTATAGCCTGTACTTGAAGGTTAAACAAAAAACTTTAACCACAAACCTTAACCAAAACTCCAAATGTCAACTGAACAGAAAGAAGAAAAAAAAAAAAAAAAAAAAAAAAAATCCCACTTGAACCTTCAGTAAAAAACTTTAACCACAAACTTTAACCAAAAACTCTAAATGTTAACAGACGGACAGACTCATTACTATACCCCTTACTGTAAACAGTCAGGCTAATAAACAGTCAGGCTAAAAAATTTGTTATTCAAGAATTTTGTTTGCAAGTGTCGTCTGCTTTTCATGTTAGTTAAAGGGTTAAGAGAGTTTTTCTAAAAAAAAATGCTGGTACTGTGATAAAAACTTCATATTCTTTGAATATTCTATGGATGTGCTTCACAATCCCATGGAAGCTGATGATAGTTTGTGTATGTGGATGATTTTTTGTTTTTTTTCTGATAGCCTGCAGACACTCTCCAATCAACTATAACAAAAGAGTTATTGAAGAAAAATTCTTGCTACTGACAAAGCACTGTACAAATTTAGAAACATAAAAGACTGATAACTTTTCTTACTTTTCATGAAACTGTTCTCATCTCAGCTGAACGAGTTACTCAGAAAAAAACATTTTGTGTCCTGTGCTAGTCATATTAGGTAACGGCTTTAAGAAACTTTAGCCATGCACTAATTTTCACCAAACATTTTATACCCATTCCCCACTTATTCCTCATCAAGACATTAAGATGCAGGTGGTTTGATTATTTTTTATATTTATATAGTTCATGCTAAAACAGGTTTGAAAGATGCAATAATTCTTACAATGTGAGGATGCTCCTTGTAAGTAATATGAAGGACTTCATCTATTGTCCGAATATGTGAATCATCTTTAAAGGCAGGATTGAACTGTATTTTCAATGTATATGTTTCTCCAACATCAAGGTGAACCTCCTGAAAAAAAAAACTCATCCAGTTAATATTGTTCAAATTGGCTACTCTACAACCAGGTAAATTTCAGTATAAATTAGATTTACACTTAACCCTAGACAATTTCCCAGCATTTCCACAACATAATAACATTTTAGTCTCCAAGATTTCAAGCCACCAGTTAAATGTTTTAAGAAATTTGTTGTTGTTATAGCCTGGAACCAGTGTAGTCCTTTAATAGTCCATCACCTATGATTTAGACTCAGTCATCTTATACATTTCAGTTGGTTAGGAAAGCAAACGTTTGGTTTGCTTTCTGACCAACAAAAATATTCCAGATGATTGAATTTAAAAGTACCATAAACATTAATTTTCTTTGAAGCAACATAAGAAATGTTTCTCAAAAGAGAATCAATTTGACTGAATCTTCAATGACATTACAATACTGTAAGAGATGTTTGTAAACTAAATACTTATGAATCAAGCCTGAATATAAGCAATCTGTCATTTGCAGAATGAGGTCCCCAGAGGGTGAATTTGCTGATGCTATCCCATACAGTGATCCTCTGGGTACATCTTTCTGTTTTGGCTTGAGACATTGATTCAGATTGAGGTTCACAGAGGGTCAATTTAGTGATGCTACCTTGTTGTGCAGGGTAGCATCACCAAATTCACCCTCTGGGGACCTCATTTTGCAGATGACAGTCTGCTTATTTTCTGCATTTTTATAATTATGCCATGTTGTTCCACCAATTATACTAAAATCTTCATGTTTTCAATAATAGCGCAAAAGAATATGTGTATATCCTTGTGAATAAAAGGATATCATAATATATCAATGCTACTCTGCACACAGACTCACAAAAAAGGATAAAACAAACAGCCCGCAACAGCATTAGACTGTTGGCCTGAGAGCCTGGTAAGACTAATGAAAGGGCAATGACTTCTTGCCAAGTCTTGGCTGCCTGTGTAGGCATATTTCCTTACTCATCAGCATCTCTGTTCAGCCACAGCAGACTTTCACACTGATCTGATTGGTCAGAATAACACAGCTAAATCCTGGAATTTATTTGTGTTAACCCTTTACAACGTTTTAACATCATGAAGAATCAGGTTTTGGCAATGTCAAATGCAATTGTTAGCCCTTTGGACCCTGGTGGTATCTTCCATATCAGTTCACTGACAGCAACAGGAAGAGTTCATATTCATTATTTAGGGGTAGACCAATTAACATTTGCAACGTGCATTAAAAATATTGATTGGTCTACAACACATATACACTTAGCATCCATTCTATTTAATGAAATTATGAAGTATCATATTCTTGAACGAAAAAGCGGCTGCTCGGGTTCAAAGTTGGAGTACGTAATATTACGTACTGTAGTTGCAACGCATGGCAATTTTCATACGTAATATTACGTACCATAGTCGTAAGGGTTAATAAAAAAGCAGAGCACATAACTGGAAAGGGCTTAGAAAGTTCTTTCTAATAGTACATCATATAACAGCATTTTATAAGCAAAATCACACATACACCAAAATTACCCTAATTCAAGTATGAATCCTGAAATTAACCCTCGGGAGTGTGGTAATCTTTGAGGCTTCAAAACAGGTTCCCCAACATGCACTGAACAGAAAGTTCTGCAGGCAAATGAAAGACTACCTTGTAATTTTTTCTAGTCATGTCTTGGCTGCCTCTTTCTCGTCCACAATGACGAGAAACCACTGTAAAGCCACATAGTTTACATGTTGTGGTGAAGCAGAAATTCTAGAATGTTTTCCAGGCCCTTGAGGGTTAAAATGGTCTATATATAAATCATTTTATCTTGTTTCACAGAGCTCTCAGAGTTCCAATAAACGATAAATAACAGGTTACCTCTCTTTACCCTTAACTGGTAGAGTGCTGAATTATTTTTGGTCATCAGAATTTGTTCACATATGTTTGCCTTGTTATAATTTATGGGAGAGTGCCAATAGGTACTCTCCCATAAAATGTAACGAGGCAAATCCTAACAGACTAAATAATTTCACTTCAAAGGTGATATAAACAACATCCACAAAATATGAAACCTTTAAGTGCTGGCACCAACACTTCAGAGTAAAGCCCAAATATGGGCTTCCAGCACTCTACCAGTTAAGGGCTTGGAGATTTTAATTTGCTTTTCCTACACTTTGAGATCCTACATCCTGTGGTTTTGCAGTTGTTTCTAGGACTATCTTGGCTGCCTATATTGGCAAAAAGACATGCAAAAAGACAACTGCCAAAGTACTTGTTCTGTTGCTGCAAAAGTGATTATGGTAGGAATTAGGCCTCTAAGGCTTAATTCTGCTCATGAAGAGTACACAGAACATAAATGAATATGTACATCTGAGAACAATTTCTTTTGTCTCTTTCTCTGGAGCTTTTCCGACAAAACAGATAATTTCATGTATGTTCACAAACTACCACTGATAACAGTAATATGCTTATCAATCTCATTTCAATGAGAAGCTGTAAGGCATGTTTTGAGATGAAAGCAAATTTACATGTTTTACTGGACAGTTTTACCCTTTTCATTTTAAATAAAACATCTCAGTCTGTTCACAGGCTTGCTGACATTTCCAGTTTTCTAGTACGTAATAAACTCTGTCACAATAACATACAGTCGAGTAATCGTATAGAAGAAAGCAAAAAGTGGTTTTAAACCCACATTCAGTATGGCCTCCATTTAAAGTTGACAACAGAAGTTTCAAGGAGGAAAAAAAATACAAGTCTAAATTTAAATTAATTAAAAATTACTTACTGTTTCTGAGCATTCTGTTCCATCACTTGAGATGATCTGGAAGGGCTCTTGTAACATCAGGCCAGTTGTAAGTGGTAATGACGATACATTACTCATTATCAGCTCCCTGTATTGCAATTCTAAGTCATCATTTGATTGCTGAAAACAAATTGATACTTATACTTCAATGGTAAGATTATTAACCCTTTACCCAACACAGAGAATATCAAAATGTATTATTTTAATTACTATTTTATTTTAATTTTTCCAAAAAATTTCAACAAAACCATATCATGTGACCCTCATTGAAATGAGCTCGATGAGCTCGTTCCAATGAGGGGTCACATGATATGGTTTTTTTTAAATATTTTTAAAAAATTATTTTTTTCAACTGCTCAATTTGCAAATTACACGGGCGGATGCAGCCAATTCGTAAGGTAAAGGGTTAAATCATTTTTCATGACATTTTAACCCATTTACAATTCAAGACTTTTCAAGGCTTCAAATGAACTTCTGCAATTTTGTGAGCAGCTCTATTAACCCCCTTACACATTGATGTCAAAAGCTCAAACTGCCAACCTGCACATTTTTCTCATGATGCAATTCAGAATTTAACCAATTCAATATTGTTTCACAAAGATCATGGATCTCGGTCAAACAAGACTGAATTGGTTAAATAATTCTGAGGTGCATTATGGGACCACATTCCAGCTTGAAATATCGGAATTTTGACAACAGTGTGCAAAGGGTTAATCTCATAACATCCACAACTAAAAACCCTTCTCTTCTGTGATAATGTATTGTTTATGAACGATCAATTGTTGAATCAAATACTTAAGTATAATATCTTGTTTGACAGTGCTCATTAAGCTACTGCATAATTTGGGTGACATTATTATGGCAGAATTTTGCAGCTGAAAAAACATTGGTATTTGACATCGAAAGGCTGGAGCTTAATAGTGACACACTTTTTGGTAAATGCAATCCTGACAATTGAACTTGACCTGTATTTCATCTGCTGTTTCCAGTAAATTTTACCCTTTGAACACTGAAAATGTTACCCAGGAGTACATCCAGGGCCCTAACTCTGAAACCATGTAAACAACTGATTCAGTACAGCGGAGCTAGAAAGCAGAGTTGACAATGAGTGTTTTTGCAAATTTTTATCAAGCTACCTCCAGCAGTTCTGGAAATATGACTCCATACGGAGTGTAGGATGGGAGTTACCAAAAGAGACAAATTCTGTTGAAAAAGACAACATTGAAATGGGTGTATGAAGATTTAGAAATCAAAATGAAAAATTTATTCCTACCTTATCCACTCTAAAGAAAACACTTTTTGTGGAAAACTCCAATAATGGACTGATGAAATCTGAAGATACATTTACTTTCATAATCAGTTCTTTCCCACCTTGACGTCCAATAATTGCATGACACACCAGCTTTTCTTGTACAAGCTGTGGGCTGTAAAATAAAACCAAAAAATTCAATAATTAAGCATCCAGAAAAAAATATTTGATTAATAAGGATATTCTCTTGCGTCGACTTTTATTATTCTGATTTTTATGACATTTTAAAACTTTAATCCTTTATCCTGCCAGGCCATATCCTTCCAGTGTTATCCACAAAAATCACAGATCAAGCTGTATTACTTTTTATTGTTGCAACAAAAACACAGCATGTGATTCTACATGGAAATCACCCATCGAGCTTGTTTTATTGAAGAGTGCCTGCAGATTCACATCAATAAAATTGTAATAAGATTACCAAGTTAATAGCAATATACAGCCAGCACTATCAAAAAAAAATTGCTTTCATATCTAATTTTTTTTTTTTCAGTTGTTTCCTCCAAAACATAGCTCATGATTCCTCAACAGAATGAGCTCAGTGAGTTCATTCCAATAAGGGGGACATAAGGTATGTTTTTGGAGACCAAAAAAAAAGAAAATTGTTCTTAATTCCAAAAATTTGCTTGCATGGTTAAAGAGTTAATTTCATCGGCAATCACCACAGTTATTGTTGTTTTCTGAAAAGTTTTCCATGATGTGAACATCAAAGAAACAACAGGTATAGTTTTTTTTCACTTCCTTGAGGCAGAAAAGCATGTTTTGTAAACATTTGGAACGTCATTTTCTTTTAAACAAACTACTCATTTGGACAGCATTTCTCTTTTTAGTCAAAATTCAATTAATACCCAAACAATGTTTACATCAGGGACCAGCTGTGAGGGTGATTAGGGCGATTATGTCAACCTTTTAAGCCCAAAGTTGCCTAGAAAAATAGTTGGGGCGATTACAAGTCGCCCTTTAAAAACTGGCCAAAATGAGGAAAGGCTGAACTGAGTGATCAGAGGTTTACATAAAAACGATTATTTTTAAGAATCGAATGTGCTTGAGTGTGATAAATGGGCATTTTCATTCGGCAAATAAGCGATCATTTATTTGAAATCACAGGAGAATCAATTGTCCATTGTCGCTTTTTGCAGCTTTTTATTTCTATTTTGTTCCGTTTCAGTCGGAGCTTCAAGTGTTGAAACGAAAATAGGCGACTCAACAAAATAACCCAGTTTGAAAGTAGGTTACGTCACTTAGGATGCCAAAAATTCTCTGCTGAAAATGTATACACAATGGACTTATTTTCTAACACTGTATTTTTATTTTGTTTTGCTGAGGACTGTTAATTGTTGGACCATCTATTCCCCCCAAAAAATGAATGGAATTGAAACACGTGAAAAAAAGCTTTAGTGATGACAAGAAAAGCTTTGTACAAAGCACAAGTGAACATATGAAGGATATTGGAAAAAGCACCTTCCAAGCAACCTTCTTACATCTGGTCCTGTTCACACTTTCAGATTTAGGAAATTATTAGCTTAGTAGACTTTGATGAAAGGCAACCACAGGAGGGTGCTGGGGGGGGGGGGGGGGGGGGGTTGGCATGAAGAAGAGGGGAGGGGTCATGAAGGAGAGGGTGGCAGTAGGGGATTTTCAATCAATAATTACTTTGTGATTTTTTAACCTGGCATAGATGCATCACAGACAACTGGACCTGGATTAATCAGGTGTTAATGGAGGACCACGGGCTGAAAATACGAAGGGGTGGCAGGAGGTGGGAGATAAATATTCTTAATTTTCCCCACTTGCCTATGAAGTCTCCCTACTTGACTCTGCAGTCTCCCTATTTTTTCTGGACCCTAGGCTGGTACCTGGTTTACATTTTGTGAAAAGAAAAGCAGTTCATCCACTAAATTGATAATGTCAAAAGATAAGAGTGAGGAATATATTATATATTTTTTACAAGATAATTTGAAATGTGTAACAATTTTTTTTTGATACCTATGACCATGATTGATATAAGAAAATATTTCTTTGTTGGTGATGTGCATTACGCAATACATTTAGATCAATCAGTTTGCTTTTTTAGCAGTTGGGTGTCTTAACCCTTTACCCAACGTAACGGCCAAAACCGGCCAGCGCTATTCTCAAAAATCGCCAATTAATTTTCATTATTTTTTTCATTTTTTGTCTCAAAAACATAGGTTATGACCCCTCGTTGGAACGAGCTCGTCGAGCTCGTTCCAACGAGGGTTCATAACCTATGTTTTTGAGACAAAAAATGAAAAAAATTAGTTATTCAAGAATTATTTTTGCAAGTGTCGTCTGCTTTTCATGTTAGGTAAAGGGTTAATTAAAATAAAGACCAGCACAAACTTCAATTAAAACATCGCAATGCTTACAACAAAAAGAATACCCACTGTTTTTAAATTTGTACCAGAATTATCTCATTCATGACTGCAAGGAAATCTAAGTTTTCAATGTTTCAGCCACTCATGAAAACTTCAGTTTCCTTACAGTCAATCATGAGATAATTATGGTAGTGATTAAAAAACAGTAGGTATACTCTGTATATACCACTTCATAAGTCAAGTGGCTCTGATAACAAGATGACAAGACTTACTTCTGGACAAATCCTTCAAGCTTCATGTCAATGGTAGAACCAGGGGGTAGATCAAACCTATTTGGAGATAGCTTAAATATTGGCTTTGATGGCTGTGGTGGAGGAGATTTGTTCTGTAATATAAAATAATGTATATAAGGCTATTAAAAAAAAAATTCTTGTTTTTCAGGCACCTCCCTCATCATAGAAAATCTGCCTCATCACCTTTTTTCACCTGGAAATCTCTTCCATGACATTATTTTGCATGTGCAGGACAAATATTCAACCAATTATACCTTGTTTGACAAGGCTCACAAGAGCTCTGTCAAACAAGATATAGTTGGTTAAATTTTCAACTACATTATGGGAAATTTTCACTGCTGAAAAAATTGGTATTCCACATAATAGTGTAAGTAGTTAAATTTCTGATTCCAACTATTTTCAGAACTGTTTTGTGAATAAACAACAAAAAAAAAGCCTCCCTCCCTCAACATAAAATTGAGGAAAAATTGCCTGAGAAACAAGAATTTTTTTTTTTTATAGGCCTAAATGTTTGAACAGGTTTGTTCAATACAAAAAAATGAACAGAAGACTTCTTTAAATTCGATACAACTTTGTTTGAACTGTTATTTCAATATACTTTACCTAAAAACTTCCTGGTAACAGAATGTACAAATATGTAATCTTACAAAATATTGTAAAGTGGGAAATATTCAATGGTTGATTAGTATTTTCTGGTCTAAAAATTGACAATTCAGATTTAATTCATGGTCTTATTTAACAGGGTTTGTTAGTTATGTAAATTAAAATACATTGAAGTTTTTCTAATTTGTTTTTGTAAATTGGTAATTAATCAATTCAAGCAAAAGAAAACATTTCAATGAAATTAAAACTTTTTTGAGAAAACAAAATAGCTTTTCAATTAACAAATGTATTTTGTGGACAAAATAAATAGGAACATTTAACAATTTCCCCAGTTTTAACATATCAAGATTAGTAATTATTTTAATGCAGAGACAAATTCTGTTGAAAAAGACAACATTGAAACATTATATTAGAAAAACAATACTTGTTATAACAATACAATATATACTGTCAAAACACCTCGCTCAAATAAATAGATATGAAATGATTCTTTCTACAGAGATATTATTTTTTTAAAAGTACAAAATAAATGATACCCTCAATGCAGATACATCAGTTTACATTAAAAAACCCACTGAAATCCCAATTTCTACACAATACAAATTTTCATAAATTATGGAAATAAAGATAAAGACCATAGCAATATTTGTTCAATACCTATCTATCTTTGCAGACTCAACTGTACAAGACATCTCTACATTAAAAGTCTGAAACGAGGGTATGCACTCAACTCTTAACCCACTGAGATTATTTTAAAATAATTTTTAGAAATATAGTCATGGCTGCTGGGAAGCAGCCATGACAAAATTTGATAAAAATGTGATGGAAATTCTAACTTCAGGAATCATTGGTAAAAAAAAAGTGATTAAATTCTGAGGAAGAAATTGGACTAAGGATTGAGATATTGCACTTAGCTGCGACAAATGGTAAAAAATGAAACAAATTCAAAGCCAATAAAGAGCAATAATTCTGACAGAAATTCTCAGAACAACACCTTCATTAAACAAGAAGCTCTACATTAATAAGCTACACTTGCATACAAAATATGATGTCATTCTGCCAAATATTTTAAAAGTAATTGAGTTTAAAAACCTGTTGGCCGCGCAGACTGACCGACAGACCAACGTTGCCAGATTTAGAGCAGCTTATCACAGCTAAAATTCCCAAATAATACTTTTTCTATTCTAGTGGCAAGAGATTTGATTTGTCCTGGGCAGGAATATCTGCAAGGAGCATGCAAGGAGTTAATCATTAATCATTCAACTTGGTTCTCATATACTTTAGTGTAAAAGGGGGGAGTGTGGTGGCTCAGAGGTAGACTGATGGACTTCTATGCTAGAGGTCCTGAGTTCGATCCCCATCCGGGACGACTCACGTTTTGTCCTTGGGCAAGGCTCTTTATCCCAGTTGCCTACATGAGGGCACGATGATGCTATGTACTAAGGTGTACTGCACGTCGATGGTGCACATGTCTTCAACCACTGTACCTCTGCTAGAGCGGAGCTTGAACAGAGTTAGAATGCTGAGGAGCTGACAGTTGCTCATCGATGCTTGGTGGTTCTCTCCGGGTACTCTGGCTTCCTCCACCTGTAAAACTGCCATGGTCTTGATTAGCCATTGTGCATAAGTATGTGACCTTAAATACCAATAAATAAATAGTATAAAAGGAAATTTGATGGTTGAAAAGTAAACAAGATAATGGGCAACTTGTAGGACATTAAAATATTACTCAATTTATACAAGTGTAAAATGGAATTTGTGACTGCATGGAGTATATTTCTCACCATACCGAGAAAAGTTTTTTTTATGTCCCCACACAATATTGTGGTATGCTTATAACCTCTTATTGGAATGAGGGGATACAGGGTATATTTTGGAGGCAAAAATAAATTTAAATGGTGATTTTTGTGAGTGCTGGCTAGATTTGACCATGAAGTAAATGGTTAATACCTTGCATAACCATGCTGCTGTCATAGTAAGAGAGGTGATGCAGACTGTTAACTTCTAGCACACTGACAATAAAACTGTTTTTAATGACATGAGTGTTGGATCAAGCAGTTAACTCTTTACACAACGAATCGGCCACATCCGCCCACATAATATGCAAATTCAGCAGCTGAAAAAATATTTTTCAAAACATTTCAACAAAACCATAACATGTGACCCCTCTTTGGAACGACCTTGTCAAGCTTGTTCTAATGAGGGGTCACATGATATGGTTTTGTGGAAATTTTTGAAAAAAAAAATATTTAAAATAATAAATTTTGATATCATCTGCATTGGGTAAAAGGTTAACCAATTAATTATTTCATGCTCCAGAGCCCCTACAATTCTGTCAAACATGATATAAATCATTGCCTTGTTCAGGACTAGAAGCACATATTTGGCCTTTATTTAAGTACAGGTACTGCAACTTAACTCTTTACACACCCATATCAAAATACCTAAGTCATAAGCAGCAAATTTTTCCCAAAATACAATTGTGAATTTAATAAAGTCTTGTCTGAGATCTGGTTAAGATTGAATGGTTAAATTTTGAGTTGCAGCATGGGAAAAAGTTACAGGTTGAAAATTTTATATATCAACATCAGTGTGCCGCGGGTTTAAGGATTCATATTGTGTGAATGCATTTCATATTTCCTTTGAAGCAAAACTATTTTCTTTGTATTGATTTGTCTTACTACAACTAAGGAGATATATGGTTCTAAAGCAAAGATATTTGAACAAATTTTGACAATCTAAAATACTTTACCACTTTTTAGCACTCCACCAGTTACATACATAATTATACTGTGCAGAAACATTACTATTATAAACTATAGTATTTTGACATCCCTGTACAGAAAGTAAAATGACAATCTGAGTGCCTTGTGTCAGATTGCAACTCATTGTCAAAAGTTGGAAAAGTTAGCTGATGTACCACCATGTGCTTAGAACAAAGAATTAAACTTACTTTGAATTTCATATCCAGTGGATTATAGGCTGCAAGTTCTTTCTTTGCTTTTGCTGTTGCACTAAATCCTTCTGTACTCCAAACTAACTGTTGATGCCGTCGACCATTGTTTGTCAAAAGGAAAACTTTTGACAATGGACGATTACTGAAATAATGAAAAGATAAATGCTACTTTTCATAAAATGTATTTCTTTTATCTTCAAACCATGTTCACTGGCATTATTATTGGTCACAAAAAATAATTTTTCTGAAATTCCAAGTCTAAGAAGGCCATTGGCCATTAAAAAAAAAAAAAAACTAAAACAAGAAAATTTCAACAGACCTGATGGATACTTTTCTGATAACAGCCAAAAAGAGTAGGCATTACAGCAATAGTTAGTAACATAATGGAAAGAAACTCTATCAAACAAGTGTAGCAGTCAAAATGTCAATGAAAACATATAGTGTACAAGCCTGCAAATAATTTTTGTTTTGGAGTCTGTAATGACAGAAACAAGGTCAGGATACCTCGCTTGAGTCATGAACAAGCATTATGGGAAGTATGAATAAGATCAGTCTATTGAACCACTTTTTATGGACAAAGTTATAATGCACAAATTGTCTTTGACCTTGACTTTGAAGTTAAGGTCTCGAGTCAAATTCATGACATAACCTTGAGTCAAAAGGAATCATTGTGTGAGGTATGAACAAGATCTGTCCATAGAATCATATGCTCCTCAAAAAATAACTGCAGTTTAACTTCCATATTCATGAGATGACCTCACATGAAAGAAAATTTAAAAATAGCATGTGCTACCCGAGAATGGCAAATTGAATGGGTGACCAACGGTTTTCTTTGTGTTATGTTGTGTTAGAGAGTCTCGGTTATTGAGAAAACACGCTAGTTCTTGTCTTCCGACATTTTAAAAAATGCCAAGATTAACCGAAAATCAGAGGTTGCATGCCATTGGTGTGCATGAGCCTGGGATACCTCCAGATGAGCTCGCTGCTGGTTCAGAGTCACTGTGGCCACAATTTACCGTCTCACTGGAAGGTATAGAACCACTGGATCTACTGTCGACCGTGTTCAGGTCGACCAAGAGTTATGACAAGGCCCGACACATCAGGATGTCTCACTTGTGGGATCGCTTCCTTCTGGCGAAAAGGACAGCAGCAATTACTCCTGGCAGAACTAACAATAGAATCAGTGCACAAACTGTCTGCAACAGACTCGCTGAACATGGCATCCCCACGGACCAATCCTTGCCTTACTCAACGTCATCATACATACCATCAGAATGGAATGAGTACGTCAGCGTGTTCGCTGGACTCAGCAGCGTTGGAGCCCAGTTCTTATTAGTGATGAATCATGATTTTGTCTATGGTGTGCTGATGGTAGGGCAAGAGTGTATCACCGACAAGGAGAATGGTTTTCTGACGCTTGCGTGCGAGAAAGCGACCGTTTCAGCGGGGGTAGTGTAATGGTTTGGGCAGGAATTTCCTTGCACCATCGAATGCAGTTGATCTTCATTGATGGTAAACTGAATGGACAGTGAAAAAGGGACAACATTCTTAATACATTTGTTGTCCCGTTGTTCAACGGTAACGTCAGATTGCAGTTATTCAAGCAAGACAATGCCCAATGTCACGTGGCGCGTATCTGTCGTGACTTTCTTGAGGAGCAGAGCATCAAACTTCTTCCCTGGCCCCCACTTTTGCAAGATTTGTTGCCAATTGAGCATCTTTGGGATCAAGTGGACCATCGGGTACAACATCACGATCTTCAGATGTTAGGCGATTTACGTAATGTTCTAAAGCAGGAGTGGGACGCAATATCACAGGATGACATCCAGACACTTATCAGGTCCATGTCCCATCAATGCATTGCCATCCAAGAGGCAAACGGTGGACATACATGCTACTGACTGCATGTGTGAACTTTTCATTTCACCCCATGTCTGAACTGCGACGTCCTGACGTGACGCAACAGTAAGAACATGAAATGATGCAAATTCATACAGCTGGACTCGTAATATGAGTTTACAATAATTTGTTTGGGACTAAAGTCGATAATACTAAAAAAATTGCTCGTCAAAGTTTATTATACTTTCTTTTTTGACTAGGTATATATTCAGGTCAAACAAATTTCTAAACTAAGAGGTGAAAAATAGTTCCCAATATTCTACACATGCACTTAATACAACACTCCATTTCAATCCTGGACATTTTCAATTAAAATTTCTTTTAGTTATCAGGTAGGGTCCTGCAAAGATTCAAATCTGATTTGATTCCCCTCATCTTGATGATTTAATTCAATATGAAATGAAATTTTCAAATCATCAAGGTCTTCACAAAATGCTACCAAGTGTGTCCTCTCAAACTCTTCTTCATCATTTGGACTCCTGTACAGAAAACCTAATGACACAAGAAGAGCTCAAGGATGTTGCACAACCAAAATTACTCTCAATCTGTTCTGGAATATTCCACCTCTTTGATTAAATTGCCCTGACAGACAAGTCACTATTGCATACAATGCTTGATTGCAGACTGAGAATATTTACAGTTGTAAGAAGGTGCAATATCTAAAACTCGAAGAGCATTGAGATTCAATTTGAGATTAGATGTGATTCAAAATCCTTTATCTGATTTAATTTGTGATTCGATTCCTCTCAAAATTTAAGATTTGCAGTGCTCTACTATCATGTTCACTTTACTTGGTTAATCTCTATTATTTCTCTTCATTCACACTGTAACACTCATGAAGAAAGAATCACCCTTTCAGTTACTGAAAAGTAAACTGTACCACACCCATCACCAAATGCCTTGTCATCAACAAGGCCCAACTTTAGAATGAGTCGTGAATTCATGGAGTATCCAGTATCTTCATGGAATATTTTCAAGGGTTTTCAAGGAGATAGAAGACTATGTATTCAATAATTTTCAACAGGTTTCCTACAGAAAGGACTGATCAAATTCAAGACTATTCAAGGCCATTTCTCAAGAAATTCTACCATTTTTAAAGGCCCGACAATTGCCAATTTCAAGGATTTTCAAAGCCCTGCCTTCACTAGATCTATCTAGGACCTCTGGTCATTATCCCCTCCTCCCACTTCTCTATACGGGAAGTGGGGGGAGGAGAAATGACCAGACAGCCCTACTTGGGACTATGCCTTCACAAACTCTGGTATATAAAATTTTATTGTAATGATTACGTGCTTCATTAGCATTTATATTTCATGAATATTCAAGGCTTTTCAAGGCCTCCTGACACATTTTTCAGCATTTGAAGGCCTTGAATGACCCATAGTCCAATTCAAGTCTGTTCCTGGACTCCTAGGCCCTGTGGGAACCCTGCTCTTGGATGCTGTGGGCAAAAACAAGAGGTCTACCATCCAAGACCTACACACAGTTACATGAACATATAAACTGAGGGAATTTGTACTAAATATTTCTTATTTTAATGTAATATCACAATCATATCCACAACCTAGTGCAGGATTTTCACTCTATTTGACAGACATTCTGTTTGGAAGAGAGGATCCATTCCAGCAATATTTAGCTTGCTGCTTGGGGAATTGAATATTGCTGAACTCAATCTCCTCTGATTGGCTGATATTTCATTTCCAAAGGGTTTTCATGGAAGGTTTGAATATTCCTGGAATTTCCAGCCTTTACTATGAAAACAAGGATTTTTCACCCAGATCATCAATTAAAACTTTACTTAATCCTTTACCTAACATGAAAAGCAGATGACACTTGCAAAAAAAATTCTTGAACAACAAATTTTTTGTCTCAAAAACATAGGTTATTACCCCTCATTGGAACAAGCTCATCGAGCTCGTTCCAATGAGGGGTCATAACCTATATTTTTGAGACAAAAAATTAAAAAATAATGAAAATTAAATAGCGATTTTTGTGAATGGCACTGGCCGGTTTTGACCATTACGTTGGGTAAAGGGTTAACATAACACCAATATACGGCCAGCATTATTTTCAAACATCACCATTCAAATTTTATTATTTTTTACATTTTTACCTCAGAAACATAGCCTATGAACCCTCATTGGAATATCTTGTTTCACTCATTTCAATGAGGTGTCACAAGCTATGTTTTTGAGTAAGAAATTGAAATTTTGAATTATATGACACATTTTTTCAATTTTCAAAATTCTTTCTGTACACAGTGAGTGATTACTAGTATTAGTATTTTATGATATAAATTTCTAAATACCTGAAATTTGGTCCCAAATCAAGTTGTGGGGAAAGAGGTGGGTCTGACACTATTGTTGTTCCTTCACCATATGCTGTCAAAGGAATATGTCTCACTTGGCTTTCAATAAAATTGATTTGGAGTTTGTCTTGAAATCTGTAAAAGTAACAAAATTATTAGTTCAGACAAAAATAATCTGCATGTTGAAAAAATAAAAGGCCCCCAAGGAGCCTTTGGCTCTCCCTTGACACAAAGTTGTTGAAAAGAAGGATTTAATAAGCATCTGTGGATAGTTAACAGAACAGAGAAATGAAGTCATGTAATTATTAAGAACTATGTCGTCCATATCAGATGATTTTTCTTCATATTGAGATGCTACCAAACACAATGCCCAGATTTCCAGTAATGCAAAACTAGGGAGCCCAAATAACACCTAAAGAATTAACTTTACAACCTTAAATTTGACTTCCTTCCAAGAATGCCATATATCAAATATCAATAAATTTGAATGTTGGATCTGAAGGAGAAATTTGAAGATTATTTGTCATATTACACAAAGTTAAAATTTGGGCTCAAATATGAATCCAGGGATTTTATTTAAACGAACTTGAATCTGAGCCCCCCACCCCCAACACACCACCCCTTCCATAATGATGTATACCAAATACAAAAAGATTCTGACTGATGGTTCTGGGGAAGAAGATTTTTAAAGAATATTTTTTATACAATTACGCCAAGATAAATTTGGGCTCCTGTATCCAGCCCAGATATGAACCGAGGGGTTTAATTGGAACACAGTTGTATCTGAACCCTTATGGATTCTGTACAGCAAATATCAAAAGATATTTGGTGGTTCTGGAGATGTTTAATTTTTGAAAATATGTTAGCTCAGCATTTTTTTTCATTTCCCCCTACAGTACACAATGACACAAATGATGTCAATTTTTTGTTGCCATTACTGGTCCTAAGTATACCTCATACTAAATAACAGTTCCCTGTTCCACATGGTTTGAAATGTATGGGCGTTTGAAAATATTTCTATTTTTAGCTCATGAGATTTTATGGGCGCAGAAAAGATTTTTTTTGCATGAATCAAGTACTTATGGCTCAATAATACCTCACACCAAATTTGGTTCAAATTGACTCATCAGTTTAGCAAATGAAAATTATGGGCGGGGCCAAATATTTTACCCTCTCATTACAAATATTTTACCCTCTCATTTGAGCAAACCTTATTCTACACCTTAAAAGGAAGCTCAGTCCCAAATATCAAGGCATTGTAAATCGGTTCCTGAAAAGAATTTTTTTAAATTTTGGAGCATTTTCCCCCAATCCCTTCCCTATAGTGGGAGGGGAGGGGGAAGTTTATTCAAACACAATCAAAATGTAATGTCACAGCAAACAATCACCTCAAATTTAACTGAAATCAGTTCACCGATTTTGAGGAGAAGTCGAGAACGCCATGTACATGGGTGCCAGTGGAGAGTGATCAGTACAGCTTACCCTTACTTTCAGTCAGGTGAGCTAACACGAGCAATGCAAAGCAGGGCATGCGTTATCATGTTCCAAATCTGTTACCTTTTTATTTTTGTGTACAAACAATAATGTGTCGGGCTCTAGAACAATTCAGGCTTTTATTACAGTGTAACCCTGTCAATGAATAGCCTCTTTGCAAGTAGATTACTCAATTAACAGGAGTATTCAATCAACATGGATTTGGTCACTTCCCTGTATATTAGAGCATGAGCATTTGTTGTTATATCTTACTTGAGAGAGTTCATAGAGCTCTGTCAAACATGATATAATAAATTATATGCCTATACTGGATGTAGTGAGGCCAAACAGGTCTATAAACAAAGAGAAATTGGTAATCGTCAGGCTAATTTCTCAACATATAACAAAATTTTTGATTCAATTAACAGGAGATTGCTCTATAACCTATATGGTATTAACTGGAGATTGCTCTATAACCTATATAGGTCAAATTTGTACTGATGGTACTGTTAATGGTTTTGTGTCAGGAAGTTACATTCAATTAACAGGGATATTCAATTAAGAGATATCCAAATAAGTGAGCTCCACTGTATCAACTTTTCACAAAATAGTCACAGAGAGCCTGAATGGATGATCAAATCAGTGAGAGAAATCATTCCTAATAGAACTTCTGGAGAGTGATAAGTGAATTTAAAATCAAAACAAAATACTAAAAACTTCAATTTCTCCACTCAATTTAAGTTACAACAAGAGGGATGTTACATCCCAATGATCACCTACATTCGCGCTTGATAATGTCGTTCCAATGTAACATGCCTAATATTTAGTTAATATAAATCATTAACTGGGCATCAAATGATTAATGGTCTATATTTCTGCATTTATTATATATCAATTCAATATAGAATCAATGGATATAAAAGCATTTTTTTCTTTTAGAAATGTTTATGATTAAGAATATGAATCTTGAGGCCAGATATTAAATCATAAATAAGAATTAGGAAAGGCTTTCATAAATCGCTGAAATTGTAATTGAAGAACATTCAATGGTTAAAGAGGAGTTGCGGAAAAACATTCGTTCAAGAAAGTGACTATAAGTCCCAACAAAAATACATCACATCAACAACTAAAATAAGCCTTAAGTAACAAGTATGAGAAAGTATTAAATAAAAAAAAAAAGTTAAACAAAATTCTTTTTAAAGAAAGTGAATATAAGTCCCAAAAATCCCCCTCAAATTCCTCAAATATGCATGTAATAAGGGCGCAACGTTACCGCAATGTAGTTCAGTAACCCATGCGTACAATATCAATTGCCTGGAAAGACACACAGAAACAGAACTCACCTTAACACCTCACCTTAACACAAACTTTTAGAACTTAAAATTTAGTAAGTCAGACAAAAACGTGAACATTGTGACTGAAAAAAAGAAAAGAAATCAGTTAAATTTCTGCATACAGTAGGGTTAATACCTACAGTTGTTATTCAAATGAGAAAACAAACAGTAATGAGAGGTGAAGGCACCACAATCTGCACAAAAGCTGACTTTAACGCAAATTCTTACAACACCTAAACGTTAATTCTTACAACAAGTTTTGGCAGAAAATCAGCCTCAAATATGCATGTAATGAGGGTTAAATTTTACTGCAATGGAGTTCCGTAACCCAAGTGTGGAAAATTAATCGCCTGGAAAGACACATAGAAACACAACTCACCTAAACACAAAGTTTACAAAGTTTTACAACTTAAAATTTACTAAGTCCGAGAAAAACATGAAAATTTTGACTGAAAAAAAAGAAAATTTCCGTTAAATTTCTGCATACAGTAGGGTTAATACCTACAGTTGTTATTGAAATATGAAAATCAACAGTAATGAGAAGTTAAAGCACCACAATCTGCACAAAAGCTGACTTTAACACAAATTCTTACAACACCTAAACGCAAATTCTTACAACTTTTGGCAGAAAATTTTAGGTGAAATTTGGAAAAAAAAGTCGTAGTATCAGGGTTAAATACTATTCTGATAGTCCCCTACAACCTACATATGCAATATCAAAGGCCTGAGCCCACTGATCTTTGAGAACTCACCTTAACACCTTACCTTAACACAAACTTTTAGAACTTAAAATTTACTAAGTCCGAGAAAAACATGAAAATTTTTACTGAAAAAAAATAAAATTTCCATTAAATTTCTGCATACAGTCGGGTTAATACCTACAGTTGTTATTGAAATATGAAAATCAACAATAATGAGAAGTTAAAGCAACACAATCTGCACAAAAGCTGACTTTAATGCAAATTCTTACAACACCTAAACGCTAATTCTTACAAGTTTTGGCAGAAAATCAGCCTCAAATTCCTCAAATATGCATGTAATGAGGGTTAAATATTACTGCAATGGAGTTCAGTAACCCAAGTGTAGAATATTAATCGCTTGGAAAGACACATAGAAACACAACTCACCTAAACACAAAGTTTACAAAGTTTTACAACTTAAAATTTACTAAGTCCGAGAAAAACATGAAAATTTTGACTGAAAAAAAAGAAAATTTCCGTTAAATTTCTGCATACAGTAGGGTTAAAACCTACAGTTGTTATTGAAATATGAAAATCAACAGTAATGAGAAGTTAAAGCACCACAATCTGCACAAAAGCTGACTTTAACACAAATTCTTACAACACCTAAACGCAAATTCTTACAACAACTTTTGGCAGAAAATTTTAGGTGAAATTTGGAAATAAGTCATAGATCAGGGTTAAATACTGTTCTAATGGTCCCCTACAACCTACATATGCAATATCAAAGGCCTGAGCCCACTGATGTTTGAGAAATTAACCTTAATATTAAATCTTACAATATTGAACACGCCGGACGCCGACACCGACGCTGACGCTGACGCCCGAGGTTATGACAATAGCTCACCACATCTTACAGATGTAGGTGAGCTAATAAAATAGCAACTTGAGCAGACATTCCGCCAGAACAAATTTGAAATTAAATCTGAAATCTTGAGTTTGTACTCAATTTCGGCTGAGTACTGGGTCTAAATCTTTAAATAACAAACATCGGATACATATGATTATAGTAACATACCTTACAGAATCATCAAGTTTTGCTGTGACAGTAATTTCTATGGCTGATTCTGGACCTATTTCACCCTGTTGTGGTTCCACTCTGAAAACACTTTTGGCTCTCACCTGAAGTATAACAAGAGGGATGTTACATCCCAATGCTCACCTACATTCGTGCTTGATAATGTCGTTCCAATGTAACATGCCTAATATTTAGTTAATATAAATCATTAACTAGGCATCAAATGATTAATGTGGTTTATGTGATGGCTTTGGAAAGTCTATATTTCTGCATTTATTATATATCAATTCAACATAGAATCATTTGATATAAAAGCATTTTTTTCTTTTAGAAATGTTTATGATTAAGAATATGAATCGTGAGGCTAGATATTAAATCATAAATAAGAATTAGGAAAGGCTTTCATAAATCACTGAAATTGTAATTGAAGTACATTCATTGGTTAAAAAGGAGTTGCAGAAAAACATTCATTCAAGAAAGTGACTATAAGTCCCAACAAAAATACATCACATCAACAACTAAAATAAGCCTTAATGTTACTAGTAACAAGTATGAGAAAGTATTAAATAAAAAAAAAAGTTAAAAAAATTTTTTTTTAAAGAAAGTGAATGTAAGTCCCAAAAATCCCCCTCAAATTCCTCAAATATGCATGTAATAAGGGCGCAACGTTACCGCAATGTAGTTCAGTAACCCATGCGTACAATATCAATTGCCTGGAAAGACACATAGAAACAGAACTCACCTTAACACCTCACCTTAACACAAACTTTTAGAACTTAAAATTGAGTAAGTCAGACAAAAACGTGAACATTGTGACTGAAAAAAAGAAAAGAAATCAGTTAAATTTCTGCATACAGTAGGGTTAATACCTACAGTTGTTATTGAAATGAGAAAATAAACAGTAATGAGAGTGAAGGCACCACAATCTGCACAAAAGCTGACTTTAACGCAAATTCTTACAACACCTAAATGCTAATTCTTACAAGTTTTGGCAGAAAATCAGCCTCAAATTCCTCAAATATGCATGTAATGAGGGTTAAATATTACTGCAATGGAGTTCAGTAACCCAATCATAGAATATTAATCGCCTGGAAAGACACATAGAAACACAACTCACCTAAACACAAAGTTTACAAAGTTTTACAACTTAAAATTTACTAAGTCCGAGAAAAACATGAAAATTTTGACTGAAAAAAAAGAAAATTTCCGTTAAATTTCTGCATACAGTAGGGTTAATACCTACACTTGTTATTGAAATATGAAAATCAACAGTAATGAGAAGTTAAAGCAGCACAATCTGCACAAAAGCTGACTTTAACGCAAATTCTTACAACACCTAAATGCAAATTCTTACAACAACTTTTGGCAGAAAATTTTAGGTGAAATTTGGAAAAAAGTCATAGTATCAGGGTTAAATACTGTTCTGATAGTCCCCTACAACCTACGTATGCAATATCAAAGGCCTGAGCCCACTGATCTTGGAGAACTCAGCTTAACACCTCACCTTAACACAAACTTTTAGAACTTAAAATTTACTAAGTCCGAGAAAAACATGAAAATTTTGACTGAAAAAAAAGAAAATTTCCGTTAAATTTCTGCATACAGTCGGGATAATACCTACAGTTGTTATTGAAATATGAAAATCAACAGTAATGAGAAGTTAAAGCACCACAATCTGCACAAAAGCTGACTTTAACGCAAATTCTTACAACACCTAAACGCTAATTCTTACAACAAGTTTTGGCAGAAAATCAGCCTCAAATTCCTCAAATATGCATGTAATGAGGGTTAAATATTACTGCAATGGAGTTCAGTAACCCAAGTGTAGAATATTAATCGCCTGGAAAGACACATAGAAACACAACTCACCTAAACACAAAGTTTACAAAGTTTTACAACTTAAAATTTACTAAGTCCGAGAAAAACATGAAAATTTTGACTGAAAAAAAAGAAAATTTCCGTTAAATTTCTGCATACAGTAGGGTTAATACCTACAGTTGTTATTGAAATATGAAAATCAACAGTAATGAGAAGTTAAAGCAGCACAATCTGCACAAAAGCTGACTTTAACACAAATTCTTACAACACCTAAACGCAAATTCTTACAACAACTTTTGGCAGAAATTTTAGGTGAAATTTGGAAAAAAAGTCGTAGTATCAGGGTTAAATACTGTTCTGATAGTCCCCTACAACCTACATATGCAATATCAAAGGCCTGAGCCCACTGATGTTTGAGAAATTAACCTTAACACTAAATCTTGCAATATTGGACACGCTGGACGCCGACGCTGACGCCCGAGGTTATGACAATAGCTCACCACATCTTACAGATGTAGGTGAGCTAAAAAAAGCAGATGAAAATTCTGCAAAACATTCTTGTAACAAGATGGCTATCTCAAGTGTTTCAGAGCTAAAAGCTAAAGAAATAGACTCATATTTTTGGCAAATGCTTCATAACAACCAGATGCAAATGCCAATTTGCTCTATTGGCACACTCTAAAAACAAGACCAATGGTGACTGCCCGGCCATGGATGCCCCCGAACTATGGCCAAATGGCCTACAATACTGGAATGAAAAGTTTTATGTTGAATTTGTTTAGAATGAAAAACCTGATTCCTGTGAGAGAATCAAATTTTCCCACTCCTGTAACCTTGACAGTTGTCACTCAAGCATGGTGTTGCTGTGCTACAGACCATCCATTGGTCTTTACCTTTCTGTGAAGTTTTGTGGAAATCCACCAAAGCATTATAGAATTATGGCTCCGGAAGGACAAATACAGTCTGTGAGAGAATTAAGTTTTCCTATTCCTGTCATCTTGACCTTTGTCACTGGAGCATGTTGTTACTGTGCAACAGACCTTCCATTGGTCTTTATCCTTGAGTAAAGTTTCACGGAAATCCACCAAAGCATTACAGAGTTATGGCTCCAAACGGACAAATAAAGTTGGATAGATGGACTGACAGACAAACTGATGGATGAACAGATGGCTGGACAGACAGCTATATGGACAGACAGATGGATGGATGGACAGACAACCCGGATTTAAGATGCCTCCCTATCAGGGACATGAACATAAGGGAATAAAATTGGTTTGATACAATCTATTTGCAAGTGCATTTTTACCCTTGAATTGATAAAAGCTTTAATTTTGTGAGTGCAATACATTCAAATACATCATAAAATTTTCACAACAAAACAATCAAGAAAAACA
Organism: Pictodentalium vernedei; assembly: GCA_031216915.1. Lineage (NCBI taxonomy): Eukaryota > Metazoa > Mollusca > Scaphopoda > Dentaliida > Dentaliidae > Pictodentalium > Pictodentalium vernedei. The sequence continues at coordinate 235,344,049 of CM062295.1, forward strand.
CAAACACCAAGTTGACTAAACACATTACTGAGAGTCAAATATGGTGAATTCAATGCAAAAGTTAAAAAATTTATAGTAATTTATATATTTTTTATACTTACCAATGACCCAGACATAGCTGGTGCTAACTCTTAAAACACAAATTTTGCCCCCCAATCCCCAAAATTTGCATCTAAAACCAAAGAAATCATGTCCTGAATGGCCCTCCATACCTTGCCTCCACTGCGCATGCGCAGTGTCAAGGAGGTCCCGAAATTGGCGCCAATTATCATTCTTACAAGCAGTGCCTGGTCAGCGCTATGTACTCAGCGGGGAGGTATGAGTTCCCAACTTCTGGGAGGGCCATCCCCGTCTGGGTCATTGGTAAGTATAAAAAATATAAATTACTATAAATTTTTTAACATTTTTATACTGTACCAATGACCCAGACATAGCTGATTAGTAAAAAGGCTTGAGGGCCTATGACATAGAGTAAAATCCAATAAGCTCAACTATATAAAATAGAGTCATCCCCTCGAGGAGAAAAGGAGTATTAGGCTTTACATGTATCTTTCTTATTTATGATAAATTAGAAAGACACAACACCCTCCATAATTGAGCATCATAACATTCATGTTCTCTATTAACATCCAGTATAATCCTTATACTAATTATTTTTAAAGTAAGCCAATAAATAAAGTTAGTCCAGAGAATTGAGACTCTTTATACTCTTTTAAAAGTGTCCGAGGATTGTATATTAACGCCCGTTTGACACGTGACATATACAAATGCTTCACACCAAGCTACACTTTAAAAATATGACATGAATGAATTTTTAAACATTAACTTTTCACTTTAAAACCATCCCGGTAACAACTCAGAATTACTGACTCCGGAGGAGGTATCCCCTTGTTTTCACTATAAAACAGGTGACCTAAGGGAACACCCTCCCCCCCCCCCCCTTCCCCTTGCCCTGGGTTAAATAGCCCAGAGCGAAGAGGGCAGCAGGACGGAGTCACTGCCTGAACAGAAAGCCTGCATAACTATAGTTGCAACTGTTTAGTGAACGACATTCTGAGCAGCAGATAACGGACCTAAACAATGCAGGTCTCCAGAAATGGACTCAATATTTCTGCGATAAAAATTCGTGAATGTGGATGGCTGAGACCAATATGCAGCCTTCATTAAATCTGTAATAGCAACACTATTTGCATAAGCCCAAGATGTAGAAAGAGCTGTTACTTCATGAGCCGAAATCTTAAGCACAGACTGCTGAGTTGAAGATAGATTATCATTAGCAGTACGGATAGTTAATTGAATCCATCTAGCAATAGAATGGACCGTAATGTCCTTTCTATTAGGCATCAGAGACAGAAAGAAGCGTTTACGTCCCTTTCTGATAAACTGAGATCTTGTTTATAAATACATAAAGCTCTAACCGGACAGAGTAAAGGCCTATGCCAGTCTGAAGACGGAAGGGCCTTAATAACAATAGGTTCCGGATATTTATTAGGAGCCTGATTCTTAGCCAAAAATCCCAACATTAGTAGTAAAGGTAATAGTGTTCCCGACACTACGATAGTGAGAATCGTCCACCGATAGTGCATGAAGCTCACTGACTCTTCAAGCAGAAGAGAAAGCTAAGAGAAATGCTGTCTTATAAGACCAGAATTTGAAATCTACTGTCTCAAGAGGCTCAAATGGTTTTCTTTTAGTTTAAGAAGAACCCAAGCTAAATTCCATTTAGGAATTAATCTAAGGGTTCTAGGTCTATTTATCGAAAAGTTTCTAACTAATTTAGATAAAGAGACATTAGATCCAATTGTAAACTATCATGGTGTGCATAGGTATCAGATAACATAGACCTATAACCTTTAATAGTAACAGGCTGCAGTTGATCTCGTCAAACAAGTATACTAGAAAGTTTGCAATGTCTGGTATGGAGGGATAAAAAATATCAACAGAATGATCCCTACACCAATGACGAAAGACCTTCCACTTAGCCACATAGTATAGCGAAGAGGAGGTCCTTCTACAGTTAGAAATCGCATCCACTGCTCGTCCTGTACAATGCTTGCCGTGCAAGAAGGACCGCACAACGGAATACGTGAAGGTTGAGACCTTGCAGGTTGTGATGAAGTTGACACGATTTCCCCTACGAAAGTAGATCCTCTCGTGGAGGAAGTTTTCGCGGTAAGTCCCACAGCAGACACCTGAGTAGATTTATCCATGGTCTCTGTGGAGACAGAGATGCTACCAACAGAATTGTATTGTGATTGTTTTATCTTTAGCAATATTTGCTGAATCAACGGCGCTGGAGGATATGCATATCCTATCATTTCGTCCCACGAGATCGATAGAGCGTCTACTGCATATGCTCGGGGATCCGGACATGGTGAAACATACGTCTGCAATTGATTGTTGAGTTGTGTCGCAAATAAGTCTATCATTGGCCGCTCCCATTGGTAGCAAATCTGATTGAATACCTGTTTGTTGAGAGTCCATTCTGACGGCAACAAGCGACCCTTCCGTGAAAGGGAGTCTGCTAATACATTTAGACGACCCGGAATATGACGGACCGAAAGCAGAACTTGGTGTTCTAGAACAAACAGAAGGATTCTTTCCGTTAAATTGAATAACAGAACGGAATGAGTGCCTCCCTGGTTCCGGATATATGCAACTACTGTCGTATTGTCGGACAGGATTTGGACATGCGCTTTCTGAATAATGTTCATCCAATGACGTAGTGCAAGCCAAATTGACATCATTTCTTGGATGTTTATGTGCTTGCCTAGAAACTGCGGAACCCAAAGACCCTGGCACTTCGAATCTGTTGGGATCAATGTTGTACCCCAACCTGTTTGACTGGCATCCGTCATAATCGTAAAACTCGGATCCGGCAACTGCAGTGGAACTCCCTGAGTCAACCACTGAATGTTTGCCCAAGTCTGAATCTCTTGTTACACTTGATTTGACAAGAGAACGTCTATATCGAGCAATTCATAGATTGCTGAAAGCTTGCCGTCGAAGAGAAGCTTCTCCAAGACCGAAGCGACTCTGAGAGAGTTCTTCACCTTACTATCCACGCGCGTGGATGTAGCTAGGGCTGCGTCACGTCTAACCAACTCCAGGTTTGCCATTGAAGGGCAGAGTTGTACGTGGAAAAGCTACTGCCCTTGAAAGAAATCTCAATGAGGATCATATCCTGGAATTCTTTCCCTTGAAGACGTAATGATAATGCCTTAGTAAGGTGGTCTGCGTATGATAAAGTGTCTAAGTTAAGTCTGTTAGACATTATTGTCGTTTCCAACGTCGTGGTTGGAATTGACATAGATGACGGTATAGACAATTCCAAGTCTTCAGCCTCGTCGTCTAGATGCAGAGGAACTCTCGGTATGCCCTGTCCTGCCGTTTCGAATTTATTCCTTGAATTGATGAAAGGCAGATTTAGAGCATTTGCGGACAAGAAACCAGACTTGCCTGTTTTGGTAGCAAGCTTATATATAGCGACATTCAATAATTCGAATGTTCTTGTGACATTATTGGACTGTGTCGGAAACTCAGGGACGATGTCCCTGAACCAATCAAAAAAAAATTCTGTGTCCAATGACGCTATTAGTCTCTTATCCGGCATCGCAGCATTCTAGTCCGACGGAACAACCTCTGGAAGATAATGCCGGATGAAATCTACGGCAGCTTATGTTGTTCCGAAAGGGAAAGCTCGAAATCCTCCGAATCCCTTTCGCCATCCTGTCGGACCCTATGAAGTGCTCGGTCGTCCATACCTGATGCTTCAGCGGAGCGTACCGACCCAGCGTCGTCGGATTATTCCTGATCCGACAGAGATTCTGTCGTTTGCTGGGATGCTGCGATAAGTTGTGCTATTTGGGATAGCACGTCCGTCACTGAGGCCTGTGGAGTAGCGGTCTTACGTTGCTTTACCGCTGGAAGCTCCGTGTACGTTGACCCCTGCATACTTCTATTATGCGAGCGTCCGGAGTCTACAGGCCTCGTGTCCCTTGGCTACCAGATGGCGTGACCTGTTCGCCGTGGAATCCCTGATTGGCGAAGCTGGCTGGATATCCGTGGTCATGTAGCCAAGGTGTGGACGTGTGCGCTGCCGTGAGGATGAGGAAGCCTTATCGACAGTCTCTCAGACTGTCTATATAACGCAGCGTCCCGAGCAGCGGACGTATGCTCCAAATGCGAAACGTTTTGTACCACAACATCTGGTCCCAGATGTAGCTGTACGAGAGAGGGACCTCTCTCGCTCGCAGCCCGGATGGACCTGGACGAGCTAGGAACCGGACTAACAGGCTTCCTCCGATCTCTCCTCTGATCCGTCGTCACTGGGTGTGCACTTTTGTCTTATTATAGTGCTTGCATCACCCAAATCTCCTTCCTGGACCGCAACGGACGAACCCGGCCACCGAACCATTCGATGAATGGACGCTACACCGGGCGAGCTAGCGGATGTCAACGCCGTCGATCCTTCTAGGGACCTCTTAGGCAATAAACGTATTTCCATGAGCACTTATTGCAGCTAGCTCTTCATTTAACTATGACAATGGAGGCACACTTTTGGAAGACATCACGGAAACTTTTGCGAACAAGAAACAAGACTTGCTTGTTTAGTAGCAAGCATATATATAGCGTCGTTCAATAATTCGAATGTTCCTGTGACATTATTGGACTGTGTTGGAAACTCAGGGACGATGTCCCTGAACCGATCAAAAAAATTCTTGTGTCCAAAGACACTATCAGTCTCTTATGCGGCATCGCAGCATTCTGGTCCGACGAAACAACCTCTGGAAGATAATGCCAGATGAAATGTACGGCAGCTTATGTTGTTCCAAAAGGGAAAGCTCGAAATCATCCGAATCCCTTTCGCCATCCTGTCGGACCCTATGAAGTTTTTGGTCGTTCGTACCTGATGCTTCAGCGGAGCGCACCGACCCAGCGCTGTCGGATATTACCTGATCCGACAGAGATTCTGTCGTTGCTGGGCTGCTGCGATAAGTTGTGCTATTTGGGATAGCACGTCCATCACTGAGGCCTGTGGAGTAGCGGTCTTACGTTGCTTTGCCGCTGGAAGCTCCTTGTACGTTAACTCCTGCATACTTCTCTTATGCGAACGTCCGGAGTCTACAGGCCTCGTGTCCCTGGCTACCGGATGGCGTGACCTGGTCGCCGTGGAATCCCTGATCGGCGACGCTGGCTGGATATCCGAGGTCACGTAGCCAAGGTGTGGTCATGTGCGCTGCCGTGAGGATGAGGAAGCCTTATCGACAGTCTATCCGGACTGTCTATATAATGGAGCGTCCCGAGCGACGGACGTATGCTCCGAATGCGAAACGTTTTGTACCACAACATCTGGTCCCAGATGTTGTTGTACGAGAGAGGGGCCTCTCTTGCTCGCAGACCGGATGGACCTGGACGAGCTAGGAACCGGACTATTAGGCTTCCTCCGTTCTCTCCTCTGATCCGCCGTAACTGGGTGTGCACTTAATTGATTTATAGTGCTCGCATCACCCAAAACTCCTTCCTAGACCGCAACGGACGAACCTGGCTGCCGAACCATTCGATGAATGGACGCTACACCGGGCGAGCTAGCGGACGCCAACGCCGTCGATCCTACTAGGGACCTCTTAGGCAATTGACGTATTTCCATGAGCACTTCACCGCTAGCTCTTTATTTAATTGTGACGACAGAGGCACACTTTTGGAAGACATCACGGATACATCACCCTCTTCTTGTTCCTCTGAAATAGAGATTGATAAACTAGAGTGACCCTGCGGAGACCGGCATGGCCATTTCCCCGCTAACAACATACCGTGACACACGCTTCCCATGCTTGTCATCCCAATTGACACATACTGAACAGGAGTTAGTGTGAGTACACTGACTACAATTAATACAATGATTATGAAAGTCAGAGGAAGATTTCCTCTTATTACAATTGAACAATATCCTTTCATTGTGAAAAGAATACAAAAAGTCCTAGTACTCGCACCAACCCCTGAAAACAAAGATACATAATAACATGATCCATGAACATAGAAAAAATAATTGAAATCAAAAAAAATTTTTGAAAAAATATTTTTTCAGAAAAGCCCAAGTTTCTGAAAAGTAACGTTGAGCCCCAATGGATCCCAAGCCTAAGTGTGGACAAAAATTTTAAAAATATTTTAAAAAATTAATGCAACACTTACGAATAATAATAATGTATCCTGTTATGATTAAACTAACACAAAGACAAGAAATCCCCCTCCACAGAGACTGTTGTCAATGTAAACAAGAAGTGTATAAACACCAGAAACATGACTCCAGGCACTGATAACCATGGCCCGAAATCAGTTACCAATAATACACTATCTGATGCAAAACAGAGACTTCCAAGGAAGAAACTGCAGAACATCAGATGGTAGATGCAGAACACTACGCCTAAACACCCAAGGGTGAGGACGTAAACATGGGGAAAAGAACAGAATTCATTCTGTTTCCCAGCTAAAACTCCCAAGAAATTTTAGTAATAATATTACAGAAAATATGCCAAAAGCAAGGGAGAATAGCAAGGGGGGACTTAAAGGAAAGGGAGAGAGGAAACACTGAACAAGCAGTGTAACTTTATAGCAAGAATGACAACAACAGGCCCATGCCTCGAAAATAGGTAACTTAACATAATTTCATAAAAAAATTTTAAGTTACAGCCCTGATTATTTTCTGTCACTCATTTTTCCTCTCCTCCTTCTATTTCCTCTTTAGATCCACCATTTCTCTAATATTTATGTGTCTGGCATCATTTAAACTGAGATTTACAAGCACAAAGATCAGTCAGATGTGAACTGATGAAGGGCCAAACAAAGAATGATAATTGGCGCCAATTTCGGGACCTCCTTGACACTGCGCATGCGCAGTGGAGGCAAGGTATGGAGGGCCATTCAGGACATGATTTCTTTGGTTTTAGATGCAAATTTTGGGGATTGGGGGGCAAAATTTGTGTTTGGCCCTAGATTTTTAAGAGTTAGCACCAGCTGTGTCTGAGTCATTGGTACAGTATAAAAATACTGACATTTTTTCAATGCTGTGCAAACAACAAATATTATTAGTTATTAGTCTGATTACAGAAATTGTCTTACCATGTGTGCTGTAAATTTAGCTGGAATTAAGGACTCATTTGCTAGCAGCAAATTTTTTGATGAATCAGTTAGCACAGGTATCAGTCCCCAATCAATGTCAAGTGGTGCAATATGAACAACTGGTCCTTCTCCAATACATGCTACATGGACAGCCTACAATAAAAGTGAACTTCATCAGTACATATATAAATATAAATGGACATCGAAAACATACAGTTTACAGGGAGGTTCTATTGTCGCCAATTTCGTAATATCTATTTACAAAAATTATTGTTTCACATTAGATTGCATTACCAGAAACCGCATTCATACTTCACATTAATGGAAATCAGGAAGATTGTCTTTTTTAAGATTTTCCATGTTGGTTCAATAAAAGACTCCAATTTGCTTCTCAGGCAATTCTTTCTCAATCTTATTAACATGAGGAAGGGAGGCATTTTTTTTTAATCCACAAAAAAGTCCTGAAAATGAATTTGAAATTTGTCCACCTCACAACCATATGTGGAAAAAACCAATGTTTTCAGCAGAGAAAATATTTTCCATAATGTAGTTGCAAATTTTGTTTATAATATATAGTTGGTTGAATTTTAAGTCCTATAAGTGTAAAATAGTTTCCGAGAAAAGTTTTCCAGGTTAAAAAAAAGTGATGAGGCAGATTTTCAGTGATAAGGGAGATGCCTGAGAAGCAAGAATTCCTTTTTAATAGCCTTATTCTGAAGACATCAAATGGAATGGCTAGGTTTACTGGGAGAACTGTAGATAGCACCTACCACTTAGCAGAACTGCACTTGGCCATTAACAACACTTAGCAAAAGGCAGACCAGTGCACATGTTTCAGTTCAGTTTCACGGTGCAGTTGGTGACAAGAAAACTATTGGCATTGGTTGCAATTCCTGCAATTCCATTGTTGTATTTTCAAAGAAATAGAGAATTTGAAGAATTATATCTTTTTTGCCTAAGAGAGTTTTATCAAATAAAATTTTGTTAACACTTATTTTTAAATCTGAGGCAAAATGGATTCTTAAATCACTGAAATTTGATACATTCCTCACAAATTTCAGGTAGAATGAATATCCTTATATAACTGTCAATATTTTATAGAAAACCTGGGGTGTGACTTACACACTGACTGGTGACAGAGAGAGGCGATAATATGATTGCAACAAAAAACAGGTATACAAAACATTACTTTTGTGAGCGAGTTTGCAATGGGCAAAAAAAGTTATCATAGCAATTTTGTTTTATGGTAGCTTTTGCATCAGCAATTAGAATGTTGTTGCTATTCTACAGAGCTGAGTCTTTAACTCGAGATAACAAGAATCAGTCTTCCTCATTCATCGACCAAAAAACATCAACCCAATTTTTTCTCTGAGTGATTGAAAAATGTTAATCCCATGAACTTACCATTTATATTCTCATATTTTGTTTTTATTCTATTATGTGTTGTACGCTAGAGCTCAAATTCTGTCAAACAAGATTTAATGCATGTATTAAAAGTGCTGAGGCTGTGTGTGAAACTCAGGTAAATAAAAAAATTCTTGATTTCACCTCAGCCACTGAAACTTAGTATCACACAAAAGGATCATATGACTTGTAAATATCACCAGAAATGATTGGCAGTGAAAAACTGTTCACCATAGTTTAAAGTTTGCTAACAAAAACAAATTAAAAAACAAAAAAAACAGGATTTAAAACCAGGTTTATCCTAACTTGAGTTTTCATTACCTCTTCGAGTTCATTTAGTATCCGCGGGAAATTAATTTCTATATAGTGTTTGCACGTTTTCATCAGGGGTAGTAAATGTCAGACACATGAAAGGACCAGCACTGGTTCCCATTACTGCCACTGGTTATGTGCTGGTCAAACATGGCAAATAAAGACCATGACATATCTTAAAACGTGAGAAACATCTTTGTGCTTCTTTGCATCTGATGATGAAGTACTGTTATGCAATACACTGTTGGAAAGGGCACTAAGAGCCCTTTACAACAGTGTATCACAAACAGCATAACATCCTCTTCATGAACGAAACTCCAAAACTAAACTGACATATTCTAAGAGTGGTGGCCAAGTGGATAAGTGCACTGGTATCTAATTCCAGAGGTCTTGGGATTGATCCTTGACTGCAAGGTATTTGAGGTGTCCAAACACTCTCTGGCAGCAACAAATGTGGGGTTGGTGCTGTCACAGCATACCATCCTATCAGGTGTGGTCATAAAATGGTTGCCTCCTGTGGACACAATCTGTGCAGAATATATATTGCCTCTTAGTGTCAAAGAAAAGATATGAAGTTGCCATAATGGAGTTCATCCCAAAAACCTATGTGTTTGGATAGGGAAAGAAAAGGTGAGAATAAAGTAGTAGATCTGCTTTGTGTATAAAGAAAATATTCTTTTGTTTCATTTTTAACCAACATTTGACTAGACTTGTGATTGGAAACTTACCAGTTGTGGTTCTGAACTGCCAAAGATACTGAAATGTGCAACCATGTCTTGTTCCTCAGAAGTCTGCACCTCAATTGAGAGTGGCACATCTAGGACAAAATGTGGCTCAACAATCCCCTGCAAAGATAATAATTGAACAGCACTGAAAACACACATCATATCATCATACATGACGCCATGGAGGCAAAGAAACATATTTGTGATTCTTTGTACCTAAATTCTAGGTGGAAATCCAGCTTAGCAGTGGTGTTTTAAGGGCTTGAATAGGATCTACACATGAAATATCATTATTCAATAGCCAATAAGGTGATTTTGGATATATTACCACTGTAAAATGATTAGAACAAAGGCAGCGCAGAGGCCGAGTGGTTATGACACTGGACTTCAACCATAAGTCCACGGTTTGATCTCCAGGGATAACTGCACTGTGTCCATGGGCAAGGTACTTAATCCTGAATGCCTACGTGAAGGCACAGTGGTGCTGTGTACTGAGCCGTACTCTACGTTGATGGTGCACTTGTCTTCAACCAATGCTACTGCTGCTTGTGTGGAGTTAGTATGTTGGTGACTCAGAAAGTTGCTCAGTGGTTCTCTCCAGCTATCTAAACCCATAAAACTGTTCAACATGAGGTGAGCCTGTCTGTCAAAGTTTCATTAAACCTCAATAAATAAGTAAATGATCAGAACACGCATCTCGAAAATACACTATTTCATAACTCAATTTTTTGACCTAGCAGTCAATAAGATTTATTATGATAAATTCCTCCATTAATCACAGTTTCGAACATTGAACATATATTGCATCCTCATTGGACAAAAGACTTAATCTGACAAAGAGTAACCAATCATGACAGTGTTAGAAGTTTCCAGTTTAGAAAAGCGATTAACCCTCTGTGCCTGTAAGCCCACTTTTCTGGCCCAGGAACATGATATGTCATAATTTCATTAAGTAGAATGGCTGCTATATAAATGCGTGGGGTAAACCAATCAACATTATTAACATGCATCCTTAAGGCTGCACATTGAAAATAAGAACAGGTCTACCCCCAAATGATGAATATGAACTCTTCCAATAGCTGCCATTAAACTGACATGGAATATACCACCAGTGTTCAAAGAGTTCATGAAAAGAAGATCTAATCCTTTCAAACCAGGGAGCATAAACATTTTCCTGAGTAAAATGATTAGTTGCCGATAAATAAACAATGAATTAACAACAAATCGGTTGGAAGGATCAACAATAATTCTACCCTATTTACCTTTGGTTTGGAGCTAGAGTACAATATTGGAGCAGATTCTGG
>CM062295.1:235355012-235405729 GCA_031216915.1 Pictodentalium vernedei
ATACCCCTTCGACTTTTCAAGTCGGAGACATAATAATTGTGTTTCTGGTCATTTGACAGAACCTTATTTTGACAACCAGCATGATTTATTTATAGGAGTTTAAGGTCACTTTCAGCATTCATGTCCATATCATGACTGCAACATAGGTATGGGGGGGGGGGGGGGGGGGGGGGGGGGCGGGAGGCTCAGTAGGTAGAGGTGCGGTGGCTCAGTAGGTAGAGGTGCAGGCTGCAAGCCAAGAGGTCCTTGGTTTGAATCCCACCTGCGGCAACCGCATTGTGTCCTTGGCCATACACTTCACCTGCATTGCCCATGTGGGGGCACGGTCACATTGTGTACTAAGGTGTCTTCAACCAATGCTAACCCTGCTTATGTGGAGTTAGTATGTTGGGGAGCTGACAGTTGCTCGCCGTTGCTCGGTGGTTCTCTCCAGGTACTCTGTCCTCCTCCACACGTAAAACTGTCGAGGTCATGATTAGCCATTGTGCAGAAATATGGGACTTTAAACACCAATAAATGAATAAATAAAACTAGAAAAACTGTGAGCACTGCTCACTAAATGATACCACCCACTCCCACCAAGAAACATTTTACAACAGTAAAAGTGTGTTTAATGAAGAGAGCACAAACACTGACACCAATGTTTGAAGGTTTCATTGAAATCCATTCACTAGTTTAAAAGAGGTCATGGATAGCAAATGTCAACAACCCCCCCCCCCCACCCTCCCTCACTCCCACCCCCATGCAAGCTTGAATTGACAAAGCCCATTTTTAAATATGAGAAACCCTAAAAATGAAAATATCTGAAAACAGGAGGTGCACATCTTCAATATATGTAAAAGAATGTCTGAAAGTTTCAATGAAATCTGTTCAATGGTTTAAGAGGAGTTGCGGATAGCAGATCTGTACAGAATGTCAATTGAATTTGAAAAAGTTCATTTTTCAATATGGGAAACTGTAAAAAAAAGAAAATATCTGAAAACAAAATAGGAGGTGCACATCTTCAATGTATGTAAAAGAATGTCTGAGAGTTTCAATGAAATCTGTTCACTGGTTTAAGAGGAGTTGTGGATAGCAGATGTGTACCACACCACCCCCCCTCCCCCACCACCCCCTCAAAACGTAACACCCCAATAGCATAATGGACGGACGGACGGCAGTATGTTGGAATGTGAAAATATCTGAAAGACAAGAGGCCCCAGGGGGCCTGAGGGCGCTCACCTGACATGGAAGCCTAAATATCAACCCAGAGAATTGATTTCCACAAGTTGCATCTACTCCTCCTAAGAAAAGCTGAAACCAAATATTCTGACCAGTGGATCTAAAAAAAGATTTTTAAAGAATATTCCTCATATTGAACTAAGTCATAAAATCGGGCTCCCACAGGGAGCCCATATATGAACCCAGGGACTTGGCTTTAACAAACCTGAATCTCACACCCCTAAGGATTCTGCACACCAAATATCAAAACATTCCGACTGCTGGATCTGAAGAAGATTTTTAAAGAAAATTCCTCATTTTGAACCAAGTTACAATTCGAGCTCCCACAATCAGCCCAAATATGGACCTAGGGACATGGCTTGAACAAACTTGAATCTTACCCCCCCTAAGGATGCTGCATAAAAAGTATCAAAAGCATTCATCTGCTGGATCTGAAGATTTTTAAAGAAAATTCCTCATTTTGAACTAAGTTGTCATTCAGGCTCCCATAGTGAGCCCAAATATGAACCAAGGGACTTGGCTTGAACAAACTTGAATCTCAGCCCCCTAAGGTTGCTCCATGCCAAATATGATATGAAAACATTCCAACTGCTGAATCTGAAGAAGAAGATTTTTAAAGAAAAATTCCTCATATTGACTATGTTATAATTTGGGCTCCCACAGGGAGCCCAAATATGGACCCATGGACTTGGCTTTAACACACTTGAATCCCCCCCCTCCCCCCCCCCCCCCCCCCCCCCAAGCATGCTACTCACCACATATCAAACCATTCCGACTGCTGGATCTGAAGAAGAAGATTTTTTAAGAAAATTCCTCATTTCGAACAGTTACAATTCAAGCTCCCACAGTGAGCCCAAATATGGACCTAGGGACATGGCTTGAACAAACTTGAATCTCACCCCCCCTAAGGATGCTGCATACCAAATATCACAAGATTCTGCCTGCTGGATCTTGAGAAGATTTTCAAAGAAATTTGCCTGAAATGCACTAAGTTCGAATTTGGGCTTCTATAGTGAGCCCAAATATGAATCCAGGTGGCCAATTTGAACAAACTGGAATCAGATCCACCCCACAATGCTGCATACCAAATATCAAAAGATTCTGCCTGCAGGATCTGGAGAAGAAGATTTTTGAAGAAATTTGCCTGAAATGCACTAAGTTCGAATTCGAGCTTCTATAGTGAGCCCAAATATGAATCTAGGGAGCCGATTTGAACAAAATAGAATCAGATCCACCCCACAATGTTGCATACCAAATATCAAAAGATTCTGCCTGCTGGATCTGGAGAAGAAGATTTTTTAAGAAATTTGCCTGAAAAGCACTAAGTTCAAATTTGAGCTCCTATACTGAGCCCAAATATAAACCCAGGGAGCCGATTTGAACAAACTTGAATCAGATCCACCCCACAATGTTGCATACCCAATATCAAAAGATTCTGCCTGCTGGATCTTGAGAAGAAGATTTTCAAAGAAATTTGCCTGAAATGCACTAAGTTCAAATTTGGGCTCCTATACTGAGCCCAAATATAAACCCAAGGGGCCGATTTGAACAAACTTGAATCAGATCCACCCCACAATGTTGCATACCAAATATCAAAAGATTCTGCCTGCTGGATCTGGAGAAGAAGATTTTCAAAGAAATTTGCCTGAAATGCAGTAAGTTCAAATTTGGGCTCCTATACTGAGCCCAAATATAAACCCAGGGGGCCGATTTGAACAAACTTGAATCAGATCCACCCCAGAATGTTGCATACCAAATATCAAAAGATTCTGCCTGCTGGATCTGGAGAAGAAGATTTTTTAAGAAATTTGCCTGAAATGCACTAAGTTCGAAATCGGGCTCCTATACTGAGCCCAAATATGAACCCAGGGGGCCGATTTGAACAAACTTGAATCAGATCCACCCTCCAATGTTGCATACCAAATATCAAAAGATTCTGCCTGCTGGATCTGGAGAAGAAGATTTTTTAATGTTTTTCCCATTGCCTACAGTGTTAAAAAGTGCTGACTCAGCACTTTTTCAAAGTCCCGAAACTGTACCCTATGATAAAACCGATGGCAATTTTTTTTTTACCAATTCTTTCTGTTGGTCCTAAGGAAGCTTCACACCAAATAAAAATTCTCGGTGCCGTGCAGTTTTGGAGATATGGGCGTTTTAATTTTTTTCTATTTTTAGCTCCTGCGGTTCCCATGGGGCTACGGGAAAAAAAAATCTGCATAAATTAGGTACTTATGACCCAATAAGCTCTCACATAAAATTTGGTTCAAATCAGCCTCTCGGTTTGGAAAATAGAAATTTTGGGCGGGGCCAAAAATTTTGCCCCTCCCATAACGACGCCAAGTATAGCCTCACAAACTTCTCTTGAACAAATCTGAGTCTACACCTCAAAAGGAAGCTGCACACCAAATATCAAGTCTCTGCTACTGCTGGTTCATGAGAAGAAGATTTTTTAAGATTTCAGCACACTTTTTGGGTGTGGCCCTACCCACGGGCGAGGCAACTTGATTTGAACAAAATCAAATTGCGATGTCATAACAAACTATTATCTCAAATATCAATTAAATTGGTTCAGCGGTTTGGGAGGAGAAGACGCAAACACCATGTTCACGGACGACGGACGGTGAGTGATCACTATAGCTCTCCTGACTGAAAGTCAGGTGAGCTAAAAAAATAGGAGGTGCACATCTTCAGTGTATGTAAAAGAAAGTCTGAGAGTTCCAATGGAGTTTGTTCAATGATTTAAGAGGAGTAGCGGATAGCAGATCTATACCCCTCCCTACTAAAACCTGAATTGACAAAGACCATTTTTGAATATGGGGAACTGTAAATATGAAAATATCTGAATAGAAAATAGGAGGTGCACATCTTCAATGTATGTAAAAGAATGTCTGAGAGTTTCAATGGAATCTGTTCAATGGTTTAAGAGGAGTTGCGGATAGCAGATGTGTACATCCCAAAAGCGTAACGGATGGACGTACAGACAAACATCAAAATATGAAAACATCTGAAAGAAAAATAGGATGTGCACATCTTCAATGTATGTAAAAGAAGATCTGCGAGTTTCAATGGAGTTTGTTCAATGGTTTAAGAGGAGCAGCGGATAGCAGATCTATATTGCTTCCAACTAAAACCTGAATTGACAAAGAACATTTTTGAATGTGGGGAACTGTAAATATGAAAATATTTGAAAAGAAAATAGGAGGTGCACATCTGCAATGTATGTAAAGAATGTCTGAAAGTTTCGATGAAATCTGTTCAATGGTTTAAGAGGAGTTGCAGATAGCAGATCTGTACAGAATGTCAATTGAATTTGACAAAGTTCATTTTTCAGTATGGGAAACTGTAAAAATGAAAATATCTGAAAAGAAACTGAAAAAATTTATAGTAATTTATATATTTTTTATACTTACCAATGACCCAGACATAGCTGGTGCTAACTCTTAAAAATATAGGGCCAAACACAAATTTTGCCCCCCAATCCCCAAAATTTGCATTTAAAACCAAAGAAAACATGTCCTGAATGGCCCTCCATACTTCACCTCTACTGCGCATGCGCAGTGTCAAGGACGTCCCGAAATTGGCGCCATTAATCATTCTTACCATCAGTGCCTGGTAAGTGCTATGTCCTCAGTGGGGAGGTATGAGTTCCCAACTCCTGGAAGGGCCATCCCAGTCTGGGTCATTGGTAAGTATAAAAAATATATAAATTACTATAATTTTTTTCAGATTTTTATACTGTACCAATGACCCAGACATAGCTGAATAGTAAAAAGGCTGGAGGGCCCAGGACATAGAGGAAAATCCAATAAGCTCAACTATATAAAATAGAGTCATCTCCTGTAGGAGAAAAGGAGAAATAGGCTTCACGTGTATCTTTCTTATTTATGACAAATTAGAAAGACACAATACCTTCTATAATTGAGCATCATAACATCCATGTTCTCTATTAATATCCAGTATAATTCGTATACTAATTATATTTAAAGTAAGCCAATAAATAAAGTTAGTCCAAAGAACTGAGACTCTTTATACTCTTTTAAAAGTGTCCGAGGATAGTATAATAACAACCATTTGACACATGACATATTCAAATGCTATACTTTAAAACTATGACATGAACGAATTAAAAACATAACTTTCACTTAAGAAACCATCCCAGTAACAGCTCAGAATTACTAACTCCGGAGGAGGTATCCCCTTGTTTTCATAATAAAAACAGGTGACCCAAGGGAACACCCTCCCCCCCCCCCCCCCTTTTTCTTGCCCTGGGTCAAATAGCCCAGAGCGAAGAGGGCAGCAGGACGGAGTCACTGCCGGAACATAAAGCCTACATAGCTATAGTTGCAATTGTTAAGTGATCGACTTTCTGAGCAGCTAATAATGGACATAAACAATGCAGGTCTCCAGAAATGGATACAATATTTCTGAGATAAAAATTCGTGAATGTGGATGGTTGAGACCAATATGCAGCCTACTTAATCTATAATAGCAAAACTATATGTCAGCCCAAGATGTAGAAGAGCTCTTACTTCATGAGCCGAAATCTTAAGCACAGACTGCTGAGTTAAGGATAGATTATCCTAAGCAGTACCGATAGTTAACTGAATGCATTAAGTAATAGAATGGACCGTAATGACCTTTCTATTAGGCGTCAGAGCCAGAAGCTTTACGTCCTACTGATAAACTGAGATCTGTTAATAAATACATAAAGGTCTATCCGGACAGAGTAAAGGCCTATGCCCGCTCGAAGACGGAAGGACCTTAAAAACAATAGGTTCCGGATATCATTAGGAGCCTGATTCTTAACCAAAAATACAACATTAGTAGTAAAGGTAATAGAGTTCCCGATACTACAAAAGTGAGAATCGTCCACCGATAGTGCATGAAGCTCACTGACTCTTCAGTAGAAGAGAAGGCTAAGAGAATCGCTGCCTTAAAAGACCAGAATTTGAAACTGCTGTCCCAAGGATTCAAATGGTTGCTTTAGTTAATAAGAACCCAAGCTAAATTCCGAATAGGAATTAATCTAACGATTCTAGATCTCTTATCGAAAAGTTTCAACTAACTTAGATAAAGAGACATTAGGCTCCATTGTAAACTATCATGGTGTGCATAGGTATCAGATAACATAGACCTATAACCTATAAAAGTAACTGGCTGCAGATGATTTCGTTAAACAAGTATACTAGAAAGTTTGCAATGTCTGGTATGGAGGAATCAAAAATATCAACATAAAGATTCCTACACCAATGACGGAAGACCCTCCACTTTAGCCGCATAGTATAGCGAAGAGGAGGTCCTTCTACAGGTAGGAATCGCGTCCACTGCTGGTCCTATACAGTACTTACTATGCAAGAAGGACCGCACAATGGAATACGTAAAGGTTGAGACCTTGCGGGTTGTGATAGAGTTGACACGATTTCCCCAGCGAAAAAAGATCCTCTCGTGGAGGAAGTTTCCGCGGTAAGTCCCACAGTAGACATCTAAGTAAATTTATCCACCGTCTCTGTGGGACAGAGATGCTACCAACAGAATTGTATTGTGAATGAATAATCCTAGCAATACTTGCTGAATCAACAGCGCTGGAGGATACGTATATCCTACTAGATCGATAGAGCGTTAACTACATATGCTCAGGGATCCGGACACGGTGACACATACGTCTACAATTGATTGGAGAGTTGTGTCGCAAATAAATTTATCACTGGGTGCTCCCATTGATAGCAAATCTGATTGAATACTTGTTAGTTGATAGTCCATTCCGACGGCAACAAACGACCCTTACGTGAAAGGGAGTCTGCTAATACGATCCGACGACCGAGAATATGACGAACCGAAACAGAACTTGGTGTTCTATAACAAACAGGATTCTTTCCGTTAAAATCAATAACGGAACCGAATGAGTGCCTCCCTGGTTCCGGATATACGCAACTACTGTCGTATTATCGGACAGGATTGAACATGCGTTTCTGAATAGAATTCATCCAATGACGTAGTGCAAGCCAACATAATATTCTTCCTTGGAAGTAAAGAGCTTGCCTAAAAACTACGGAACCCAAAGACCCCAGCACTTCGAATCCGTTGGGATCAAAATGTGTCCCAACCTGTATGACTGGCATCCGTCATAATCGAAAAACTCGGATCCGGCAACTACAGTGGAACTGTCTGAGTCAACCACCGAATGTTTGCCCACGTCTGAATCTCTTGTTACACTGGATAGACAAGAGAACGTGTACATCGAGCAATTCAAGATTGCTGAAAGGTTACCGTCGAAGAGAAGCTTCTCGGGGACCGAAGCGACTCTGAGAGAGTTCTTCACCTTACTATCCACGCGTGTGGATGCAGCTAGGGCTGCGTCACGTCTAACCAACTCCAGGCTGCCACTGAAGGGCGGAGTTATACGTGGAAAACTACTGCCTCTGAAAGAAATCCCATTGAGGATCATATCCTGGAATTCTTTCTCTTGAAGACGTCTCAGTAAGGTGGTGTACGTATGATAAAGCGTCTAAGTTACGTCTATTATACATCATTGTCGTTTCCAACATCGTGGTTGGAATTGACATAGACAGCGAAAAAGACAATTGCAGCCTTGAGTCTCGCCGTCTTAGACGCAAAGGAACTCTCGGTAAGCCCAGTTCTGCCAATAAACAATTATTTCCTAGAATTCACGAAAGGCAGAATAGAGCATTGCGGACAAGAAACTATACTAGCATGTTGATAGCAAGCTTATATATATATAGCGTCGTTCAATAATTCGAATGTTCTAAAGACATTATTGGACTGCGTCGGCAACTCAGGGACAATGTCCCTGAACCGATTCAAAACTCTGTGTCCAATGACGCTATTAGTCTCTTATCCAGCATCGCAGCAATGTAGTCCGACGGAACAACGTCTGGAAGACAATGCCGGAAGAAATGTATGGCAGCTTCTGTTGTTCCGAAGGGAAAGCTCAAAATCATGCGAATCCCTTTCGCCATCCTGTCGGACCCTATGAAATATTCGGTCGTCCGTACCTGATGCAACAGCGGAGCGTACCGACCCAGCGCTGTCGGATTATTCCTGATCCGACCGAGAATCTGTCGTTTGCTGGGATGCTACGATAAGCTGTGCTATTTTGGATAGCACGTCCGTCACTGAGGCCTGTGGAGAAGCGGTCTTACGATGCATTGCCGCTGAAAGCTCCGTGTTCGTTACCCCCGTGCATACTTCTATTATGCGAGCGACCGGAGTGTGCAGGCCTCGTGTCCCTTGGCTACCGGATGGTGTGACTTGTTCGCTATGGAATCACTGAATGCCGAAGCTGGCCGGATATTCAAGGTCACGAAGCCAATGTGCGGTCGTGTGCGCTGCTGTGAGGATGAGGAAGCATTATCGACAGTCACTCGGACTGTCTATATAACGGAGCGTCCGGAGTGGCGGACATACACTCCGAAGGTGAAATGTCTGTACCACAACATCCGGCCCCATATGTTGTTGCACGAGAGAGGGACCTCCCTCGCTCGCCGCCAGGACGGACCAGACGAGCTAGGAACCGGACTAACAGGCTTCCTCCGATCTCTCCTCTAATCCGTCGTCAATGGGTGTGTAGTAAAGTCTATTATAGTGCTCGCATCACCCAAATCTCCATCCTAGACCGCAACGGACGAACCCGACTGCCGAACCATTCGATGAATGGACGCTACACCGGGTGAGCTAGCGAATGTCAACTCCGTCGATCCTACTAGGGACCTCTTAGGAGATTGACGTAATCCATGAGCACTAATTGCCGCTAGCTCTTCATTAACTATGACGACAGAGGCACACTTTGAAAGACATCTCAGTAATTTTGCGAACAAGAAACCAGATATGCTTGTACATAGCAAGCATATAAAAAATATATATAGCGTCGTTCAATAAATCGAACGTATCTGAGACATTATTGGACTGTGTCGGAACTGAGGGACGATGTCCCTGAACCGAACCAAAAATTTCTAAGTCCACCGACGCTATCAGTTTCTTATCCGGTATCGCAACATTCTGGTCCGACGAAGAACCTCTAGAAGATGAAGTCGGATGACATATACAGCAGCTTATGTTGTTCCGAAAGGGAAAGCTCGAAAACCTCCAAATCCCTTTCGGCATCCTGTCGGACCGTATGAAATTTTCGGACGTCTGCACCTGATGCTTCCGCGGAGCGTCCCGACCCAGCGTCGTCGGATATTATATTATGCGACAGAGATTCTGTCGTTGCTGGGAAGCTGCGATAAATTGTGCTATTTGGGATAGCACGTCTCTCACCGAGGCCTGTGCAGAAGCGGTCTTACGATGCTTTGGCGCTGGAAGCTCCGTGTACGTTGACCCCCGCATACTTTCTTTTGCGAACGTCCGGAGTCTGCAGGCCTCGTGTCCCTGGCTATCGGATGGCATGACCTGGTCGCCAAGGATTCTCTGATTGGCGAAGTTGACTGGATATCGGAGGTCACGTAGCCAAGGTGCGGTCGTGTGCGCTGCCATGAGAATGAGGAAGCCTTATTGACAGTCTCTCCGGACTGACTATATAACGGAGCATCCCGAGAGGCGGACGTATGCTCCGAATGCGAGACATTTTGTACCACAACATCTGGGGCCAGATGTTGATGTACGAGAGAGGGGCCTCTCTCGCTCGCAGCCCGGATAGGCCTGGACGAGCTATGAACCGGACTAAAAGGCTTCCTCCGTTCTCCCCTCTAATCCGCCGTCACTGGGTGTGCACATGGATGTTTATAGTGCTCGCATCACCCAAAACTCCTTTCTAGACCGCAACGGACGAACCCGGCTGCCGAACCATTCGATGAATGGACGCTACACCGGGCGAGCTAGCGGACGTCAAAGGCCGTCGAACCTACTAGGGTCCCCTTAGGCAATTGACGTATTACCTGAGCACTTTTCCACTAGCTCTACATTAATTGTGACGACGGAGGCACACTTTTTGGAAGACATCACGGATACATCACCCTGATCATGATCATCTGAAATAGAGATTGATAAAGTAGAGTGACCCTGCGGGGAAAGGACCGGAATGGCCAATTCCCCACTAACATACCGTGACACATGCTTCCCATGTTGTCATCGTAATCAACACATACAGAACAGGAGTTAGTGTGAGTACACTGACTACATTATACAATGATTATGAAAGTCAGAGGAAGATTTCCTCTTATTACAATTGAACAATATCCTTTCAATGTGAAAAGAAAACAAAGTCCTAGTACTCGCACCAAACCCTGACAATCAAAATACATAATAACAGGATCCATTAACATAGAAAAAATAATTGAATCAAAATACTTTTGAAAAAATATTTTTAGAGAACAGCCCAAGTTTCTGAAAAGTAACGTTGAGCCCCAATGGATCCCAAGTCTAAGCGTGGACAAAAATTCTAAAAATATTTTAAACAATTTATGCAACACTTACGAACAATAATAATGTGTCTAGTAATGATTAAATTAACATCAAGATATTATTTTCAAGAAATCCCCCCTCACACAGAGGGCTGTTGGAAATGTAAACAATAAGTGTAAAAACACTAGATCAAGACTCCAGGCACTCTGGCCCGAAATCAGTTACCAATAATACACTATCTGATGCAAAACAGAGACTTCCAGGGAAGAAACTGCAGAACATCAGATGGTAGATGCAGAACACTACGCCTAACCACCCATAGGTGAAGACGTAAACATGGGGAAAAGAACAGAATACATTCTGTTATCCAGCTAAAACTCCCAAGAAATTTTAGTAATAAAATTACAGAAAATATGCCAAAAGCATGGGAGAATAGCAAGAGGGGACTTAAAGGAAAGGGAGAGAGGAAAACACTGAATAAGCAGTGTAATCTTGATAACAAGAATGACCACAACAGGCAGTTGCCTCGAAAATAGGTAACTTAACATAATTTCATCAAAAAATTTTAAGTTACAGCCCTGATTATTTTCTGTCACTCATTTTTCCTCTCCTCCTTCTATATCCTCCTTAGAATCACCATTTCACTAATATTTATGTGTCTGGCATCATTTAAACTGAGATTTACAAGCACAAAGATCAGTCAGATGTTAACTGATGAAGGGCCAAACAAAGAATGATTAATGGCGCCAATTTCGGGACGTCCTTGACACTGCGCATGCGCAGTAGAGGTGAAGTATGGAGGGCCATTCAGGACATGTTTTCTTTGGTTTTAGATGCAAATTTTGGGGATTGGGGGGCAAAATTTGTGTTTGGCCCTATATTTTTAAGAGTTAGCACCAGCTATGTCTGGGTCATTGGTACAGTATAAAAATATAGGAGGTGCACATCTTCAACGTATGTAAAAGAATGTCTGAAAGTTTCAATGAAATCTGTTTGATGGTTTAAGAGGAGTTGTGGATAGCAGATCTGTACAGAATGTCAATTGAATTTGACAAAGTTCATTTTTCAATATGGGAAACTGTAAAAAAGAAAATATCTGATAAGAAAATAGGAGGTGCACATTTTCAATGTATGTAAAAGAAGGTCTGAAAGTTTCAATGAAATCTGTTCAATGGTTTAAGAGGAGTTGCGGATAGCAGATCTGTACAGAATGTCAATTGAATTTGACAAAGTTCATTTTTCAATATGGGAAACTGTAAAAATGAAAATATCTGAAAAGAAAATACGAGTTGCACATCTTCAATGTATGTAAAAGAAGGTCTGAAAGTTTCAATGAAATCTGTTCAATGGTTTAAGAGGAGTTGCGGATAGCAGATCTGTACAGAATGTCAATTGAATTTGACAAAGTTCATTTTTCAGTATGGTAAACTGTAACTAGAGGCTCCACAGAGCCTGTAATCGCTCACCTGGAACTACATATAACAAGAGGCTCCACGGGGCCTGAAGCGCTCATCTTGTACAGAACACAATTTAAACAGAGTCCAAGAATGAGTCTACATTAAGCAAGCCATCTCCATAGGCTACACTGCCAATCCTTGAGTCCCTCAGGAGTGACAAAAATAATCTAGGCATCATGCCTTTTCTTCAGTTGATCATAAGTAAAATGTAGAGCTCCCCTATGAAGCCCCTTGATACAACCTATGTGGATTAATCTTAGTACCTCTAGAGGGTTCTGAATACAAAATTTTTAATTCTTCAGCAAAATGGCCAATTCCGGCTCCCATAGAGAGCCCAAATATTAACCCAGGCTCTTGATTTGAACACAGTTAAATCTGACCTCCCTAGAGATGTTGTGTACCGAATATGAAAGCATTCTGACCGTTGGATCTGAAGAAGAGAAATTGTAAAGAAATTTCTTCGAATGCACTAAGTTCAAATTTGGGCTACCATAGTGAGCCCAAATATTGACCTGTGGATCCGATTTGAACAAACTTGAATCTGACCCCCCTAGAGATGTTGTATACCAAATGTGAAAGCATTCTGACAAGTGAATCTGAAGAAGAAGATTTTTTAAGAAATTCCCTCATATTGTACCAAGTTAAATTTCATGTTCCCATATGGAGCCCAAATATTAACCTAGGTACTCGAATTGAACAACCTGGAATCTGACCCCCCTAGAGATGTTGTATACCAAATATAAAAGCATTCCGACTAGTGGATCTGAAGAAGAAGATTTTTAAAGAAATTTTCTCATATTGCACTAAGTAAAAATTTGGGCTACCATAGTGAGCCCAAATATATACCTAGGGATCTGATTTGAACAAACTTGAATCTGACCCCCATAGAGATGTTGCATACCAAATATCAAAGCATTCTGACTGATGGATCTGAAGAAGATTTTTTAAAATTACCCTCCATATTGAACAAAGATAAAATTTGGGCTTCCATAGGAAGCCCAAATATTAACCTAGGGACTTGGTTTGAACAAACAAGAATCTGACCCTCAGAACAATGATGTATACCAAATATTATAAGATTCTGACTGGTGGTTCTGAAGAAGATTTTTAAAGAATATTCCCCATATTACCCTATGTTAAAACTTCGGGCTCCTGTAGAGAGCCCAAATATGAACCAATGAGCTTTATTTCAACAAACTTTTATCTGACCCCCCCCTCCCCCCCCCCACCCCCCTATGAATGCTGTATACCAAATATCAAAAGATTCTGATGATTGGTTCTGGAGAAAAGATTTTTTTAAATTTTTGCAAATATGCTGACTCAGCATTTTTTCGACGCGCATTACAGAACACCCTAACATAACCGATGGCAATTTTTTTTTACCATTCAATTCTACTGGTCATAAGGATACTTCATACCAAATAAAAGCTCTCTGTTCCGTGGGGTTTGGGAAATATGGGCGTTTGAAAATATTTCTATTTTTAGCTCCCAGGGTTCCCATGGGGATGTGGGAATTTTTTTTTTTGCATGAGTCAAGTACTTATGACCCAATACTACCACAAACCAAATTTGGTTCATACCGGACCATCGGTTCAGAAAATAGAAATTTTGGGCGGGGCCAAAAATCTTACCCCTCCTATTACAAAGGCAAATATTACTTCACGAACTTCGTTTGAACAAACTTGATTCTACACCTCATATGGAAGCTCCATAGCAATTATCAAGTCATTGTCCACACTGGTTCTTGAGAAGAAGATTTTTAAAATATTTTGGAGCATTTTCCCCACTCCCTCCCTATGGGGCATGCTGAGTTGAACAAAAATGAAATGCCCCTTTGGGACCATCACTCACACAAACTTTCACTTGAATTGGCCCAGTGGCTTTGGAGGAGAAGACCAAAACATGATGTTGACGACGGACGACAGACGACAGATGGCAAGCGATGAGATTAGCTCAGCTTGACTTTGTCAAGATGAGCTAAAAATGTGATTTACCATAGGCTTTCCATGGTAACTATGAGCTGCAATTGTGGCCATGTTTGCAACATTACATCAACATTACATGAGGATCATTGGAAGGTGTCCCAGTCTTCAATGACGTTAAGTTTCAAAACATTTGAATCCACCAAACAGAATCATAGAATGTCTCTGGTGGCCATATTTTCCAACCAACAGGAACAAAAAGAGGATCGTTTGTAGGATCGTTTGTAGAGGGCCTCGTATAGACCATTCTTGCCAAGTTTTTGGTTCATGTCAGCTCAGTAGTTCCAGAGAGAAGATGAAAATGTGATTTCCCATAGGGGTTTTCTATAGTAACTGCAATTGTGGCCATGTTTGCAAAACGATCAACATTAAATGAGGATTGTTGGTAGAGGGTGCCCCAGCCATCAACCATGCAACATTTTCAAAACATTTGGCCCTGTGGTTTCAGAGGAGAAGAGTATTAAAAATTGACCAATCAGAATCAAAGAATGCTTCTGGCGGGCACATTTTTCACCCAACAGGAATAAAATGAGTAACAGTTGTAGAGAACCTCTCATAGACCATACCTGCCAAGTCTGGTTCATATTGGCTGAGTACTTTCAGTGAAGATGATGAAAATGTGATTTTTCCTATAGGGTTTCTCTAGTAACTGTAAGCCACAAATGCAGCCATAATTGCAACCTGATGAAGATTAAATGAGGATCATTGGTAGAGGGGGTTTTTGCCCCTCCCATAACGAAGGCAAATAATGCCCGACAAAACTTCTCTTGAACAAACTTGATTCTAAACCTCAAAAGAACTCTGTATACCACATATCAAGTCTCTGCTACTGGTGGTTCATTAGAAGATTTTCAAAAAATTTGGCCATTTTTTCCTCACACCTCTGTTCAATATGAGCCGAAACCTAATTTGGATAAAAATCAAAATGCCCCTATATAACCACTACTTACATGAAATTTAATTAAAATGTGGCCAGTGGTTTAGGAGAAAGAGGCTCAAACACCACCTTCACGACAGACGAAGAGTGATAAGAAAAGCTCACCCTGACTTTCAGTCAGGTGAGCTAATAAGTTAGGTTAATCCTATATAAACTATGTATCTTTCTCTTCCTACACTGATAAGACCAGAAGCTGACAACATTTTTCTGGAAAGCTCTCACTGATAGCGTTCCAGAAAATGTCAGATTCTGATCTTGGCAGGGCAGGAGCAGTAGTTCACTTAGTTTATTGCAGTTATGCTACAACTTATTTTGACTTGTACTGTATACACAATATTTTTTGGTTTTTTTCCCCAGTTCTCAGTGGAGAAAAAACTGGAACCAACCCTTACCAGATTCTAAAAAAAAACAAGTATTTTGCTGACAGTACTGATCTTCATGCAGACAGGAGAGGCCTTGGGTTAAGCATTAGAATACAGCCTCTGGTGGCCACATATTTCCATCCTCTCATAAACCATTCCTGCAAAATTTGGTTCACGTCGGCTCAGTAGTTCTAGAGAAGATGAAAATGTGATTTCCCATAGGGTTTCTATAGTAACTATAAGCTGCAATTGTGGCCATGTTTACAACCCGATCAACATTAAATGAGGATCGTTGGTAGAGGGGGTCCCAGTCATTACTTATGTGAAGTATCAAAACATTTGGCCTGGCAGTTTCAGAGGAGAAATTTTTTGAAAATTCACCTATCAGAATCAAAGAATGCCTCTGGCAGCCGTGTTTTTCAACCCTCGGGAACAAAATAAGGATCGTTTGTAGAGGACATCCCTGCCAGGTTTGGTTCACGACGGCTCAGTAGTTCCAGAGAAGAAGATGAAAATGTGATTTCCCATAAGGTTTCTATAGTAACTATAAGCCACAATTGTGGCCATGTTTGCAACCCGATCAACATTAAATGAGGATCGTTGGTAGAGGGGGTCCTAGTCATCGTTTATGTGAAGTATCAAAACATTTCGTCTGGCAGTTTCAGAGGAGAAGATTTTTGAAAATCTACCAATCAGAATCAAAGAATGCCTTTGGCGGCCATGTTTTTCAACCCACGGGAACAAAATGAGGATCATTTATAGAGGACCTCCCATAGACTATCCCTGCCAGGTTTGTTTTCATGTCGCCTCTGTTTTTCCAGAGAAGAAGAGGAAAATGTGATTTCCCATAGGGTTTCTACAGTAACTATAAGCCACAACTGCGGCCATGTTTGTGACCCAATCAACATTAAATGAGGATCGTTGGTAGAGGGTGTCCCAGTCATCATTTATGTGAAGTTTCAAAACATTTGGCCTGGCAGTTTCAGAGGAGATTTTTGAAAATCCACCAACCAGAATCAAAGAATGCCTCTGGAAGCTATGTTTTTCATCCGACAGGAAAAAAATGAGGATCGTTTCTAGAGAACCTCCCATAGACCATCCCTGCCAAGTTTGGTTCACATCGGCTCAGTAGTTCCTCCGAAGATGAAAATGTGATTTCCCATAGGGTTTCTTTAGTAACTATAAGCCACAATTGTGGCCATGTTTGCAACCCGATCAACATTAAATGAGGATCGTTGGTAGAGGGGGTCTCAGTCATCATTTATGTGAAGTATCAAAACATTTGGCCTGGCAGTTTCAGAGGAGAAGATTTTTGAAAATCCACCAATCAGAATCAAAGAATGCCTCTGGTGGCCATGTTTTTCAACCCACGGGAACAAAAAGAGGATCGTTTGTAGAGGACCTCCCATAGACTATCCCTGCCAGGTTTGTTTTCACATCGCCTCGGTTTTTCCAGAGAAGAAGAGGAAAATGCGATTTTCCATACAGTTTCTACAGTAACTATAAGCCACAACTGCAGCCATGTTTGTGACCCAATCAACATTAAATGAGGATCGCTGGTAGAGGGGGTCCCAGTCATCATTTATGTGAAGTTTCAAAACATTTGGCCTGGCAGTTTCAGAGGAGAAAATTTTTGAAACTCCACCAACCAGAATCAAAGAATGCCTCTGGAAGCCATGTTTTTCATCAGACGGGAACAAAATGAGGATCGTTTGTAGAGGACCTCCCACAGACCATTCCTGACAAGTTTGGTTCATACCGTCTCAGCGGTTACAGAGAAGATGAAAATGTGAAAAGTTCACGGATGGCGGACGACGACGGACGCCAAGTGATGAGAAAAGCTCACATGGCCTTTTAGGCCAGGTGAGCTAAAAAGGGTAGGCCACCCACCCGCCTGCCCAGGCGACCGACCCTCGCCATACCAAGTCGAGTTTTTTTGAAAACTCGACTACAAATCAGTCAAACTGATGTATGCTCCCTGACAGTCGACTCAGTTAACAAGCAAATTTTTTAAATTGTGGTCCTCCGCTATGGGAAACAATTTGGCACATGTCTTTGAAATGTAAGGACCATAACTCTGGTGAAAAAAATATGCAGGAGCGGCTTGTCACAAGGATCCCTCATACCAAATTTCATTGAAATCCATCCACTCACTGCTGAGATATCGCTGCGGACGGATGGACAGATGGATGGATGGCTTGTCACAAAGATCCCTCATACCAAATTTCATTGAAATCCATCCCTGCACTCATAAGATATTGCTGCATACAGAAGAAAATCATGAAAGACTGACAAAGTAAGGACCGTAACTCTGATGAAAAATATGCAGGCAACTTTTTTATAAAATGTGCAGGAGCGACTTGTCACAAGGATCCCACATACCAAATTTCATTGAAATCCATCCACTCACTGCCAAGATAGTGCGGACGGATGCACACAAGGACGGATGGATGCACACAAGGACAGACGGACAAAGTGGTAACGACACTAGCAGAAAAAAGAAACGCAAGTTTTTTTCTGTGGTAAATATTTCAAATGTGTTATGAATGATTATTTCATTGTTTGGATTTTGATGTTATTTTAAATTAGATTAAATTTGATGCGTTTTGTTGTCTTTGCATGGATAACGTTCAAACGTGGGTACCCTACACCATTTCCCGATCAAAATCAATAGCGGGTGTGCCTATCCCAGGCTTCAGTCGCTGCTCTAACTCTCCTTACCATTGACCCCATCAAGTTGTTTACGGTCCTTTGTGGGATGTTATTGCACTCCTGAAGAAGGTCCTGCGTGAGCTGAGCAGCGTTGTATGGGATGCTGACACGCTTCCTGACCCTCCTGTCCAGCTCGTCTCACAAATGCTTGATTAGGGAAAAATCTGGACTGTAGGGTGGCCAATCGAGAACTGTCACATTGTTTTGGTTGAGGAAGTCACGACAAACCCTAGCAACGAGCGGTCTTGCATTATCCTGTTGCAATGTACGGTTACGAGCATGGATAAGTGGAAGGATGTGAGGCATGAAGACCTGATCCCGATAGCTTACGGATGTAAGATTGCCCTGGATGACCATGAGAGATGTTTTCATGCCATGAGAAATTTCCCCCTCCCCCCACCACCCCCCCCCCCCCCCCCCCAAAAAAAAACAAAACATAACAGACCCTGTAAAATACCAAATGTTAAAGCATTCTGACTGGTTGATCTGAAGGAGAATATTTTTGAAGAAATTGCATCATATTGCACTAAGTTGAAAGTCGGGGTACCATGGGGGGGGGCAGATATTAACCCAGGGACCCTATTTGAATAAACTTGAATGCCACCCCCCTAGAGACGTTGTGTATCAAATACAAAAGTATTCTGACTGGTGGATCTGGAGAAGATGATTTTTAAAGAAATTCCCTTATATTGAACTAAGTTAAAATTTGGGCTCCCAAAGGAAGCCCAATTATTAACCCAGGGACTTGATTTGAACAAACTAGAATCTGACCCACCCAACAGATGTTAAATACCAAATATCTATTCTAATTGATGGTTCTGGAGAAGATTTTTTAATTTTGGAAAACAATTTATGGGTGCTATCATAGTAATGCCCCTTGTGGTGCCCCCTGTGGGCATGGCAACTTAATTTGAACAAATTGAATTGACATATGATAAGGAACATGCATATCAAATTTGGTTCAATTTGGTCCAGTGGTTTATGAGAAGTGGATAATATACAGTTCAAGCCAGACGGACAGAGAGAAAGTGATCACTTAAGCTCCCCCTGATTTTGTCAGGTGAGCTAAAAATGTGCCACACCTAACATACTTTGCATTTAAACACAATGGGTATTGTCTGATAAAGCTTCAGAGAGTTTGGGTAAACCACTGGTGCTTCAGCACTCAAAGGGCTGCTGCTAGGTAAGGAAGGTACCACCAGCATGAAATGCATTCATACATAACTTCAATTGCAGTCCTTTTATTTCAAGGTCATGTTCAGATTCAAGGTATGTCTGGAGATTAGTCAATTCTTTCAGGTCAAAAAGTCTTTCAGACTGCTCGAATACTCTTCTGAATGAGTCAGTCTGAAGTACAACTTAACGTGATACTAGTTGAAAACTATGGTGCCAAAAAATTCTTCAATACAACTCAGAAATTTCCTCTTTCTTTTTCCTCCATTCAAACTAACTTGTGACCCGTAATGGAACAACATCAGCGGGTTTGTGCACTGAGAAGGTAATAAGTTATGGTTCAGATAAAAAAAAATAACCCAGTTCAAATGACAATTTTTATTTATGATAATGGGAAGATTAGGCTGATTTGTTGAAAAAAAAAAGAAGTTAACCCTTGAGGGTTGGAGATTTTTATGCATTTTTACTATACTTTGACAGTCTACATCTTGTGGCTACGTGGTTGTTTCATGGCAAGTCTTGGCTGCCTATATGCCTAGAAAAAACTGTTATATACAATGCAATGAGAGGGTTTTCCTAAAGACTGCTTGCTGGGGCATCTATTCTGTTGCAATAAAAAAAGTGATCAAGGTCAGAATTTGGCCTCTTAAGAGTGAAGTTTCAAACTAAGAACATACCTTTCCAGCATTGCTGTCTATTCTATCAGTCACAACACCTTCTAAATAACTTGATAAAGGAATGCCCTGTACAGTCACAACAGCTTCTTGAGTTAATAAAGTTCTGTAAACAGAAGAAAAGACATATACTATTCAAAAAATAGGCCGATGAAATCGTCAGATGTGTACCCATACGCGCAACTAGTAGAAAGCTGTATGACGGAGGGCCACCACGGATGCCGACATTACGTACACCATACATGGTCTGGGTACATATAGAAATTGATTGGAGGAGTGCCTAATTTGATGGATAAAGGGTTAATATCTCCGGATCAAATTATCAGATTTACATAAAAAACTATACAGCACAGCACATCAGTAACCTGAATACATATATAAAGTAACATGACAAATGGATTGATATTTTTTGAGTTATCTCATACCAAAAGGATTGGAGGAATTTTCAATTTGAAGGATAAAGGGTTAATATCTGAAGATCAAATTATCAGATTTACACCAAAAACTATACAGCTCGGCACATCAGTAACCTGAACACAAATATAAAGTAACCTGACAATCCAAGCAATCTTTTTTTTTCAAGTTATCGAATGCCAAAGGGATTGGAGGAATTTTCAATTTGAAGGATAAAGGGTTAATATCTCAGGATCAAAATAACAGATTTACACCAAAAACTATACAGCTTGGTACATCAGTAACCTGAACACAAATGTAAAGTAACTTGACAATCCAAGCAATATTTTTCAAGTTATCGAATGCCAAAGAAATGGATACAGATGCCGGACGGACAGACAGATAGATGGACAGACAGATGGATGGACAGACAAAGGATGGATGAACGACGGATGGCCACCCCAGATGCCGGCATGGACGGATGGACAGACAGATGGATGGACAGAGGATGGACGAACGACAGATGGCCACTCCGGCATTATGTGTACCATACATAGTATGGGTACACATAAAAAAGTAGGGGATATTTGATAAAAGTGAGATATATGAAGAAATATTTTGATATTTTCATCAAAAAGACAGTTGAGGCATTGCACTGTGACATCTGGTGAATGATTTCAGTGATATTTGGGTGTCTGGCAAGCACACATTCCACGCACTGAGCTGTAGAAGACATAGACGGTCAGCCAGAGAATATACCACATTTAGTCCAAGACCTCAATACCTTGTAAATTCTCCTCGGTTCGCGAGACAAGCATGGATCCGACATGGCATACTCCTCACCAAACGTTCAATATCAGCTTGACTGATGTTATTCCATTCTCCCTGCAGTGCAGCGGCGAGTTCCTGGACATTGGTAGGGGGCTGTTGGCATAGGAGCCTGCCAAGCATATCCCAGACATGCTCGATTGGTGAAAGGTCTGGACTTAGTGCTGGCCAAGGCAGTATAGTGATGTTCTGCTCCTGGAGGAATTCTGTAGCGACACAGGTCCTGTGTGCTCTTGCATTGTCATCTTGGAAAATGAATCGATGGCTGTGACGTCATGCAAATGATACCACATGAGCTGCTAACATGTTGTCATGGTAGTACTGCCCTGTAACACACCCTTGGATGACATGTAATGCTGTTCTGATTGTCATGGTTTACGCCTTCCCACACCATAACTGATCCTCCACCAAAATGATCGTGCTACCTAATGGTTACGTCATGGGATCGGAATGTAAACGTTCATCACGTGTCAGTCTTAGCATACCTCAAAAGTTACGTTTCAACAAGAAACTTTTGATGAACGAGTTTATACCAAGAAAAGAACGATGAGACCTCTCCGAAAAACACTTCTACCCATGCTATTCTGTAGACTATGAGGCCTAAAACATAGAAACCAAGAACATGAATTTTGGATGGCAAAGAAATAATTACAAAAAAAAAATAAAAAACTGCCTGCCCCATGCAATTTTACAAAAAATAGCCTGAGAAATTTAAATTTTATAGTAAATTTCTTTTCTTATTATAAATACCACAATTGTTTACTACAGGCTTGCACTAACTCGGAAAATATACTCTCTATTATGATCTTTCCTCAGCGATTTGGGAAAGAAAAGTGGTGCAAAAGCACCAAGAAAAAATAAGCCAAAACTGGCTCGCGCACACCCAGTAGGGGATGCTCTTCTCTTAGTACAAATCCACGACTTCCTGGAACCAGTGCGCAGGCAGTAACTAATGAATCATTCTTTTGAATCTGCCAACATTGGTGTTATGTGATCAGCGGGGAGGAAGGATTCTTTCCCGAATAAGAAGATGGGAGGGCCTCCATGTAAACAATTGCGGTAGGTATAATAAGAAAGGAAATTTACTATAAAATTTAAATTTCTTATCAACCTACCTTACAATTGTTTACTACAGGCTGAATAGACAATAGGATGGAGGGAATCACATAATCAACCCCCACATAACCCAATTGCACTGCAACCGTGGAAAGAGGAAGAGGTCCCTAGGCCTATCAAACCATAGCATCACAATCTTTAACAAGAGCGCACGTATCGCTGAAGCAATACAATGTCCCCTACCGGACTAATGAGCATTAATAATTATACAAATGTTGTAACCTAGATGTGATCAGCATGAATTCCATTGAAGCATTTCCAAAAAAAAGTCCAGAAAACTGATATTTTGGTGCTTTTCCATATTTCCAAGGGCCATAACTCACACAAGAATAATGCAATCAGCATGAAACTCAAACTTGATCTGTAAGTCATCGTTCTATAGTAGGTTACCAAAAATGAAATCATTCCGTTGAAGCGTTTCCAAAAAAAAGTCCGGAAAACTAAAGTATGACCGACAGACTGACTGACAGACTGACGGATGGATGGACAGAGTGTAAATGAAACTTGATCTGTAAGTCATCGTTCTATAGTAGGTTACCAAAAATGAAATCATTCCGTTGAAGCGTTTCCAAAAAAAGTCTGGAAAACTAAAGTATGACCGACAGACTGACTGACAGACTGACTGACAGACTGACGGATGGATGGACAGAGTGTAAATGAAACGTGATCTGTAAGTCATCGTTCTATAGTAGGTTACCAAAAATGAAATCATTCCGTTGAAGCGTTTCCAGAAAAAGTCCAGAAAACTGATATTTTGGCGCTTTTCCATATTTCCAAGGGCAATAACTCACACAAGAATAAGGCAATCAGCATGAAACTCAAACTTGATCTGTAAGTCATCGTTCTATAGTAGGTTACCAAAAATGAAATCATTCCGTTGAAGCGTTTCCAAAAAAAAGTCCGGAAAACTGATATTTTGGTGCTTTTCCATATTTCCAAGGGCCATAACTCACACAAGAATAATGCAATCAGCATGAAACTCAAACCTGAACTGTAAGTCATCGTTCTATAGTAGTTTACCAAAAATGAAATCATTCCGTTTAAGCGTTTCCAAAAAAACTCCAGAAAACTGATATTTTGGTGCTTTTCCATATTTCCAAGGGCCGTAACTCACACAAGAATAATGCAATCAGCATGAAACTCAAACTTGATCTGTAAGTCATCGTTCTATAGTAGTTTCCCAAAAATGAAATCATTCCATTGAAGCGTTTCCAAAAAAACTCCGGAAAACTGATATTTTGGTGCTTTTTCCCATATTTCCAAGGGCCATAACTCACACAAGAATAATGCAATCAGCATGAAACTCAAACTTGATCTGTAAGTCATCGTTCTATAGTAGTTTACCAAAAATGAAATCATTCTGTTGAAGCGTTTCCAAAAAAACTCCGGAAAACTAAAGTGGGACTGACAGACTGAGACAGACAGGCTGACGGATGGACGGAGTGCAAACCTATAGTCCCCTCCGGCGATGCCGGTAGGGGACTAATGAAAGACAATGAGATATGAGGCGTATGGTTCTGTGCGACGCACAGACAGAAAGGGCAGTAACAGCTCAGAGCTGGAACTGACTTTGTAAGAAGCCTAATGGCTAGGGTAGACAACAGCCTGAGCAGAAGAAAGAGGGCCCACAGTGAAAAGGTCCTCTGACTGCTCCTGCAACTGACGCAGATAGGTGGAGAAATAGCATTTCTCCAGTAGGCTGCCTGCATAACATCCGACAACATGACGGAGTTAGTATAAGCCCAAGAGGTAGACAATGCATGCACCTAGTGGGCAGAAATACGATTGGTAATACAATCGTCAGTCGCCAGACGAGCGTAAGCCGTGTGAATAGCAAGACAAATCCATCGTGAAATGGATTGAGAAGAGATCTTCTGTCAACCAGGAATAAGAGACAGAAAAAATTGTTTCCTGCCTTTCCTAATGAACTGCGTCCAATTGAGATAAATGCGAAATGCACGAACCAGACAGAGCAAAGGGCGGTTACCCTTAGCAGAAGGAAGAGCCCTGATACAGATAGGAAGTGGAGTAGTTTCTGGTATCTGATTCTTGGCCAGAAATGAGCAATCAGTGGTAAACATAACACTGTTGGGAGAGCTCCTGAAAAAGGCCGGGTCAACCGAGAGGGCGTGAAGCTCATTAACCTGTCTGGCTGAGGCAAAAGCCATCTGAAAAGCCGTCTTGTATGTGAGAAAATGCATATCCACCTGGGATAAAGGTTCAAACAGCACCCCCCCTCCCCCCCCCCCCCCCCCCCAAGCAAAGCAGCACCCAAGAAAGATTCCATCTTGGGATAAGCTGCAAAGTCCTAGGCCTTTTCAAGGAAAAGTGCTGAACAAGCTTGGAGAGGTATGGATTAGTGCCAATACCACGCTGTCCCACAAACGAAAAGGTCTCCGAAAGCATGGACCTGTACCCTTTGATGGTAACAGGTTGAAGACTCCGAGAATCAAACAGATATACCAGAAAACTCCACAATCTGTGAAATCGAAGGATTGGCATAATCAACAGAGTGATCGGCACATCATCGACAGAAGACCTTCCACTTAGCCGCATAGGCTAAACCAGTGGAGTGCCTCCTTGACGAAGAAATACACTCCACTGCTTGTGTCGAAAAAACCTCTACGAAGGAGACAGGACCTGACAAAAAATATGCGTGAAGGCAAAATGAAGTCGGCTCAACGTGAAACCTCCTCGGGTGACCTTGGCAAAGAAGGTCATGACATAGAGGGAGACAGGCTGGAACCACCGCCAACAGAGAGCGGAGCTGATTGATCCACACCCACTGAGGTGACAGGGGAGCGATCAAAATGATTTGACAACTGCAGGTTCGAATCATGGTTAGAACCTGAGGCAGAATCGGAACCGGCAGGAAGGCGTAGCCGACAAGACCGTTCCAATCGAGTGACAGAGCATCCATGGCGAAAGCCAGAGGATCTGGACACGAAAGTGTCCACCTGATGGTTCCAACGAGCCGCAAAGAGATCGATGTGAGGTCGACCTCAGAGATCGCAAAGCGACTGGAAAACCACCCTGTGGAGCATGGTGGAAATGATTCTGCCTCATCGGGACAGGGAGTCGGCTAGGATGTTCAGACGACCGGGAATGTGATGAACCACCACTCCGGTGTTGACATCCTGAGCGAGCAGTCGATCCCGAGCCAATTTGTACATGGGAACAGAGTGCGTGCCGCCCTGGTTCCGAATGTAAGCAACCACTGTCGAATTGTCGGACAACAGAAGGACCTGGCGATTCGAAAGGTGGGGGATCCACTGCCGGAAACGCAGAAGAAGAGCAAGAAGCTTCTTCTGGTTGATGTGAAGAGCTGTTGATCCTGGTCCCATGCCCCGTGAAGGGAAAGACCTAGAGGATCCAACGTCTCACCCCATCCGAGATCGCTGGCGACTGCTGTCAGAACACGATTGGACGTGGGTTAGTCCAACGGAACTCCCTGCATAATCCACGGAACATCCATCCAGGGGAGAAGGTGACGATGAAGAGACTCCCATTACTGAAGCACCAGATCCAGAGGATTGACATTCGGCCTCCAACGACTGAGCAGAAAGTGTTGGAGAGGTCTGACATGCAGCCGACCTAGAGGAATGAGATCTGTCTCCGAACCGCAGAGGCCAAGCAGCTGGAGAAGACCCCGAGCTGTCGCGGACATGGACCGGGACAGAGTCAGGACAAAAGCTGAGAGAATCACAGCCCTTGCCCAGGGAACCGCCACCGTATTCAGCTGAGTACGGAAATCCATCCCCAGATGACAAAACGACCGAGAAGGGACCAGGTCCGACTTCTCGTTGACTCTGAACCTTAGCAACGTGAGCAGGCTCAACAGTGTGTCGACATTTGACTCCAGAAAGGCAGCACTGGAGGATATCGTCTAGATATGCCGAAGTAGTCACCCTGGACTGTGTGCGATGTAAGGCTAACAAATGCGACATCAGTCGGGGAAAGGCCCAAGATGCCAGGTTGAGGCGGAAGGGCATGGCCTTGATCTGGTAAACTCGCCCCAGCAAAGCGAACCAGAGATACTTTTGTGATGTACGATGAATCGGAACTAGAAAGTAAGCATCTCGCAGGTCGATGCTGGAAGCGAAAACTCCCTGGTGAATGGAGCGGCGAACCGACCTGAAAGTCTCCATGCTGAACTTAGGAGCAATGATAGACTGATTCAGGATACTCAGATCGATAACCGGTCGGAGTCAGCAGTCCTTCGGCACCAAGAACAGGCGGGAATAAAATCCCACTGAATGAATGTTCTTGACGACCTCGATCGCCCCCTTTGACAGGAGACTGCCTATCTCCGTGATCAAAAGTTCCCAACGTGTAACGTCGGAAGGAACTTGTGTTGGAAGAGGCACTCTCGACAGAGTTGGATACCTCAACCTGGGACGAATCAAGGTGACGACTGCCGATGCCTACCCTTACCTCGTGAGTAAGTAGAAGCGGTGGCAGGAGGATCAGTCCTTGGCTTCGCAGAGGAAGCAGAAGGGCGCTTGTTAGGCTTTGGGCAGCTAGTGCCTCCAACAGAAGGCTGATCAAGTTGACGAAGCAGCAGCTGATCTATGGAATGACGTAGGACGTCATTCCGGACCGTCGCCACGGAACCATGGAATAGTTGCGGACCCGCCGAAGAAGCAGATCGAAGAGCAGCGTGCTGCCCATCAGGAAGAGAATGGTGTGTGTCCAACACAGCGTCCCTGCGAACTAATTCCAAGTTAGCTGTGTTACAGGCATGCGTGTGCATGAGCGCCTTGGAAAGCAAACGCAAAGGAGCCTGTACGTCGTCAAACTTATCTGGAGGCAGATAAGCAGCTAAAGCGGAGGCGACGTAATTCGAAAGAGAAAGCATGTCCAGCATCTCTCTCAATAAGCCCAACAGGGACTCCAGAGTCGCCACAGGAATAACGGCCGACTTGGGCTTGGAAAGCCCAAGGGAGGTGGATTCCTGATCCAAGACCATCAAAATCTGGCAGACTGACGGATTGGCGGAATTGTAGGAACGATAACGCACTGGAGGCAAAAAATTGTCAACCCTGGTGAAGAACAAAGTCTTCATAGCCTTGGAACTCAGCTTAGAGTCCAAAGTTGTAAACGCTTCAACCACCTGTACCGACTGGCACGGTCGAAACCGCCCAGAAGCAGGTTGCTCTACAGGCTGTAGGTGCGCGACCAATGATCGCGGCCTGGCTGACACTGTTTGAGAACAGGAAGGAACCCAAACACAAAGTCAAGAGCTGCCCCCAAGTCAGAAGACTGTTGGCTCTTTGACGTCAGGTATGTCGGACTCATCCTCAGAGTCGGAAGACATATAACCCAACATGGGCAAACCAGCCGATGCCTCCCATGGTGTAGGCACACCTGAGGGATCAGAAAGCGGCCTGCTTCTGATCCCGGAAGGTGGCGCCGCAGGGGGGGGGGGGGGGGGGGGGGGTGGCTCCTGGAAACCACTAATAGCCTCGCTGGAAGCAACAGGAAGGCTCTTGGAAAGAACCTGAGTGAGCAAGGAGAGGGCCTCCCTAAGCTCACGGCCCGTGTCGGCCGGTTCGACATGGGAACGAACCGGCAAAGTGGCTTCACTCCTGACCCTTTTAACCAGCGAAGGATCACGATCCTCAAATACACCCGACGCGGGGCGACGGGTGGCAGCCGAAACAAAATGTGTATAGGGGTATGACATACCCCGAGGATCTACAGAGCGGGAACTCAGGCGAGTCACTGCGGACCTCTGAGGGACAGAAGGTCAAGGCTGCACAAAAGGCGTTGATCCCACAAAACTGGCCATGGGACCAGAGTGCTTGGACGGAAACGCCACGGAGTTCATGGTGGCCCCACCATGAACATCCAAATCCAATGAGAAAACTGCGGTGCTCGACGGTTGAGAGACCACAGCAGAGGGTTCGGCCGGCAGCCCCTTCCGACTTCGCCGAGTTGAAGTCAGGGAAGGCTGAGGCCGAAACCCCACGTCTACACTACCAGACATCTCTGCAGGGATAAAACTGTTGTGCTCAATGGAGGAGAGGCCACAGCAGAGGGTTCGGTCGGCAGCCCCCTCCGACTCCGCGAGATGAAGTCAGGGAATGCTGAGGCCGATACCCCACATCCACACTACCAGAGATGCATCACTGCAGACCCCTGCAGGGATAAGCCGAGGTCGGCTGAAACGTTGACCGATGACGTTGCAGATGGAACAGCAGTAGCAGCAGATACGACGGCAGCTGTTGAAACTGGTGGAAAAGGGGAGAGAGCAACCTCGCTTGGCTCCAAAGGAGGAGTCACAACCCAAGTGACAGCCTGAGATGTTGACTGGAGAGGGACCACAGTCCCGGAACCAGGCATCTCTTCACCAGACAACACAACAGCTCCCGCAGTATCCACCATAGAAAAAGACTGCACATCCCCCACGGAGGGGGTATAACTCTCATCAGGCGTGGTCGTGTCGGGAGGCCCCGAACGACAGCATTCCCCATCCCCGCGGGTGCGGAAATAACGGCCACGAAAATGCACCACATGCTTAGGCAAAAGGCATTGCCCACAAGGAACAGTCCTGGGCATAACAGAGGTGAGAGCAGTAGAAGAAAAAGGTGAACTCAACAGATGTAGAAAGTAGAAGAACACCCCCAACTACGAGAGAAAGGTGGCAGAAAAAAGGACTGGCGGGAAAACAACTGAACCCAGACGGCCGACAGGGACCAAAAAACAGAAATTCGGCCCTCAACAGAGAGTTGAAATCCTGTCCATACAGCCCCCCACTGACACCTAACTCCAATAATAATAATAATAATATCCAAAAGGACAACATAAATTTATCAACCAAAAAATTTTATGTCCGAACCGCACGGTACGCGAAAGTTGCACGCGAACACAGAGAATATATAAAATACAATGAAAATGTGGCTGAAAATAATAACGAGAATATATAAAACACAGTCCTGTTATTATCGATCCTCAGATCCATAATTCCAGTCACAGGAAACCATTATCAACGAGTTGAATTATCACCGTTTCTGAATACAAATGGACGTCCTGCCACATGGGTGGACGAAAAAAGAATGATTCTTTAGTTACTGCCTGCGCACTGGTTCCTGGAAGTCGTGGATTTGTACTAAGAGAAGAGCATCCCCTACTGGGTGTGCGCCGATGGCGCTCGACCCAGTTTTGGCTTATTTTTTCTTGGTGCTTTTGCACCACCTTTCTTTCCCAAATCGCTTGGGAAAGATCAAAATAGAGAGTATTTTTCCGAGTTAGGGTCTTCCACTGTAGTGCAAGCCTGTAGTAAACAATTGTAAGGTTGATTGATAAGAAACAGAAGATCTACTTTGTGAGGCCTTAAGTCTATTATTATTTTTATTATTATTATTATTATTATTATTATTATATATTATTTACTAGTGTTTCAGATCACTTTGAGGGTTAATTATTACAGTTGAGAATTGTGAGGTAAACCTATCATCACCATCATGTTTGTGTACAAAATGTTGAATCAAGAGTCTCGCTCTTGTGTCTAAAGCTATATCTCAAGCATCTGGAAAATCAAAAGGGGCCATAACTCTGCCAAAATTTATCAGACCAACCTCAGATTCAAACTTGATTTGTATTTTCATGTGAGTAAACCACCTATTAAATTTGAAGCAAATTGAGGAATCATAACGTTAGTTATCTTTCGGAAGCCATATACAGAAAGGCGCACAGACACCGGATACTTCTATTATCCCCCAAAAACTGTTTTCCAGGGGGACATTTAGGGGCAGTGTTATTGAATCAAGTTTCTACTATACTTGCAAACAAGGTATGGGCTATCTTTTGTTTCCTCACCATGCATATGACATCACACTCGAATTTCATTCCGAAAATCCTTTTCAGTCAAATACTGATGATCACACGGATTCTGAGTATCTGAATGGCAATTACGACCGAATCAGATTCAACAACAAATTTTGTCCACTCTGAGTTTAAACAAGGTAAGCGGACAGAATAATGTGTCAATGTAAACACTGAGCAGTTTAGCACAAACTACTTGCAGAATAGAATCAAATGATGACCCAGGCCCAGAGTGTACTGAAACAACCAGATCAGTTCCAGAATTCATTATTACAGGGAGGTGGCATTTGTCACCTTTCCAGCATGTTATTTTTGATCATTGGTAGACACAACTTTCTCGGCTATGACTGAGAACTGGATGTCAATACATAAAACCAAAAGTATGCTGGGTGTTTTTTTATACATGCAGGTTGTCACTTTGCGATTTTTTTTAATAACCGACACCAAGTGGATTTTCGGTTAACTGGACAACTCTGACCTCCTCCCCATAAAACTATCCTAAATGATGTGACCCTGGCTGTTGAAAGTGCCATTAAACTATGACAAACAACAAAGATAAGAAGCACTTCCACAGAATATGAAGCCTTTAAGTTGTGGTCCCCACAATTCAAAGAAAAGCCCAAATTTGAATTCCCAACACTCAACCAATTAATTATTCTTCTAATCAATGTCTACTTCGTGGAATTATAATGAGTCCCCAATTTTATGAAACAAGTTCAATAAAGTATGTCAAGATTGATCCTTTTACTGGACAAGTTTTGTACATTTTATTACTTTACCCAAAACATGATGAAATACTGAAACACTCTTTAAATGCTATCACTAAAAGCGTTTTTCTTGCAAAATGTAAACAGACAACCAGAGGTCAGTGATCCAGTTCATGCTAGAATACAACTGCTTAGACATGGGCTACTTTCAGAAAGTTTAAGAACACTCATGCTTTGTTGCTTTCAACCCTTAAACTGCTGAGCATTTTCTTGAATTTTTCATCCAATTTGACTGTGCTGGAAATGAACAAAATTGACGGGTGCAGTTTTAAGCTCCTTTGAAATCGAAGACGGGAGTAAATTGCACCTGTAAAATATTAGTACAGTGGAGCCCACTTAATTGTATATCTCTTAACTGAATAACCCTATTAATTGCAT
Source organism: Pictodentalium vernedei (assembly GCA_031216915.1). Lineage (NCBI taxonomy): Eukaryota > Metazoa > Mollusca > Scaphopoda > Dentaliida > Dentaliidae > Pictodentalium > Pictodentalium vernedei. The sequence continues at coordinate 235,386,200 of CM062295.1, forward strand.
ATAATTTCCCAGCACAAAACCATTTACCATACCTCCAGTTCAAATCTGACCTGTTAACTGAATATATGTTATTGAGTAAACTCCTGTTAACTGAATAAAAAATCTTGTAACCAGTCGAGAAATTACCCTGACTCTCCCCAGTTTTCCTTGGTTTATAGACCTATTTGGCCTCAGTGCATCCATCACCGGCATTTAATCCATAATATCTTGTTTGACAGAGCTGATAATAGAGTAAATGCTCAGTTTATCTCTAGGGTACCAGAAAGATATGATAGAATAAATGGTAAGTTTATCTCCAGAATACAGCAAAGTGACAAAATCCCTGTTAATTGAATACTCCTGTTACCTGAATAATTTCCATTGCCAAAGTGGCTATTTAATTAACAGGGGTCTACTGTACAAGAATTTTGAGGGAAAACTGTCACTAAGCACCAGAAACTTTGAATGAATAAGGTCCCGCTGTTCTAAAAACAAGACACATGTGTATGTTCTCACAGTATATTAAAGTTCCACAATATTTTTTGACAAGCGCATTTTTTAGCTCCCGTAAAATAGAAAACATGGGTACCGACGGGAACAATTGCACTCACATCCATCAGATTTCCAGGACTGATTTGATGAAAAAGTCAAACACATGAAGCCCAGAAATCATTTATTAACTGATTGATCCAAGTTACATTTAATAATAGACATTGATTAGCCCTTGTTTGAAATCATTTATTAACTGATTGATCCAAGTTAATTTAATTATAGACATTGATCAGCCCTTGTTTGGTGACAAGAGTACTGCTGTCCTGGTGGGAATATCTGCCAGCAGCGTGCCATGATTAAAGTGTGAGTATATTGGTCAGAAAAAGGGTCAGATCATGTGATAACTGAGTTACTGATTTTTGGGGGACGAAAACTGATCAGTAACAAAGGTATGCTACAGCAACAACTGAAGGAATCAGAAATGAATATATCTATACAACAAAAAGAAGAAAACAAATTGGAATTTGGTTCCTAAAATCAAACTAAAATTGTCATGGTCAGCAGGTTTTGTTTGTTTTTTCTTTGTTAGCGGAGTGTGTGCACTTTAGCGACCCCTTACAAACCCTGCAGTACTGTGCAGCAATAAACTGAACCAGGAACACAATAACTGAGGTTCCATACTTACTTATTTTTATCTTCTGGGTGTTCTTTGTAACAAAGTTGTTCTTCTATACTTAACAGTGAAGAAAGTGTTAACTGAAAAATACGAAAAATTATGAAATTTATGCCAACAAACACAATACAAATCAGCACTACTGTCTTCTTAGGAAAGTAAATATGTCATTAAACACCACTCATGATATATTTATTTCTTTATTGGGTTTAACAACACTTTCGACAACCAGGGTCACCCCGTATTGGACAGTTTTACAGGTGGAGGAAGCCAGAGTACCCAGAGAGAACCACCTAGTAATGGCATGCAACTGACAGACTCCCCAAAATACTAACTCCACACAAGCAGGGTTAGCGATGGCTGAATTATTATTATTATTTATTGGGGTTTAAGGTCACATACTTAAGCACAATGGCCAATCATGACTGTGACAGTTTTATGGGTGGGGGAAGCCGGAGTACTCGGAGAGAACCACAGAGCAATGATGAGCAACTGTCAGCTCTTCAACATTCTAACTCTGTTCAAGCTCCACTCAAGCAGGGTTACAGCGGTTGAAGACATGTGCACCATCGACGTGCAGTACACCTTAGTACACAGCATCATCGTGCCCCCATGTAGGCAACCGGGATAAAGTGCCTTGCCCAAGGACACAACGTGGGCATCCCGGGCGGGGATCGAACTCGGGACCTCTAGAATAGAAGGCCAACAGTCTACCACTGAGCCACTGTGCTCCCTAGCAATGGCTGAAGACAAGTGCACCATTGACGTGCAGTATGCCTTTGTACACAATGCCACCGTGCCCCACACATGGGTAATTGGGATGAAGTGTCTTGCTGAAGGACACAACGCATTTGTTGCAGGTGGAATTTGGACCGAGGACCTCTCGACTTGCTGCCTGCGTCTCTGGAATCCCCTACTCACAACCCTTCTCCAAGGTTAAAGCTGACATCTTGTACAGTACAGTCATCATGAACTGGTCGCAATCCATGCGTGGGCGATGTCCATGCATGCATTTACCAGGTAATAAAAATCATCATCAGGAAAATTTTAATTAATGAAGCACCAGATTGTACCTGGTTCTCCATTAACAAGGTGCAACAACACTGGTATCGCCCGCCAAGGGTTTCTAAGTTGAAGGGTTTCTAAGTTGAAAAAGTGGAAAAAGGCCCATAACACTAGAAAGAAATGAAAGAGTCAATGACACTGTAGCTCAACTTGTCAAGACAAAGACATGTATAGTATGTGACACAGCAATGACAAATATCTATGTAATGACCTGATAACAAAGGTACATATAAAGTACTGTAACGGTCTGTACATAAATACTGACCGTTGCCTGTAACAAATGTATAGGTAAAGTATTGTAAAGGTGGGTGACAGTCAGATGCTAAACTAGAAAAGAAATCTTTGAGTCCCAGAGTGGGTCTGACTGAACCCCAAAATATTTGTTCTCATAGCACAGTGATAACAAAGGCACCCCAAAACACACTCATTCCTGTCCCAAGGTGAAAACAAAGGTATCTAAGAAGTTTCGTGAAGATCTGTTCACAAATATGAGCTGTGTAGAAGTTGTGACAAAAAAACTGATTGGACCTAATTTCGGTACAAAATGGCCACTGGCTGCCATCTTGAATTTTGGACCGCACCCAGAAACACTCGTTCTCGTCCCAAGGTGATAACAAAGATACCCAAGAAGTTTTGTGAAGATCGGTTCATACATACAGCCTCTAGCCCGAGCCGTATTGACATGTGCACTTACAGTGTATAAGTAGCACTGAATAAATCAAAGTTCATCTAATTTGCATAATTTCTGCATGAGAAAAAAACCCGTACTATATGTGATGTAATCCATGTTACTAAACATTCATACAAAAATTTATTCAAATCAGAACTTTCATACAGAAGTTCTGTACAAAAGACTGATTGCACTAATTTTGGTACAAAATCTTGAATTTTGGACCACACCCAAAAACACTTGTTCTCATCCCACGGTGATAACAAAGGTACCCAAGAAGTTTCGTAAAGATTGGTTCATAAATACAGCCTCTAGCCTGAGCCGTGTAGAAGTTGTGCACAAAAAACTGATTAGACTTAATTTCGGTACAAAATGGCCACTGGCAGCCATCTTGAATTTTGGACTGCACCCAGAAACACTCGTTCTCGTCCCAAGGTGATAACAAAGGTACCCAAGACGTTTCGTGAAGATCGGTTCATAAATACAGTAGAGCTGAAACGGTTACGAATTTTTTGTAACCGGTTAACCGGGAGCTATAATCGGTTAATGACCGGTGAACGGTTATTTTAATAGTTCATAAGAAAATTGGGGGAAAACATGACCGGGAGTACAGCGCAGCGAGGCCGCACAAAGTACAACACACTCGGACGGCTGGAAAATAAAGAAACGATACGATATCGTAATCGTATTATCGTCAGTGAATACACCTACCTCGTTGTGAGCTGCATGTCACTGTATGAACTGATCAACTGTTGTTCAAAACCGTAATCCAGTAAATCCATGGGTCACTTCCAGGAATACCACTGAACAAAGTGACAAACGTACCTAAACATGCCTTATAATGAAGTTATATTCCATATTCATCGGATGAAAAGGGTGTAAAAAAAACGGACGCATAACACGTAATGCTGTTACCCACTGCCGTAAACCGGTGTTAAAGACAGAAGAATTGACACTGTCGTATTTAGCGATCCTCAAATTAACCTTATTAATCTTCCCCCAGAAATTCATTACGTATGGTAAAGTAAAAACTATTTTAAAATTTAAACCAAAGTTTCAGACTTTTGTGAAGACTGAAGACGAATACTAATTACACCATACACAAAAGAAAGGAAAAACAGTTGCACAGTACGTTTTTGAGAGTTGAGACGTTCGTCACTCGTCAGTTTCGGCCCTAGGACGTTTCGACCTTGAGGCGATTCGGCCGGTGACGTTTCGGCCTTTCCGAGAGCCGAAATGTCCCCAAGTGAACCGATTCAAGGATGAAATGTCCCAGAGGCCAGAACCACACACATCTAAGAACCAAGGCATATATTACTTGATAAAATGTGATCTCCCTGCCCCTACCTAGCCCAAGTACTGTGCAGTCACTGCAGTGTGCAAGCACGACAATTTCTTTTCCCATGGAGTTTATCATTTTCAATACAGACACTCGGGTGCAGCGTATGCGCAGTCACTTTTAAAAAATTCGAGGGGTGAGGTGGGGGGAGGGGGCACCAGCATGATCACACCACCATCAGTGACCAGTCACATACTGACTGATGATAGATGATAGTGCTACCATGGCGGGGCACCACCCCTTGCTCCCCACTCGACCCCCCCCCCCCCAGCCCAAAGTACTGTGCACAACAATTTCTTTTCCCATGTAGTCTATGAATATTATCATTTTCAATACAGACACTCGGGTGCAGCGTGTGAATTCGAAGAAAAAAGAAAAATTTGAAGGGGGCGGGGGCATCGGCATGGTTGTGTGATCACGCCGATGCCCACCGCCCCACCCTACACCTCGAATTTTTAAAAAGTGACTGGCCGACTGCGCATACGCTGCACCCGGGTGTATCATGGCTGCCCCTCCCTCCCCCGACAGCCCACACACACCACAGATACCGAAACCAAAAAGATACACAAAACGTAAACCTGAGCGAACCAACCCAGAGAACAGAGATGTATGGGAAGTTCTCATGTAGACTGTAGTCGGAGGAGGTTGTTTTGAAATTCAAGGACTTTCAACTTCAAGGAATCAAGGAGGAACGGGGACCTTGACTGTTGACAGCTGGTAAAAATGTTAAATGTTGAAAATTAAGAGGGCGGGTGACAGCCTGGAATGGTCACACCACCATTGGTGGTCAATCAGCCGACTGACTGATCACTGATGATGCTGTAATCATGTTGGGGTACCCCCTCCCATTTCCCCAATCAATACATAAGCCTGAGTGGCAAATAAGAGGTAAAAACAACTGATTAGCATTATGCTGTGAAATTCGACATCAGGTAAAGTACATGCTGTTGAAAATGAGGGCGAGATGAGGGAAATGGGCTGGCGGGTTCTGGCATGGTTTTTTATGGCTTATAAATGCCACCGTCAGCCATCTGACTAGGGCCGGGTGCCCACCGTTAACCCTTTACCCAACGCCGACAATATTGAAATTTATTATTGTAGTTTAAATTTTTCATAATTTTACAAAAAATGATGACAAAACCACATCATGTGACCCCTCATTGGAACGGGCTCGATGAGCCCGTTCCAATGAGGTGTCACGTGATGTGGTTTTGTAACTTTTGTTGACATTTTTGGGGGGAAACTTTTGAATTTTTCAATAGCTTAATTTGTGAATTACGAGGGCGGATGTGGCCAATTCGTTAGGTAAAGGGTTAAGCTAATCTCCGGCAAACTTCAGATTCACAGAATGAGTGAAATCTCTAACTCTTTAATACCAACGAAAGTTAAACATTGTGAGTTGTGAGCTGCAGCTATTGGTTACAGCCTGTAACCAATTACACAATAACAAAAAGAAGAAAAAAACTTAATTGTTCTCGTAACTTCCAGTTCCATAGTGGTATACAGTACACTTGACTGAACAGTTTTTTCAGTTATTTTTTTAAGGGCAATCAAATCCAACTATTCATCTGCGCTGTTCACGAATCATGATGAACAAGAAAAGTCTTTAAAATGGAAGTTTATTAGTCTGACTCAATTCGCTCTCCGCCGTCATGACGGTCATTCACTACTGAATACGTTGAGACTGAGTCCTCACTCGACATGGTAGGTAACGGAGGTACATCTGGAGTTGTTGTGTGGCTTGGGTCCTCACCGGGGCCATTTTCATCAGTTGGGTTAGCACATGCTGGCGATGATACTCCTTCTGGGATAGAAATTGTGGTGGTAGTGGTACTGGTACCACAGACATTCCGCTCGAGGTGTAAATTACGATTTTCCCTAACAAAAATAAGCTCGTCAACTGTCTCAGGATCAAGGCTGGCGCGTTTTTTGTTAACAGTGTTACCCGCAGTGGAGAAAATACGTTCTGAGGGCACAGAAGTACCTGGGATGCCAAGATATTTCCGAGCAAGTTTTGCCACTTTCGGGAATCTCTCTGCATTCAAACGCCACCACTCTAAAGGAGATGTTTCAAGGGGAACCCTCATTTCTCTGAAAGAAGACAACTCCTGACGCAACGAGTCCACAGAATTGTCACTGGCATCAGCTTGATCACTGTAATAGTCTCCCAATAAAAAACGCATGGCATATGTTGATGACTCAAGTTTAGAACGTTTAACCACCGGTGCAAATTCCCTGGTAGTTACAGATGCTGAAGTAGATGAACTATCTGAACTGTCTACTGGATGTTGCCCATCCGAAGTTACAGAATGCGAAGCTGACACATCTGAAGATCTGCTTGGTTGATTCGCATTGTTAAATTCATTTTCCGCTCCTCCTGCATGGGGACCAGAGTCACCAGACTCATCCCGCTCACCAGTACAAGGCTGAGAAGACATGAGGGCCAGGATACCATCAAATACCTTGTTCTGCTGGTCTGCATTCAAGAAAGGCATCGTCTTATAACGAGGATCCAAGGCAGTCGCAATAGCAAGGCAGTCTTGTGGCAAATGATCATCACTGGAGCCGTATCTCTTATTTAAATCAGCAGTAACAACTCTTTTGAAATCTTTTGCTACTTTGCTATCATTATCTTTCTCAGACAAATGTGTATTCAGTAAACCAGCAACTACAGGTCGTATCATGCTCAATGTCGGAAACTCATCAGTACAGAGTATTGTAGTTGCTAATTGCAGGGGTTTCAAAATAGGCGTAATTTCTTCGATAATGCGCCACACATCATCGCTCAGTTCAAGTACGCGTCCTTGTGACTGTTTTGTTACTTCTGGGTCAAGTACTACGGCCAAGACAGCAATACACTGTTCCCTTTGAAACATGAAAAAGGTGGAATTCCAACGAGTTGAAACATCCTGAAGTAAACTATGCTCGGGAATTTTCATTTGTTTTTGTCGTTTTCTTAGTTCCATGGTTGCAACATTTGATTTTTTAAAATGCCCCACTAGATGCCTGGCTGCCCCTGCTGCACGGGAAATAGCAGCAATGCCAAGGCCGGCATTTATACTCAATTGCAATGTATGACCAAAGCACCTAATATGATTCCAATCAAGAATGCGAACCGCTGCAACAATATTAGCCCCATTGTCAGTTGTTATAGCTGAAATTTTACTCCGTGGAATTCTGAACTCTCTCAAAACACATTCAATCTCTTCAGCTAGGTTCTCAGCGAAATGTCTTTCTCTGGTTTCTCTCGTGCACAGAACACCATGTTGAAACTCCCAGTTTGGGGAAATATAATGCACAGTAACTGTAAAATAACTTTCAGTAGCCATACTTGTCCAGCAATCAGTGGTGACAGCAATAAATGGTGAATTTTCAATTTCCTTGATCAAGCCGTTCTTTGTCTCATCATACATAAGCTTAAGATGGTTTCGAATCGTGGTGTGTGAGGGTACCTGAAATTCCGGCTCCAATCTATGCATAAAATTCCGAAACCCAGTCCCACTTACAACGCTGATAGGTCGGATGTCGATTGCGCACCATTCCACTATAGCCTTTGTGAGCTCATTCCATCTAGTCTTGGTCATCGACCTGGGGCGGTCAAACAATAACTTAGATTGCAGACATTTGCGATTACGGCTGTAACTTTCTGAAGTTTCTGTATTACCGGCACCTCCACCACTACTCTTACAGTGAGCAAATTGTGAAGTGTGTTGTGACTTGCTAAATTCAATCAAATGTTTCTTTTGTGCACGAGTTTTCATGGTGGATGTCGTACCAGAATAGGCTAAACGAGCTCTACATATCTTGCACTCAGCATATTTCTTATTCTGCTCTTCAACAACAATAAAATGTTTCCAAACATCTGACCTCCTCTTCTCCATGATGATCACAGGCTATTCACAGGACTTCGTATAACCGGAGTTTATCAGTTTAAAATTTAAACTTGCTTTTACTTTTTGTCCATTTAACGCCGTACACACTAACAGTAAAAGGTCCAGAATAGGTCAATCAGTAAATGACAATTCGCGATTGTTAATTTTAGAATGTTTTTTTAGCTACCATAAACAGTTGCAACTTGCAACCTAAATGGAAATGAAACAGCGTTAACAATTCATTCAGAATTTAGACAAGCTATGACGCAATAATACTGACTGCAAATAACTTTGAACCGGTCCCTGAAACATGTGGAATGCGAGTCGGATTATGCGACAGAGTTGCAGAATGACAATGATGCCAGAATCCAAAACTCTTGTCGATTTCTGTCGAATCTTGTCAACTCTCAGCAATAACAATGAAAGGGGTGATATCGGGTTCACCTACAGGCGTACAGCTATGCCCAAAGCAATGCTTGAATTAACTTTTACTGTGCTATTACTAGCGTATTAGATACAGCGACATGAAACTTCAGACAAAAACTTACTTTCTATTAATTTCTGCCTGCAGCGCTCATCATAAGATACAGAACGGTTAACCACGGTTACAAAATTTATAACCGGTCATAATCAAAACCGAACCGTCAACGGTTAACCGGTTAACCGTTTCAGCTCTAAAATACAGACTCTAGCCCGAGCCGTATTGACATGTGTACTTACTTACTGTGTGTAAGTAGCACTGAAAAAATCAAAGTTCATCTAATTTGCATAATTTCTGCACGAGAAAAAAACCCATATTATATGTGATGTATCCCATGGTACTAAACATTCACACAAAAAATTATTCAAATCAGCACTTTCATATGGAAGTTCTGTGCAAAAATCTGATTGCACCAAATTTTGTACAAAATGGCTGCCATCGGCCATCTTGAATTTCGGACCGGACCCAAAAACACTCGTTCTCGTCCCACGGTGATAACAAAGGTACCCAAGGAGTTTCGTAAAGATCGGTTCATAAATATGGCCTCTAGCCCGAGCCGTATTGGCATTTGCACTTACAGTGCTGAAAGTAACACCAAAATACATCAAAGTTAGTCTAATTTGCATAATTTACGCACGAGAAAAAAAAACGTATTATATGTGATGTATCCCATGGTACTAAACATTCATACAAAAAATTATTCAAATCAGAGCTTTCATATGGAAGTTCTGTACAAAAAACAGATTTCTGCATCGTCGGTACAAAATGGCGGCTGACAGCCATCTTGAATTTCGGACCGCACCCAAAAACACTCGTTCTCGTCCCACGGTCATAACAAAGGTACCCAAGAAGTTTCGTAAAGATCAGTTCATAAATACAGCCTCTAGCCAGAGCCGTATCCAATTGTTGACGTACGGACAGGCGGACAGACAGTCAGACGGACGATGGACGATGGGCCATGACAAAAGCTCAAATTTAAATACGGCCTCTAGCCCGAGCCGTATCCAATTGTTGACAGACGGATAGATGGCCAGGCGGACAGACGGACGATGGACGACGGGCCATGACAAAAAACTCAAATTTGGCTTCGCCAAAGTTGAGCTAAAAATGTTTTTTGCATATATCCCAGGGGATATTTTGAGAAAAAAAACGCAAGTTCTTCTTGTGAAATTTTCTTCTATTAACAACATATTCAAATGAGTGTTGAAAATGGAAATTTGTATAATATTCCACTCACAATGCTAATTTGGGCTATAATGTTTTTTTTTTCTTTTGGGCATCTAGCTCTCTCGCATACTGACCAATGAGTTTTTCAATGCTCACTTGATGCTTTTTAATATCACACACAAGTGAACAAGCAAATTCTAAAAAAAGATCTGGTAAAAATCTGAATGGTAAAAAAATTCAGGTGGGGGGGGGGGGGGGGGAGGGGGGGGAAGATAAACCAGATGGGGGGGGAGATAAACTAGTTTATCTTCCCCCGGAGAGTAAGTTGTACGGGGGGGGGGGGGGGGGGGATATCGTAGTACACCGGGGGCATAAAAATGACATGAATGATATTAACATTTGTCATTTTAACAACAGAAATTGTAAATTTCATGATGTTTTTGGAAGAACTCATTTCAAATATCCAACCTTGAGCTATTCTCACAAATTTTTGCAAGGCATCTTACATTAATATCGGTGAAAGAGTGGGTAAACTCAAAATCAAGAACAACTGTAACAACCAACAACAATATAAAATTAAATTATGAATGCTTTATTATCAAATAAACAGAATGTTAAACTCATTTTTGTTGTTATTGTATAGGCCTGGAAATAACCCGCAAAACGATCGTTTAGGCTATGTGGTGGTTACAATGAAATACACGAATAAACTACAGGTTACAGCGACATGATACAACAAAATAATGCAACTTTAATTAAATTCCCAACCCAACATGTTTTGCCTGTAAGACCTACAATTTGTGGCAGCAAGTTCGACTCACTGGGAGCACATTGCACACAAGTAGAATGGCATGCTATTTATGTCTTAATAGAATTCCGCCTGAATAAAAACCAAAATCCAACGCATGATTTCGCCAAAGTGAGACCGCATGTTAGGTTTTCGCAATTCAATGTGGCAGGAAATTCTGTTAAGACGTAAAAAAGCATAGCTGGCATAGTAAAAACAGAAAAGGCGGAAAAGCATCACGGCATATTATTTTTTATAGGTTTGCCACCACATTATTTAGCATAACCTGCTAACATGTTATGATGTAAGCTGTTTATTTCCAGGCCCTGTTCATTTATTTTGAACTAATTTACTATTTCAGTAATCACATTGTGGAAGCATGTGGTTTGTTTAGTGTCACCAAAAAGTATGCATATCAAGAGAGTTAACTACACTGTATAACTATACAATGAGTCTGATTTTCTTGTGAACAAGACAGTCTAACGACATCCATATACCCCGCCGATTTTTATGTTAAGAGAGGAATAATCTCATTATCAAGCTGCACATGTTTTCATACCCAATAATGTCACTCACCAAATATTTAATTTCTTTAATCGCAACTGAAGTATCTTCCAAAAACCTGCAATTTTGGTAAATTCAAAGTCCACAAGGCAAAAACTCTGGTAAAAATATTTGAATCAAACCTTCCTTTCCGTATACACATGTACACATCATACTCATACTTCAGACCAAGTTTCGTAAAATTCCAATAAAAAATGCAGGAGTAGTTAAGCGGACAAGACTTTGAGGTGAAAATTTTGCTATTTCAAGGGCAGTAGACCATGCAAAGTTTGTCGCATCGAAAATTCGTGATCAAATGCACAGCTACACTTAATGCTGATACTTCGTAAAAATCCACTGAAAACTTAGGAGTTAAGTGGACGAAGTTTGTGACAGAAAGACGGACGGGCAGATTGACGGACAGGTGGACGCTCCTGCAAATCAGGTTAATGTGGCTAAAATATTTGAGGAATTTAAAACACATGGACAACCACTAAAACTCTTTTTTAAGTTTTAATTTCTGGGTGGAAGCAAAGCCTAACCCTTTCAGCTTACTGACCCTAATGGGAGGCGCAGTGGCACAGTGGTAGACTGTTTGACTTCTATGCGAGAGGTTCCGAATTCGATCCCTGTCCAGGCATGACCCTCGTTGTGTCCTTGGGCAAGGCACTTTATCCCCATTGCCTACATGGGGGCACAATGTCACCATGTACTAATGCGTACTGCATGTCGATGGTGCACATGTCTTCAACTGCTGTAACCCTGCTTGAAAAGAGGTTGAACAGAGTTAGAATGTTGCGGAGCTGACAGTTGCTCATCAATGCTTGTGGTCCTCTCCGGGTACTCCAGCTTCCTCCACTTGTAAAACTGTCACGGTCACGATTATCCATTGTGCATAAGTATGTGACCTTAAACACCAATAAATAATAACCAGAGGCTCAAGTGAGCCTAAAACGCTCACCTGGCTCTAAATTGTCAAAACAGATGAGTGTATCAGCTTGTGATCAGCAACAAGAGCAATTTTTTTGATTTGCTATGACACAACCAAAGGCAACTTTTTTTGGCCATTCATTTCTGCTGGTCCTAGGAGAGCTTCCTAGCAAACTCTGTTCTGTGAAGTATTAAAAAACAACAACCGAAAGAAATTTTTGTTTTGTTTTAAACTACTGTATTCTCTCTAGCGCATCCCCCCCCCCCCCCCCCCCCCCCCCCCCCAAAAAAAAAAAAAAAAAAAAAACCAATAAATTAAACAAGAGGCCCCAGGGGACCTTAGGCACTCACCGAATGTTCCATACTGTTAAGAACACAGATTTTATTAAAAGCTATTATTAAGGTTCTTACAGAGTAAATCTATACTCTCTGTGGAGCTAAATCATCAACAGAACTGAATGGGACAATGCTGCTGATCAAATATCAAAAGATTCTGCATGATGGTTCTGAAGAAGAGTTTTAAAGAATTTTCCTTGAATTGCACAAAGTAAACATTCACGCCCCCATAGTGAGGCCCAATATTGATCGAGGGAGCTCAATTTGAACAAACTTGAATCAGAACCTTACTAAGATGCTACATACCAAATATCAACAGATTTTGCCCACTGGTTCGGGAGAAGAAGATTTTTAAAGAATTTTTTCTTAAATTGCTCTAAGTGAAAATTCACGGCCTATGGGGAGCCCCAATATTGATCGAGGGACTCGATTTGAACAAACGTGAATCAGACCCATACTAAGATGCTGCATACCAAATATCAAAAGATTCTAACCACTGGTTCTAGAGAAGAAAATTTTTTAAGATTTTTTCTTAAATTGCACCAAGTAAAAATCCACGCCCCCCATAGGTAGCCCCAATATTGATCAAGGAACCTGATTTGAACAAACTTGAATCAGACTCATACCAAGTTGCTGCATACCAAATATCGAAAGATTCTGCCCACTGGTTCTTGAGAAGATTTTTCCTTAAATTGCACTAAGGAAAAATTCATGCCCCTATGAGAGCCCCAATATTGATCAAGGGACTCTATTTGAACAAACTTGAATCAGACCCACTCCAAGATGCTGCATACAAAATATCAAAAGATTCTACCCATTGGTTCTGGAGAAGAAAATTTTTAAACATTTTCCTTAAATTGCATTAAGTAAAAATTCACACCCCCCATAGTGAGCCCCAATATTGGTTGAGGGACTTGATCTGAACAAACCTGAATCAGACCCATACCAAGATGCTGCATACCAAATATCAAAAGATTCTGCCCATTGGTTCTGGAGAAGATGATTTTAAAAATTTTTTCTTAAATTGCACTAAGTAAAAATTCACACCCCCATAGTGAGCCCCAATATTGTTGAGGGAATCGATTTGAACAAACTTGAATCAGACCCATACCAAGATGCTGCATACCAAGTATCAAAAGATTCTGCCCACTGGTTCTGGAGAAGAAGATTTTTTAATAATTTTTCTATAATTCATACGGTGCTATCAGAGTTATGACCCATACAGAGCCCCAAGGGACATGGCCATTTCATTTGAACAAATATGAATTGCCATATAGTAATGAACATCCACATGAAGTTTCGTGAAAATTGGACCAGTGGTTTCAGAGGAGAAGTCGTTTGAAAAATGTTCACGACGACGGACGGCAAGTGATAAGTTAAGCTCCTTTCGGTGAGCTAAAAAACAAACAAGCAAATCGATTTGAACAAACTTGAATTCGACACCCCTAGAGATGTTACATACCAAATATGAAAGGATTCTCACTGGTGGATCTGAAGAAGAAGAATTTTCAAGAAATTTTCTCATATTGCTCTTAGTTAAACTTTGGGCTTCAATACAAAGCCCAAATATTAAGCCAGGGAGGGACCTGATTTGAACAACCTTCAATCTAACCCTCCCAGAGATGTTGTACACCAAATGTCAAAAGAATCTGACTGCTGGATCTGAAGGAGATGATTTTAAATGATAATTCCCCATATTGCACTAAGTAAATATTTGGGCTCCCTTGGGGAACCCAAATATTAACCCAGGAACTTGATTTGAACAAATTTGAACCTTACATCTCGAGAGATGTCACATACTAAATATGAAAGGATTCTCACTAGTGGGTCTGAAAAAATGATTTTTAAGAAATTTTCTCATATTGCACTATGTTAAAATTTGGGCTCCAATAAAGAGCCCAAATATTCATCCAGGGATCCCATTTGAACAAACTTGAATCTAACCCCCCTAGAGATGATGCATACCAAATATCAAAATAATCTGACTCGTGGATCTGAAGAAGAAGATTTTTAAAGATTATTACCCATATTGCACAAAGTTAATATCCAGGCTCCCACCGGAAGCCCAAATATTAACACAGGGACTCGATTTGAACAAATTCAAATCTTACACCTCTAGAGATGTCACATACCAAATATGAAAGGATTCTCAATAGCAGGTCTGAAAATGAGAAGATTTTTTAAGAAATCTTCTCATATTGCAACAAGTTAAAATTTGAGCTCCAATAAAGAGCCCAAATATTCATCCAGGGATCCTATTTGAACAAACTTGAACCTAACCCCCCCAGAGATGCTGCATACCAAATATTCAAAAGAATCTGACTGGTGGATATGAAAAAGAAGATTTTTTAAAGATTATTCCTCATATTGCACCAAGTTAATATTCAGGCTTCCATAGGAAGTTCCAAATATTAACCCAGGGACTCAATTCGAACAAACTTCATTCTGACCCCTGTAGAGATGCTGTATACCAAGTATCAAAAGAATCTGACTGTATGATCTGAAGAAGAAGATTTTAAAGCTTATTCCCCATAGCGCCCCAAGTTAATTATTTGGGCTCCTCTGTTGAGCCCAAATATGAACCGAGGGGGGTCGATTTAACCACACTTTTATTTGACCGTCCTATGGATGCTGTATACCAAATATCAAAAGATTCTGGTCAGCGGTTCCAAAGAAGTTTTTTTTTATCAATTTTTGCAAATATGCTGACTCAGCATTTTTTTTAACACCCCCCTACAGAACACCCTAACACAACCGAAGGCCTTTTTTTTTTTTTAATCCCTTCTACCGGTCAAAAGGATGCTTCATACCAAATAACAGTTCTCTGTTCCATGTAGTTTGGAAAATATGGGCATTTCAATTTTTTTCTATTTTTAGCCCCTGGGGTACCCACGGGGCAATGAAAACAAATATTTTGGGCATCAATCAAGTACTTTGGACCCACTTATGCTACATGCCCAAAATGGATATGTGCCCACAGAGAGCCCAAATATTGATCTACCAACTTCTCTTGAACAAACTTTAATCTTCAATACCAAAGAGTGTTACATACCATATATCAAGGCAATCTCTTGGTGGTTCATGAGAAGATTTTTAAATATTTTTAGGCTTTGGCATCATTGCCCAGAGCACGAAGAAGGCAGATGCTTCATTTGAACAAAATAGAAAGGGTATACCCCAGGAATGGTTTCTGCAATATATGTTTGAATTTGGCTGAATGGCTGTGGAGAAGAAGCCAGGTTTGAAAAAGTTAACGGACGCCAAGTGATGGCAATACTTCACACTGACTTGCAGTAAGGTGAGCTAATAATATAATAATACTGACACTAACCCTTACCCTAACATAAAATCCCTGAAAATATAACGCCCCACTTTTTGGCCACTTAAACCATTTTGGTCACATAAAAAAACATTTTTGCCACAAAACTCACTTTTATAGACACATAAACATCATTTGTTAGTTCAGCTTTATGTGGCTAGTCGCATAAATCAGGACTAGACACATAACAGTGCCATGTACCAACAACTAGGCCCATAAACCTGATCTGTTTGCTCAGAGGGATGGACGGAATGATGGATGGACGTGCAAACACCATTTCAATATCCCCCTCCAGACTTCATTGGCGGGGGATAAATAATTTAATTTCTTTAATCACAACTGAAGATATTTTCCAAAAACATGCAATTTGGTGAATTCAAAGTCGACCAGGGCTATAACTCTAGAAAAATTATTTGAATCGAAACTTTCTTTCCATATGCACATGTGCGCATCATACACATACTGCACACCAAGTTTAGTAAAAATACAATGAAAAATGCATGAGGAGTTAAGCGGACACGCATTTCTGACGGAAAATTTGATATTAACAAGAGCTGTAACAATGCAAAATTTGTCGCATTGAAAATTCCTTACCACATGCACATCTACACTTGATACTGATACTTCAGACCAAGTTTTGTAAAAATCCATAAATGAAAGTGTCAATGACACTGTAGCTCAACTTGTCAAGACAAAGACATGCACATGTATAGTACGTGACACAGCAATGACAATTCATCTAGGTAATGACCTGATAACAAAGGTACATATAAAGTATTGTAATGGTCTGTACATAAATACTGACCGTTGCCTGTAACAAATGTATAGGTAAAGTATTGTAAAGGTGGGTGACAGTCAGATGCTAACCTAGAAAAGAAAACTTTGAGTCCCAGAGTGGGTCTGACTGAACCCCAAAATATTTGTTCTCATAGCACAGTGATAACAAAGGCACCCCAAAACACACCCGTTCCTGTCCCAAGGTGAAAACAAAGGTACCCAAGAAGTTTTGTGAAGATCAATTCATAAATACGAGCTGTATAGAACTTGTGACAAAAAACTGATTGGACCTAATTTTGGTACAAAATGGCCACTGGCAGCCATCTTGAATTTTGGACCGTACCCAGAAAACACTCATCTCGTCCCAAGGTGATAACAAAGGTACCCAAGAAGTTTTGTGAAGATCGGTTCATAAATACAGCCTCTACCCTGAGCTGTATTGACATGTGTGCTCACATTGTGCAAGTAGCACTGAATAAGTCAAAGTTCATCTAATTTGCATAATTTCTGCACGAAAAAAAATCCCTTAGAATATGTGATGTATTCCATGTTACTAAACATTCATACAAAAATTTATTCAAATCAGAACTTTCATACAGAAGTTCTGTACAAAAGACTGATTGCACTAATTTTGGTACAAAATGGCTGCTGGTGGCCATCTTGAATTTCGGACCACACCCAAAAACACTCGCTCTCATCCCACGGTGATAACAAAGGTACCCAACAAGGTTCGTAAAGATTGGTTCATAAATATGGCCACTAGTCTGAGCTGTATAGAAGTTGTGTACAAAAAACTGATTAGACCTAATTTCGGTACAAAAATGGCCACTGGCAGCCATCTTGAATTTTAGACCGCACCCAGAAACACTCGTTCTCGTCCCAAGGTGATAACAAAGGTACCCAAGACATTTCATGAAGATCAGTTCATAAATACAGACTCAAGTCTGAGCCGTATTGACATGTGTACTTAATGTGTGTAAGTCGCACTGAAATATCAAAGTTCATCTAATTTGCATAATTTCTGCACGAGAAAAAAACCTGTATTATATGTGATGTATCCCATGGTACTAAACATTCACACACAAAATTATTCAAATCAGCGCTTTCAAATGGAAGTTCTGTGCAAAATCTGATTGCACCTAATTTTGTACAAAATGGCTGCCATCAGCCATCTTGAATTTCGGACCGGACCCAAAAACACTCGTTCTCGTCCCACGGTGATACCAAAGGTACCCAAGAAGTTTCGTAAAGATCGGTTCATAAATACGGCCTCTAGCCCGAGCCGTATTGGCATTTGCACTTACAGTGCTGAAATTAACACCAAAAAAAAATCAAAATTAGTCTAATTTGCACAATTTACGCACGAGAAAAAAACCCGTATTATATGTGATGTACCCCATGGTACTAAACATTCATACAAAAAATTATTCAAATCAGAGCTTTCATATGGAAGTTCTGTACAAAAAACAGATTTCTGCATCATTGGTACAAAATGGCGGCTGGCAGCCATCTTGAATTTCGGACCACACCCAAAAACACTCGTTATCCTCCCACGGTCATAACAAAGGTACCCAAGAAGTTTCGTAAAGATCGGTTCATAAATACGACCTCTAGCCCGAGCCATAGCCAATTGTTGATGTACGGACAGACGGACAGACGGACGACGGGCCATGACAATAGCTCAAATTTGACTTCGTCAAAGTTGAGCTAAAAATGCAGGAGGAGTTAAGTGGACAAGGCTTTGTGATGGAAATTTTTGCTGTTTCCAAGAGCCGTAACCATGCAAAATTTGTTGCATCAAAAATTCCTGACCACATGAACATCTACACTTGATACTGATACATCAGACAAAGTTTGTGATGGACAGATGGATGGACTGATGGATGGATGGATGGATAAACACCATTTCAATATCCCCCTCCCGACTTCGTCGGCGGGGAATATTAAGCTGTGCATGGTGAATCTACACACTAGACGGAGGTGGATTATCATGAAACTTCTTGACTCAAGAGCTAAAAGTTAGATTGAATTCCAAGTACTTTTCAAAGAAGGTGGAGCTCAATCAAGTACTTTCCAAGGAGAGAAACAAATTTAAGCACTTCTCATGAAGGGGTCCAGATTCAAGGACATTTCATTTGAGTGGGAACTGTGAACAGAATGGCCCCACTTCATCCAATAGGGTCAATAAGTAATTTTTTTTCGCATTAAATCACTCAAAATCCTTCAAAACTAATTTTAAGGCAATCCCCCAAAAAATGAGCCCAGGGCTTGATTTGAATAAACTTGAATCTGACTGAACCCCCCCCCCCCCCACCCCCCCCCCCCCCCCACCCCCTGAAAAATGTTATTGGCGGATTTGCAGAGGAAGATTTTAAAGAATTTTCTTCGTATAGTACTAAGTTAAAACTTGGGCTCCATAAGAGTCCCAATTTGAACCCAGGGACTTTATATATTAACGTATTTGAATATGACAGCTTAAGGATGATGTATACCAAATATCAAAAATAAGGCTGGACGGTTTTGAAATTTGCGTTTCAGTTCGATTTCGTACAAAAACTTGGTTTTCGGTTCGGTTTTCAGTTTTTCAAATACATTGTAGAAATCCACATTTTATAGGGTAATATAACCATAAAATGTGTCTGTATTTGCCATCCAAATGATAAGGCATCTATCTACAACAGGTTGAGTCACCTGGGTTACTTAGTGCTCACGACTCTTCTCAGCTAATGGACATATTTCCAGTCCAATAGTATTAGTTGTGCGCATGTGCATGGGTGGAACAAGCCACTTGACCACCCCCTCCTCCCAATCCCACTTGTTCCTCCCATCCCCAAATTGAAAAGATTCTTTTTGATTTCCTGCCCTCAGTAAAGTACATTGCCCTCAGTCCTGAGATCCCCCCATCCACCCACACCTCTTACCCAGCATGGTCCCACATGATTTCAAACCATGGCTCCACCACTGGTGGGATCTGCCTTCTTCTGTCAGTGAGATTTGGGGCTTGGTCAAGATGCAAGCATTTACAAGAAAAGCTACATTTTAGCAAAAATCAACATTTCCTTATTTTTAAGGAGTTGCCAAGCTCTCACCATGGTTTTGG
>CM062295.1:235405829-235613984 GCA_031216915.1 Pictodentalium vernedei
ATGTAATCTGAATAGCTTGATGACCTGCTGGCATGACAATGCCCTCTGCTGGGTTGAATAAAAAGCATGGTCCAAAGACTGAATTAGATGGCATCACACTGTAAATTGCATCGATATCACCCCTTATTGGCAAGAACAACTTCATAGTAATGTGTTGACCCAATAAAAATATTTCCCATGTCTAATCTTTCAAAAGAAAATTGTAGTTTTGGGCCTTCTCCATCTCCTCGGACACGGAGTGGAAGACGACTCTCTCGACCTGTAATGTCACAAAAAGCAGTCTGTGTGTAGGTCTTTGCTTCTCTAGGTTTGAATATCACATTCACTTCAAATGATGAATTTGGCCATATATCACCTTCCACTGGTTCTATTTTAACCACATCATCTGTGTACAGCAATTGATCACTATTTACTTGCTGAAAAAAGAAAATTACCATTTACTTAACAGAATGAAAAAAAATAACTTCATTAACTTATAAAGAAAATCCAAATATTGTTATCGACAGTTTTTAAACAAAGACACGGATAAGCAACCTGGAATACTGCAGCTGATTACTGAAGTGCTCAAGCTATAAAAAAAATTTTCTTATGCAATTTTTCTTGAATTTATTGATAAGAGAGGGGGGCTTTTGTATCTTTTCCTTTAATCCATGAAAACAGTTTGAATGAATTGCCCCAGGATACTTTCCTGGGAATTATTTCCAAGGCAATGTTTCCTGAATTTATTGACAAGAGAGGTTGTTTTTTTTTTCTTTTCCGTCAGTCCCTGAAAACAGTTTGAAATGCCTCAGAGTACTCTCCTGAAAATCATTAGTCCATTCAACAGGTGTTTTTTCTGCTGGGGCTCTCAATCATATTTATGATACATCAAAGTTTGAAACTTCATGAGCTTGCTTGAAGATGACATGGCATTATTATCCAGCAAGTATAATGACATTCATGAGAAAATACGTCAGGCTCAAGATAATGCAAAGACCAAAACGATGAGAATGAACTGCAGGAATATTGGGTAAAAAAAAGTTTTTGCAGAATTTTGATGATGAAAAGGAGGAGGGGGCAGAATTTTAATGACAAAGGAGGTGCCTAAGAAATAAGATTTTTTTAAAAACCTCTCATGAATGCTTTTAGAACAGCTTTAACTCTTTTCAGAGCATAACTTATTTTCTTGTGTTAGGATATTGAAATCATGAGCAGTATATTACATAGTTGGAAACAAATTTCTATATTTAACCATTTACCTAACTTAATAGCTATATCCAGAAAGTGCAACTGACCAAAACTGTCATTCACATTTCATTATTTTTTTGATTTTTTACCTCAAAAACAAAGCTGATAACCACTCATTGGAATAAGCTCATTGAGCTTTTCCAATAAAGAGTCAAGTTATATTTTTGAGGTAAAAAAAGAAATGTTTAGTTACTGAAGTTTTTTTTGTAAGTATTGCCTCTAATCATGTTAGGCAAAAGGTAAAGAGAGATCTTTGAGAGGAAACCTAGAATCAATCACTGTTTTGCATGGTACTTCTGAGTTGTCCCTAAGTTTTAGCAGGTGTCCATCATTTGAATATCAGGAAGCATTAGGATCCCAATAATTGAGATTAACCCTTTACCCGATGCACATGAAATCAAAAATTATTAATTTTAATTATTTTTAAAAGTTTTGTGGCCCCTTACTGAAAATATATCAATGAACTTGTTCCAATGAGAGGGTCATATGAAATGGTTTTGATAAAAAAAATAAATTTTAAATTATATTTTTTCAACTGCTTAATTTGTAAATTACATGGGTGGATGTGGCCGATTCATTAGGTACAGGATTAATGGTGTTTCAAAGAGGATATACTGAGTCATGATGTACATTAAATAATTGAGGTACTTCAGAAATATCAATATATGTATTTTTGGTCTGCACTGAAAATGAGAATGGACAGGATCAAATGTTTTCAACTCCTCACCTAACTGAACTCTACAAAGCATTTTCATTTTTACAAAACACAAGCCCCTGATTTCCTCCACAGCATCCACCAATGAAAAGAAGCTTGACAAGCTCATTGAAATGGATGATAACATGGTATGTCTTGATATAAGGTATGCATTTTTGCTAAAACTTGGAACCACTCTTTTCTCCGAATTCAAATATAATTATTCATTCTTAAATCCCAACCCAAGGCCTCCATCATACTATCTAATGGGGAAGAGAACTGTTAATATTATCCAATGTAAACTCTGAAACAACTGCAGTGATTTGAAAGGTGACAAATTTTGAAACCATACATCTCCATCACCTCAGTGTTCATGTGGACATCCCTGTGAGGATGCACTTTTTCTTTGCCTGCCCCCATTGTACCAGACTGAGACTATAATTTCTAAACAGTCTGCTCACGCTGGAGAGTGGTCCTATAAAAGATCTCCTGTATGGAAAACCTGAGCTCAATGAGCAACAAAACAAATTAATTTTCAAGAAAACCCAATTATTTATTACATTCAGTGGGAGGTATGCATAAAATTTTGACCGATGTTTTCATAACCATTCTGTCAATGTTACTCGTTGTCGGTCTCCTTTTGTTGAAAGCAACCTCGATAAATTAGAACAACTGTTTTCTGGTTTCTGTCAGGGTTTTTTTCTCTCCTTTTCTTGTATTGTTTTTGTTTTTTTCTTGTTTTCTTTTCACACAACTAGCTTGTTGCCAACATTGTTTTATAATTATGTTTATATGTTCGGAGAGTAGTTGTTAATAAGTTGAATAACTTGCACTCCAATCCAAATCTGTTTTATTTATGGAGAATAAAGTATGTTTAAACTAACCATTCTTTTTAAGAAAATAAGAAAACAAAATATACTATTTTAATGCTGACACATTGGCTCGTGAAATGCTCTCCTGTTCTTTTAACATTCAGAAAGCAAAATTATTTCAGGAGCATCCTTCTAGACCCTACCATGCCCCATTTTTTCTACAAATCGTCTACCTTGATACTTCAATGTAATTCCATTAACAGGACATGTTATAGCTTTGGTGTTCATGTATTTGGACAATTTCACCATTAAGAATTGAGAACAATAACTGTTTTTTCTCAGAGATATGTATCTGCAATCTGTGACAAAAGACCTGTACATTTCAAAATCATACCTGTCTTCTATTTTTGAAGGTTCTTTTGAGAATTGATAGCTTATCCCTCAAAGTTGGATCATCTACACACTCTTCTAGAAATCTATCTGTATCTGTTTTCTCTTCAGTTTCTATATCTCCACATGACCTAAAATAAATGTTTAAAATGAGTAAATGTCACCTATAAAAATAAATAATTGTGTTCTCAACATGCTGACAAATGCAAGAGTAAACATATGATACAAACTTTAAAATTTCCTTATTATCAGCCTCAACCCTTACAACTGGCACTGGATGCAGATTTTTCAGTTAATTTAATTTTTCAATTCAGAACTGAACACTGTTTGCACTTAAGTTTCTGATATAAAACCAAGTGGTTAGCAGCATCTATTTTCATACCAGCAGTTAAACTATACAAAGCAAATCTTGAAATTGAAAGTCTTTAATGAATAATTTGTTAGAGTAATAAAGATTTCTAAAGTGAAACATTCAAGATGACTACAAATAGAATTTCTCTATGGCATTCTCTTCCTTGCTGATAAATCACTTTGAAAGTCAATTTATTTAACCACGAATAGCCTTTTTATCAAAATGAAATGTAACAGATATTACTGCGACTTTCAGTTAATTAGATCCTGGTAACACTGATCAGTTTGATTTTTTGGGGTTTAATGACACTTTTGAGAGCCAGCGTCATCCTATTGGACAGTTTTATGGATGGAGGAGACGGGAGTACCCAGAGAGAAGCACTGAGCAGTGTCATCTGTCAGACTCCCCAATGTATTAACTCTGCAAAAACAGGGTTAGCATTGTCTGAAGGCAAGCATACCATTGATGTGTGGTATACCATAGTACACAGCATCACCATGCCCCTAAGTGGGCAATCAGGGTTTAAGAGTCTTGCCATAGGACACAAAGCAGCTACTGATGGTCAGGATTGAACTATGAACCTTCCGGTTTGAATTCGAATGTGCTAACAACTGAGACATCACACTACCTGCTAGTAACAGAAAAATTAATTATATAATTTACATTAATCATATGATTAGTTCCAACAACAGTCCATTCACTAAGAATGGTATACTGGTTATGAAAGAAGTTTGTATTAACTAGTGTTCAACCGATTACTAAAAATGGTCACTGACCGATTACAGGTTATTTGAGCTCACAATCGGCCGATTCCGATGCCAATTATGATTGTAATACCATGCACTACTATACAAGTCGAGGCTCGAAAGAACTACATTAAATTGAACTTATTTTACGGGTTGACAGTCCGTTCACCACTAGATAAGTCAAGACTAGAAAGAACTACATTAAACTGGACATATTTCACAGTGTTAATCTCTGTTGATTCATGTCCAGTAAAATTACCAGTCGCGCACACTTGGGCGGTAAACGTAGCTCTCAGAGCCATGTTTACTACCCAAGTGTGCACAACTGGTAATTTTTACTGCAACCTGAGTCAATGGAGAGCAACCTTCACTTTTTCCAGTATGAACTGGCAATTGCCACAAGTACGCTCAATTGTAAGCTTTACATGTCATTTAACTAAAGGGGCATCTAGAGAGATTAAGAATACACATTGTGGTAGTTTTTCAACTTTATTAAATGGTATCGTTGACATCATTTTACATTAACAATTGAACAATTGCAGAAGATAATAAGATGTGGTTAATGAATAATCACAAAAAAATGCTTTGCAACAATCGGTTAAACCGATGTTCCAGGAGCCGTTGCTGTTGTCATCTGATTGCCCACAACTGACGATTGGGGTGGCCGATTCTGATCATCAGTTGAACACTAGTATTAACACCCCCCTAACCTAATGACATATTTACTTATTTATTGATGTTTAACTCTTTCCATGCTGATGAGAGATATTCCTGCTCAGGAGAGGATTTCTCTTTCCACTGAAATAAGTATAATTTGGGCATATTAATCCAATTTCCCCCTGTAAGCTGAATGGAATTTTTGACAGATGATTTTTATTTTTTGATGAATTTCTCATCAAATCTAGTCATCGCTGCTTCACAGCAGCCATGACAAGATTTGATGAAAAATGTATTGAAAATGCTCAGTGGGTTAAGAGTTAACCCTTTACCCCACGAATCGCCTGCATCCGCCCGCGTAATATGCAAATTCAGCAGCTGAAAAAAAAAAAAATTTCGAAACATTTCAACAAAACCATATCATGTGACCTCTCTTTGGAACGAGCTCGTCGAGCTCGTTCCAAAGAGGGGTCATATGATATGGTTTTCTTGATTTTTTTTTTAAAAAATAAAAAAATGGTATTTAAAATAATGAATTTTGAAATCGTCTGTGTTGGGTAAAGGGTTAAGGTCACATATCTCTGCACAATGGCTAATTGTGACCACAACGTGGATATAAAAATCAAATCCAGCCAATTGATTATACCCATGTTACCCATTTTAGAGGACTTCCATACTAGGCATTGATTACCAGGTCCTACTTTACCAGTAAAACAGAGCTTGTTTACCACAGATTAAGGCACAGATGCAGCAAGCTTATTTAAGAGAATATATATAAGAGCAAAACATTTGTACATTTTCAAAGCAATATAGTTAGGCCATTAAAAAAGAACCTCTGTTTCTCAGGCCCACGCGCATGGTCATTTTTGGTGCGCATGCAACCTTTTTATGACACCAAAAAATCTTTAAAAAAAATTTGAGATATTGTGCTAATTTCGGTAAATCGATATCGATGCGTTCTCAAATTTTAAATTAACACACTTCAAGCTTTTTCTACATCATACTTTAATAAAGTGGGAGGGTTTTAGCAATATTCACGACAGAAAGTGTTTTATTCTGTAAAAGGTAAGTCATAATGACAACCAGCAAGAAGGAAGGTGTCTTTCAGTCTGACAACAGTCACAAAGGGGAATGGTCGATTCGCACCACGTTTGATTCGCACCAACCCTCAGAAAGTCTGCAAAGTCAGGTGCTATGCTGAATGGAACACAGGCTTCTGGCATTTATTTTTAGTAACATTTGTATTGTAAATGGCCATCATTGGGAATTTGTGTACTGTTATTTGAAACCGTTACGAGTTTCCCGTTAATTTAAATAAATGCATTTGAGATGCAGGATAATTGGATAACTAATAGTAACCATTGCTTGATATAAAAGTAACCGTCATAGTTGAAAATAAATTGCATATTGGCAGGTATGTGCGGTCGAATTGGTTAATAAAAACACGTAAACATTTGTTTTGTATTTCATTTTCAGATTTCAAAAAAATATGATTTATGGATGAACTGCCCGTTCAAATGGGTTGTGATAATTTTGAATATAATGGGGAAAAATTGCGATTCACGATTTTATTAGGCAGGTTGTGAAAGGATTTTTTTTTTTTGGGTAAAACAAATCTCTGAAAGTTGGCACTTCAACATTTGATTTGTCCCAGAGACGTTTCAACCCGAGACGTTTCACCCACGAGGCGTTTCGTGACTTTCGTCCTATGTTATAATTTTCACGTTTCACTGAAAAACAAACATTCAAACCCCAATTCATTTACGACCCAACACCCCTATGGTGAATAACCAATATATTTGTGAAATTTTGCGTGGTCCACCAGGCGTTTGGGTTGGCATCAAATTACCACAAACAACCTCTCGGGAAGAAAATAAAAAGAAAAAAAAAAAACCCGCCCGCCCGCATGCTTTTTTGGAAAAAATGGCCTGAGAAACAGACAATCAACTTTGTATGGCCTTATGTGTTGCTTTCTCATATATTTCTTCCAAGTATGACAAAATGAAACAAGGATTACACATTGGCAATGTAGGGCTGAAATTTTATCACACCTGTAAGGCTTGTCATAATAAGAAAATCAAATCCTTTGATATTTGTTCAATTTTTCGTGCCGACAAGCTGAAAACAGGCAAAAATGAACAAATTAAGGGTCATAACTCCACTCAGTATGGCTGAACAGTACGAGTTTTCAAACTCATTCAAGACATTTTTCAGAAAGTCTCACATACCAAATATTGACCAATTCCACTGATATTTGTCCAAATAAGCATGCCTTCGGGCTTAAAAACAGGCAAAAATTAACTAATCAAGGGCCACAACTCTGCTCAGTATGGCCAAAACATACAATGTTTTTAAACTCGTTCAAGACATTGTTAAGATTGTTAAGAAAAACTCACACACCGGATATTGACCAAATCCATTGATATCTGTTCAAGTTAGCACACTAACGTGAAAGGTTACACCGACCCACCTGCCCACCCATCCACCTGCCCATCCATCCACCTACCCATTTGCCCACTGGCACACTGACTTCACCAAACTAGAGACAGAGGTTTTTAAAAAAAAACTCGACAAAAGTGAGTTTGCAGAAAGACAAACCGGGATTTTTGTTCCTCTTCTTCTTCCTCTGTTGGGTATTCTGTCCAACGAAAATGTGATATCACATCTGACCGGTTATGGATTGTCACTGTTCTTTGATTTGCCATGGAAATAAATGTGTTCTCAATTCTTATGGAGTTCTTGTCCAGCCTGACATTAGCATCTTGTGTTGCCCCATACAAACTAATAATGACATCCTCCCCTGTAAATAAAATATCAGATTCAGTTATATGAGGAATTCTGTTAATCCTCCATGTCAGGGGTCAGCCTGGCAGCTGATTTTAGGGAGAAGTGACTTCTCCCTCCAGAGACTTTAGGGAGAAGTCAGGGGCCAGGAGGGAGAAGTCAGTGGACATGAGGGAGAAGTCAGAAAAAAAAACATAAAACATATGTGACATCCTGACAAAATAAATGTACATACCCTAACTCTTTCCCTAACAGTGATAACCAGGGTTACCATGCAGTTGATTTTGTATTTGCCTCAATGCAGTGTATTTGAAATTTAGCATTACCCATGGTGAGAGTGTTCTTCTCTGTAATAGAAGGTATATTCTTTTTAAAAAAATATTTAAAGTATTTAAAATAAATTTCAAGTTCACATAAGAAGCTGGGTCATTTATGGTTTCTGAATGTCCTAATTGAATTGAAAAGCATAGTTAAAAAGTTTTCGATACCCTTCGTAAATTGAGCGTCATTAACAATTTGAGTTCATTTATTTCTAAGGTAAATGACAAAATATTTCAGTTGTCTCCTTTTAACCACAAACTTTAAACGAGTGTAGTGACTGTAAATAGTTCAAAATGCATATTGAAGGAAAAAAAAAAAAAAAAAAAAAAATGCCTAATTGGAGGGGCAGGGCAATAACTTTAACAATTTTCATTGGATAATTGTGGTCACCAAACTTGACCTAGAGACATGTACTGAAAAGAACTGAAATCCGTTAACTTTTGTTTAAGTTATGGCATAAAGAAAGTTCGGACAGGCGGATGGACTGATGGATGGACAGACGGACTGACAGATGGACTGATAGATAGACGGACAGAACGAGCTCTGTGCCATATCCCTCCCTTGTGGGAGGGGATATAAAGTAATAAAGGATGTGGTAGAAGCCCAATTTGAAATTTAGAGAAACTAAGTTCGAAAAGCATTGTGAAAAGGGTTAAATTAATGCCAATATTATTTGAAACCACTGTGTACAGCTTCAGTAGACCTTGCCCGAAATGAAAAAAAGAAATGACGTTGCAATAGAGTGTTTGGAGAATGAAAAGTAGAGCCTTGAAAAGCAGAACTTTAATCCAAAACTTTAAGATGGGAATACTAAGTAAAATTGATTAGCAAAAAAGGGTTAAATATTTCCTAAAACCGATAAAAGAAATCATTGATGTAAATCGAATCATTAAGTTGTATTAACCATGCACGAATAAGAGTAAGAAAGTATGTGGCAAAGTCTAATTTCAAATACAAAGAAAGTAAGTTTGAAAACATGTTTAAAAGGGGTTAAAATCATGCCGATATTAATGAAAATCACTGTAGAAATGTTCAGTAGATAGTAGATATTGTCCCAAATAAGAAACAGTGACACTCCACTAAACTGTTTGAAGAATTAAAGGTGTAATTTTAACCCCCCCGCCCCCCCAAAAAAAACTTTAACCTGGAAGTTGTAAGTTAAATTGCCATACAAAAAAGGGTTAAATATTTCCCAAAATAACATGAAACATAAAAAAAAGATAATGAGAATGATACAATCAATAGTAGTATTAATTTAAAAGAAAAAAAACAAAAAAACTTTAAGGTTGACTAAAAAACTTTAACCACAAACTTTAACCAAAACTCCAAATGTTAACAGATGGACAGATGGAAGTCATGACTAAACAGGAAAAAAAACAAACTTTAACCACAAACTTTAACCAAAACTCTAAACATTAACAGATGGACAGACGGACGAAAGTCATGACTATAGCCCTCACTGTAAACAGTCAGGCTAAAAATTAAGTTTTTGTCATAAAAAAAATCCAAAAATAAGGGTTAAGTAATGTAGTCATGGTCCAAAGTAATTTCCAGCTGCAACTTGAAAGTCCTGGGGCCACTGAGTTTGGAGAAACCAACTCAACACAAACTTTTAAGATCTGGATATTGGAGCTGACTTTAATTGTCACAAGTACAAGTTCACATTTTTTTGCTAAAATGGCGAAAGACTGTCAAAATAACAGCACATATACCAAGTAGAAAGGTTAAGAGAAACTATAATCACAATAAAAACATCTAAAAGCAATATAAATCACCATAATTCCTTATAAAGTTTACTTTAATTAAACTTTAATGTGTTACTTTAATTAAACTTTAATGTGAATGTTTACAATGGAAAATTGATTAAGTTTTCACCTGAAAAAAAAAACAATTGAAGAAAATTTTCCAGAAAATAAGGCTTAAATACTGTAGTCATAGTCCTAAATAACCCACAACTGCAATATAAAAGCCCTGGGGCCACTGAGTTTGAAGAAACCAACTCCAAAAAAAAAAAATTCACAAAAAAACTGACAAAGTTCCACAACCTGTAATTTTGTGAAATACTGAAGAAAATCAAAATCCTGACAATATGCACACCTCTGAACCACATACCATAGAGGTGAAATTTTACAAAAAATTGACTAAGTTCAACAACCTGTAATTTTGTGAAATATTGAAGCAAATCAAAATCCTGACAATATGCACACGTCTGGTGTATGTACAAACATCCTGAGAGCAGTTACCTGGACAAACAATGTACCTTAGATGCAGATGGATGGACGTTCTTACTTGTGAGGTTTTTCCCATGTTAAACCCTAACCCCACAAGGTAAAAAAATTAACCCCACAGTGCAAAAAATAACCCCACAAGTGGCCCCTGTACTAACCCAACCCCACAACTACCACTGACCCTAAATTGTAAACCCCACAATGTACCTCTGCTAAGCCTGGACAGACAGACAAACAGACAGACGGACTTTGGATTGCAGATGGACAGACAGGTATAAAACAATATGACCCAGACTATTCATCACAGGGGCATAAAAATAACCCAAAACTTACTCTAGACCAGAGTAAAGTCTGACAGGCACTTGGCAGACAGAGGGAGCTCACTATTAGTGTTGGGACGACTATCAAATTTCCCTGTTGACTAGTCACCAGCTGTTAGTCGCCGACTAGTTGGTCTGCTACACATGCCACAATCAAAACGTACAAACTGGTTAGGGGTAGGCTGTTATTTTGAAAGAATCACAACAAAACTAGAAACCGCTATCGTCTCAACACATCGATATTATACTTGATAATGCCTCACTGTAACATCTTCTGTTTAGACCGTTTTCTGCTTTTAATTCAGTCGAGCTTGTTAAGCAAATTTTAGTGTCATGTTTACATTCTTCCAAAAGAAATTGAACTTCCGGTGTTCATGGAAAAACTTTGTCTCTCAAGGAAAACAACTCTGAATGTAGGACTTCGTACCTTAGAAAATCCGCACCTATGTGGACGTTTCCGACAAAATTTCCCAATCTTTGACACCTGATGTTCTGAGCATGTTGTACGATGATCGGACATCTCGTGACCAAAAGGTATGGGCACCAAACACCCTGAGATTTGTGCATGAGGTGTTCAGAACAGCCATTTTTCTGAACATCTCTTACACAAATCTCAGGATGTTAGGGTCAAGCACATCTCCAACTGGATGGGGAATTATTGACAAATGACAACATGATTTTGTGGACCAATGGGGTTGTTTTAGCAGCATTAAGGCATTGCATTGTTACTTAACATAAATATAAGAAAGTCGATAGAATAAAACCACAGACTTTCTGACATTTATGTTATGTTACAATACAATGCCTCAATGCTGGAACGTCACTTTTCCCCTACACGAAACCACTGATCTCGTGATTCCAATTTCTTTGATCTCATGATTCCAATTTCTTATCAGACATCAACTAAGCACACAATTTCATAGCAGTTGGAATGTTGGATGCATTATGGATATGTTGCTGGTGATATTACCGATATGATTTGGGACCATACCCCAATAGTATTGGGATATGGTCCCAAATCATATCGGTAATATCAGTATTATATCACCAGCAACATATCCATAATGCATCCAACTACTGTGAAATTGTATGCTTAGTTGATGTCTGATAAGAAATTGGAATCATGAGATCAAGGCCAATTGGCCCAATACCGGTCGAGGCCTGGTAACAAATTCGACCCTTGAGTCAGATGCCCCCAAAGCGAAGGGCAAAATCATAAGTTCTGGTTGGAAAACAACGCAAACATCAAAACAATTCTCACACTGGTAACTATAATTGGGGTTAACCGGAAGACATCCATCAACACTAAGACCCCCTCCACAATGGCCCAATCTTCCAGACCACGCTCAGGTACATGTATTATGCCGAGATCCGAAGATGTACTGTGATGCTAGGATAGAAATTCTATCCCAGTACATCTTTGGGTATCACAGAAAATACTATTAACAAACGCTTTTCACAGAATTGGATGAAATTTTAATGAACAAGACACAAAATGAAATTAATTTAACCATCACATTCAATTCATTGTCCGGAGTCGCGGTGAATACAAGATTATAGTCCTGATCATTGAACAGTGAGTGTCGGCGAAAAAAGTGCATTCACTGCATTGTAATCATTGGTCTTTGGAACAATAGGGAGCTGCTCTACACGTTTCACATTTGCAATCAACTACATCGTCAAGGTTTTCGTCAAATTCAAGCTGAACATTATAGTTTTTGTCTGTGCTTTCTTTCCCTGGATTAAATTTGCAAATTATATTTGAATTTTCACGGATAAAAATTAACTCATCAATGGTCGCAGGGTCTAAGTTTGACCATCGTTTACTGATGACCATCCCTGAAACACTGAACACACGCTCCGCCGGAACAGATGAACGAGGCATAGCTGGGTACTTCTTGGCAACGTGCGGAAATTACACAGAGTTGATTTTCCACCAAACTCGAGGATCAGTATCCAAAGGCCTCACCATTTTGTATTCCTCGAGCTCTTTCTCGTGATCATCAACACTGGCATCACCGCTGACGTCAAAATACACACCCAAAAGAAAACGCATCGCCTTGCTTGTCTGGTTCAATTTTGACCGCTTACATTTTGGTATGTGCTCACTTGTACCTGGCTGTGCACATCCAGATGTGGTTTGTGTTTCTGACAGAATTTCATCCACACCAGGCTCAATGTTGGCGTCTGTCTCATAGACATCTTTCTGGGTTTTAATTTCATTTAAGAGCTGTCTCCAAACCTTCGACTTCTGATCTTCTGACAAAACATGCAATGATTTGTGTCAGATATCCAGTGCGCCAGACATAACAAGAACAGATACAACAAAGTCTTCATCTTCAGATATGACACCAGGTTCAGAATAGCATTTTTGGAGGTCTTTAGACACCATATTTTTAAAATCACGCACCACTCTGCTGTCCAAATCTTCAACCGCCAGGTGATTTTCCAATAAACCTTTAACAACTGGATATATCATACTTAACGTAGGGTACGCCTCGCTCCCAAGCGACATAGTGGCCATCTCTAATGGTTTCAAAACAGGCGTTATTTCTTCAATAGTTTTCCAGACTTCGTCTGAGAGTTCTGGTATCTTCCTGTTTTGTGATAGTCCGGTCTTGAAGTGCAGGAAAGACGGGCAAGCGCTGCTCTACCAAACGACTGAACATATAAAATGTTGAGTTCCAGCTAGTCTTGATATCTTGTATAAGTTTATGTTCTGTGACTGAGAGCTGTCTCTGTTTAGCCGCGAGTGCATCTGATGCCAGTGTTGATTGATGGAAATGGGCGACAACTTTCCGTGCAGCTTGCTCTGCTTATTTTATTAATCAACAAACCTCTGTTGATACTAAGCTGCAGAGTATGTGCAAAACATCGAATGTGTTCCCATTCTGTAAGACGTATCCCTTTTACAATATTTGAGGCATTGTCTGTTGTTATCGACGCAATCTTCTGGGGTGCAATATACAAATGATTTTATAATATTTTGTAGCTCATCGTGTAAATGCTCTCCCGTATGATGATCAGCGATCTGCCTAGTACAGAGAACGCCCGTCTTGTACTCCCATTCATTGTCAATCAAGTGGAAGGTTAACGTTACATAACTCTGACTAGAACAGCCGGTCCACATGTCCGTTGTTAATGAAATCCACTTTGAATTTTCAAGTAACGATACAACACCCTTTCGTATTTCTTCATAGTAGTATTTTGTATACTTTTTTATGGTTTTGTGGCATGGTACTGAGTAAGAGGGGTCCAGTTCATGGACAAAGTTACGAAAACCATCACCCTCTACAACCGACAGAGGGCGAATGTCCTTAGCGCACCACTTGACTAGTGACTTCGTAACCCTTTTTCACTTTTCTTTTGTCATCAATTTAGACTACTTCTTCCCGTCAAAATTCAACTGGGACTGTCGGAGTGTATTGTTTTGTTCAGAAGAACCATGCATCTTTATAGCTGGATGTCTGTGCTGAAGATGGGATCTCATTGCTGAGGTTGATCAATTGTACTTTAGCTTGGATTGGCATCAAGCGCACTCAGCAACTTCTTGACCATTTTCCATTGATTTGATAAAATGCACCCAGACGGTGGATGTCATGGGTCTGGATTTTCCAACTTTTCCTTTCCAGAAGTGCTCGCCATTTCGCAGTGTGCAAACTGAATCTTACTGATCAAATCAGAATCTGACAACTGACGAAGGAGAAATTTCCACCAGAAAATACTAACTGATGTAAGCTGTATATCATGATAAGTCCAACTTTGCTAAATTCAAATTGACTACATGATTATTTTGTCTGACAAGATAATCATGTAGCCAATTTAACAAAGTTGCAAAAGGTTTATTTGACGTCATCTCTCCCCTTGAAGATTGCACTCGCAGATCGCCCTAGTTGATCTCTGTGCATCTGTGGGCGCTTCCACATCATATTAGCCTGCAATTTGAGTTTGATCTTTTAGACCTCCCGTAAATATTTTAAATTACCAATTTGATGAATCCAGAGGCGGCAAAGTATTTCTGCGGGGGTGGGGGAAGGAGGCTGGGGGAAAATCAACTTCAATATTTGTTTGAGCCAGTGGCCAGTCCCCCCACCCCCCCCCCTCCCCCCCCCAAAAAAAATCTATCAAAAATTAACAGAAGCTCGAGCGCAGATCTGTCTGAAAAAGGGTGCATGGGCAGGGGTGGGGGTGGGGGGGGGGAGCTAGGAAATGTGCGAGTGTTGAAGCCAGCCAGCTCTTTTCTGGCCTTTCAGTTTCAGCAATACAAACTGATATACTGTTATAACGTGGGCCATCTGTCGGCTGTCAAGTGATGAGAAAATGCTGAAATTAGACTTTAAACATGGTATTTCCACGTGTTGCAAAACACAGAATGGGCCCTGTGTCCTGCAGCACACGAAAAGATTGTTATAATGGACAATTTATGACCCTTTATACAGAATTCTAAATATATTCAAGAATTTCAAGTTCCTTTCGAAAATTGGGTGCTGCCCCCTCCACATTTCCCATGACATCTGCGAACGTGACTGCCTATACAGTTATTACTAATGTACACAAATTATAAGATACTTTAGGTTAACATGAACTTACGTCGAAGCTATGAAATTTCATGTTAAATAAATGACAATGACCGATGTGGCAGCGGTGCACTTAAAAATAAAATATGCAACGTTAGTAAATTTACCTATCTGCCCTTTCACCACCTTAAACGTAAAATGAGATTTTCGTTTTCTCTTTCTACAATAAAAAAAAACACAAAAAGGCACAACATTTAGGCTAAGGGCTAAATCAGCTTTTAATAAGGAAATTTCACGCGATGGGGTCGGAGGGGAGAGGGGCACATTTCTGGCAGAAAAAGATACCATCCTCGCGAAGATTTATTTTATTTTATTTATTTTTGGGATTTTAACAACACTATAACAGCCAGGGTCATATCGTTTTGGTGACAGTTTTACGGGTGGAGGAACCAAAAGTACACAGAGAACCACCGAGCAATGACGAGCACCCACCCACTCCCCAGAATCATAAACCCCCAGTCTCATATCCCCCACCCCCTCTCAGGCCTGTATTCGGGACATTTTTGATAGTGACATAAGAGTTTGTACACCCAAATGCCAGGCGACAAAATTTGTAGCTGATCTTACTGAAACTATTGATGGGTAATGATAAGTCCTAACAAAACAATTTTATGTCAATCTGCTGACTGCTGATCCGCCTGATCGCACTCGGCATTTCCAAAACTGTCTTTATTTCAGCATAAGGGGATTAGGGAAACCGCAAAAAAGTTCCTTCTTTCTTCCTGTGAATGGGTTCAGAAATAATAACTTGTCATAAACGCTTTCAAGGACAAGTCGGACGACTCTGATTCTGTTCAGACTGTTACCTTTCAAATTCGCAACTTCGCAGACCAAGAAATAAGTTAGTCGAACACACCTCACAATTTCGGGATACAAAATGGGATTCTGAGAATAAAAGAAGTTTTCCGATGGCGATGTGTTGAATATTCCCGCAGACCCGTATCGAGTAGCAAAGGCAAGTGAATCGCCAATTTATTCTATCATTTAACAGAAAATACCCATCAAACGACTAGTCGACTACCGATTTTCTTGTCAACTTCTGCATAAAAAAATAACCGGTAACGATTAGTCGACTAGTCGTCCCAACACTACTCACTATAGCACACAGTAGCAGAACTGTTTCCCTTGGCAAATGTACCAAAGCCATGCATTTCCTAATTAATTGCTGATATGTGTCAGTTGGGAGATGTTTAATGAAAGCTGATTGCTGCTGCAATGTAATAGGTTTGATAAAGAAATTAATTTACAAGAAAAACTTTATTTCTTTTTCACCAACTCACACTGAAACAAACTAGCTGAAAAGAACACCGACAGTGTATTTTCAGTTTGGCTCAAGCAGTTTGAGACTAAAAAGACTAATCAGATTAGAAGTATAATGATCAGTGAAATGGGCAAGACACTTCACCCTCATTGCCCACATGGGGGAACGGTGGCGTTGTGTACTAAGGCATACTGCATGTTGATGGTGCACCTGTCTTCAACCAATGCTAACCCTGCTTGTGTGGAGTTAGTATGTTGGGGAGCTGACAGTTGCTCACCATTGCTCAGTGGTTCTATGACAAAAGGGTAAAATGGTAATACTATTGTCCAATTTTTTAGAAGGATACTGGCCTGTTCAAATTGGGTGAATGATCATTCCATTCACCAATCAGTTCCCTTAAAAGAAACATGGCAACCATTGTTTTATTTGCATGCATTACATGACTTTACACAAACAACAAAGAACATAAACCCCAACTACTTTTGCTCTTCATTTTTAACTTTTTTAGACTCAGAATCCATTTTATAATGATCATAAAACTTCATGTTCTTTGAATTTGGATATAAAGTACTGCGATGTAAAGGACTGGTGGAAAGAGCTCTTAACCCTTTACCCAATGTAGAGAATATCAAAATTTGATTACTATTTTTTTTAATTTTTCAAAAAAATTAAACAAAACCTTATCATGTGCCCCCTCTTTGGAATGAGCTCAATGAGCTCATTCCAATGAGGGGGGTCACATGATTTGGTTTTGTCGAAATATTTTGAACAAGAGGCCCCACGGGGCCTGAAGCGCTCATCTTGTGCAGAACACAATTTAACCTTTTACCCAACGTAACGGCCAAAACTGGCCAGCGCTATTCTCAAAAATCGCCAATTAATTTTTATTATTTTTTCATTTTTTGTCTCAAAAACATATGTTTTTGAGACAAAAAATGAAAAAAATTAGTTATTCAATCATTTTTTGGTAAGTGTCGTCTGCTTTTCATGTTAGGTAAAGGGTTAAACAGAGTCCAAGAATGAGTCTACATTAAGCAAGCCATCTCCATAGGCTACACTGTCAATCCTTGAGTCCCTCAGGAGTGACCAAAATAATCTGGGCATCATGCCTTTTCTTCAGTTGATCATAAGTAAAATGTAGAGCTCCCCTATGAAGCTCCTTCATGCAACCTATGTGGATTAATCTTAGTACCTCTAGAGGGTACTGAATACAAAATTTTTAATTCTTCAGCAAAATGGCCAATTCCGGCTCCCATAGAGAGCCCAAATATTAACCCAGGCTCTTGATTTGAACACAGTTAAATCTGACTTCCCTAGAGATGTTGTGTACCGAATATGAAAGCATTCTGACTGTTGGATCTGAAGAAGAGAAATTGTAAAGAAATTTCTTCAAATTGCACTAAGTTCAAATTTGGGCTACCATAGCGAGCCCAAATATTAACCTATGGATCCGATTTGAACAAACTTGAATCTGACCCCCCTAGAGATGTTGTATACCAAATGTGAAAGCATTCTGACAAGTGAATCTGAAGAAGAAGAGTTTTGAAGAAATTCCCTCATATTGTACTAAGTTAAATTTCATGTTCCTGTATGGAGCCCAAATATTAACCTAGGCACTCAAATTGAACAACCTGGAATCTGACCCCCCTAGAGATGTTGTATACCAAATATAAAAACATTCCGACTGGTGGATCTGAAGAAGAAGATTTTTAAAGAAATTTCCTCATACTGCACAAAGTAAAAATTTGGGCTACCATAGTGAGCCCAAATATATACCTAGGGATCTGATTTGAACAAACTTGAATCCGACCCCCATAGAGATGTTGCATACCAAATATCAAAGCATTCTGACTGATGGATCTGAAGAAGAAGATTTTTTTAAATTACCCTCCATATTGAACAAAGATAAAATTTGGGCTTCCGTAGGAAGCCCAAATATTAACCTAGGGACTTGGTTTGAACAATCTAGAATCTGACCCTCATAACAATGATGTATACCGAATATTAAAAGATTCTGACTGGTGATTCTGAAGAAGAAGATTTTTAAAGAATATTCCCATATTACCCAATGTTAAAACTTCGGGCTAATGTAGAGAGCCCAAATATGAACCAATGAGCTTTATTTCAACAAACTTTTATCTGACCCCCCCTATGAATGTTGTATACCAAATATCAAAAGAT
This sequence comes from Pictodentalium vernedei, assembly GCA_031216915.1. Taxonomy (NCBI): domain Eukaryota; kingdom Metazoa; phylum Mollusca; class Scaphopoda; order Dentaliida; family Dentaliidae; genus Pictodentalium; species Pictodentalium vernedei. The sequence goes on from CM062295.1 coordinate 235,424,380, forward strand.
TCTGATGATTGGTTCTGGAGAAAAGATTTTTTAAAATTTTTGCAAATATGCTGACTTAGCATTTTTTCGATGCCCATTACATTACAGAAAACCCTAACATAACCGATGGCAATTTTTTTTTACCATTCAATGCTACTGGTAATAAGGATACTTCATACCAAATAAAAGCTCTCTGTTCCGTGGGGTTTGGGAAATATGGGCGTTTGAAAATATTTCTATTTTTATCTCCCAGGGTTCCCATGGGGATGCGGGAATTTTTTTTTTTTGCATAGGTCAAGTACTTATGACCCAATACTACCACAAACCAAATTTGGTTCATACCGGACCATCGGTTCAGAAAATAGAAATTTTGGGCGGGGCCAAAAATCTTACCCCTCCTATTACAAAGCCAAATATTACTTCATGAACATCGTTTGAACAAACTTGATTTTACACCTCATATGGAAGCTCCATAGCAAATATCAAGTCATTGCACACACTGGTTCTTGAGAAGAAGATTTTTAAAATATTTTGGAGCATTTTCCCCCACTCCCTCCCTATGGGGCTGGGCATGCTGAGTTGAACAAAAATGAAATGCCCCTTTGAAACCATCACTCACACAAACTTTCACTTGAATTGGCCCAGTGGCTTTGGAGGAGAAGACCAAAACATGGTGTTGACGGACGACGGACGGAGAGCGATGAGATTAGCTCAGCTTGACTTTGTCAAGATGAGCTAAAAATTAATTTTTTTCAACTGCTCAATTTGCAAATTACGTTGGCGGATGCGGGCGATTCGTTAGGTAAAGGGTTAAAGTCTTTTCCAACAGTGTTTTACATCATAGCAACTTATCAGCTTAACCTTTTATCTCAAGAAAAGGCTGCATCTGCCTATGCCATTTACAAATTCATCAGTTGAAAAAATATTATTAAAAAAGCAATTTCAACAAAACCATATCACGTGCACCCTCACAACAAGACTGTCAAATCATTCCAATGAGGGGTCACATGATATGGTTTTGCCAACATTTTTTTTTAAAATTTAAACAAAATATATTCTAGTTTGCTCCTCTCAACCTTTGCACAAACCCTCATAAACCTATCAGTATTTTATCGTTCTCTTACTCTAAAAAGAGAAAAAGATTTCCCTGAAAAAATTTAAGTAAACCTTTTTGGGGTTGCCTTAACCCTTTACCCAACGTAACGGCCAAAACCGGCCAGCGCTATTCTCAAAAATCGCCAATTGATTTTCATTATTTTTTTCATTTTTTGTCTCAAAAACATAGGTTATGACCCCTCACTGGAATGAGCTCGCCAAGCTCGTTCCAATGAGGGGTCATAACCTATGTTTTTGGGACAAAAAATGAAAAAAAATAGTTATTCAACATTTTGTTTTGCAAGTGTCGTCTGCTTTTCATGTTAGGTAAAGGGTTAATGTCAAATATGCACAGGTGTGAGAATATAAGAAGCAATATACTCTACTAACCTGTATCATAATGTAAAACCATATCTGCTCTGTGATCTCCTGTTTTTGTCGCTTTGAATTCAACTGTCACTTGGGTGCATTCATTAACAAGTAATACCCCAATTTCTGGTGTCACAGTGAAAGGTCTGAAAACAGAAAAATTAAATAACAAATCATGTACAGAATTGGTTCACAAGAACCATGTTAACATATTGTGTAGAGCTTTGGCTGTGACTTTAAAAGGAAGGAGGTTGACAACAGATGACTATGTTTTGGCTTTAAAAACTATCAAGTGGTAACATTATCAGGTCAGATAAGAATCTCAAACCAGCTGAAATTGGTCCACTCTCATCAACACAGACATTCAAAAAGTTTGTTACATCACTCGTTTTCAGTTCAGAGGGTCTTTGAGTTGAAGAGATTGAGCTCCTGAAGAGTTCCAATATCCACTCTCAACATATTATCAAAAGATGAAAATGACAAGGCATTTTTTATTTAATTGACATTGAAGGCAACCAAAAGTATACCAGCCATATAGAATATGAAATCCAGACAATTATTGAAAGGAACCTTCCATTACCCATCTTTAATGCATCACCAAGAAATGAAACTGATCAATGAAGGTATTCTGGAGTTAATAGATGGAAACAAAAATAAATATGGCTGCCATGGAAGCCATACTGAATATTGAAACCGGACAATTATCAAATGGACCTTCCACTACCCACCCTCAACACATCACCAAAAAAAATGAGAATGATTAGTGAAGACGTTTCTGAGTTAACTGATAGAAACAAAAGTTTTATGGGTAGATGGACAGACAGATAATGGATGGAGGGATATGGTGTTGACATAATGCACCCTCCTCATTGGAAGTCTAGGGCATACATATCACCAATAAAATTTCGTTATGTTTTCAATTTTTGCATACAAAACCTTAACTTATGACCCCTCATTGCAACAAGTTCATGAAGTTCCAATGATGGGTAATAAGCTGGGTTTTTCGGCCCAAAAATAAAAATTTTGAGTGATTCAAAAATTACTTTTATGTTTGGAAGTGTCATTTGACATTCCTTTTCATATGTCATTTTGCCAAGACTTTATGGATACATATTATTGGGTATGCTTTGGCAGATACACTGTCAGTATGTATGTGGCAAGTAGAAATTGAAAGGTATATTCATTATGTACACCTTTCCTGCTTGGACTTAATCATTTACCCAACATAATGGTAAATCATATCCCAGGGTTCCTGTAGGCAAGGGCTGATAAAAGTCAAGGCTATTCAAGGCCATTTCTAAACATTGTAAAGCATTTTCCATGACCCCTCCCCCCTCCCCCCTGACTCCCCCTCCCCCACCACCCACAATAGTCAAATTCAAGGATTTCCAAGTCCAGCTTTCATGAACTATGAAATATAGAACTATATAGTTATAAAATGGTAGTCAATTAAACCATGTATTCAAGGTATTTAACACACAAGTTGGAATTTGGTCTGTAACTGCTTCCTCTTCAGAACACAAATTCCACCCTCATGTGTATCACCTGGGCCTAGCAATTAATTTCAATATGTTAAAACTTGACTTAGCTGCAAGCACTTTTTGCAGAAATTGCAAGCCCTTGCATAAAATGAGATTACAATTTGAAGAGATCTCATAACCAAAATACGCAGGTGGGAAATTATTATCTGGATCTGGCAGAAAATCTAAATTTTATAGTAAATTTCCTTTCTTATTATACCTACCACAATTGTTTACTACAGGTTTGCACTACAGTGGAAGTCCCTAACTCGGATAATATACTCTCTATTTTTGTCTTTCCCAAGCAATTTGGGAAAGAAAAGTGGCGCAAAAGCACCAAGAAAAAATAAGCCAAAACTGGGTCGAGAGCAACCGGCGCAGACCCAGTACGGGACGCTCTCTCCCAAGTACAACTCCACGACTTCCGTTGTCAGTGCGCATAAACGTCGCTAAAGACTCATTCTTTTTTAATCCGCCAACGTTAGAGTTATGTGATCGGGGGTGGGGGGGGGGGGGGGGGGAAGGGGTGGAGGGGTGGGGGGTAGGGGAGGAAGGATTCTTTACCCATAAAAGAAGACGGGAGGGCCTCCATGTAAACAATTGTGGTAGGTATAATAAGAAAGGAAATTTACTATAAAATTTAGATTTCTTATCAACCTACTCTCAATTGTTTACTACAGGCTGAATAGACAATAGGCTGGAGGGAATCGCATAACCAACCCACACATAACCCCAGTGCACTGGAACCGTGAAGCAGAAGGAAGAGGTCCCGAGGCTTATCAACCATAACGTCGCAATCATTGGTAAAAGACAATGAAAGGAGACATATGGGCCTGTGTGACACACAGACAGAAAAGGGCAGTAACAGTGCAAGGTTGAAACTGACCTTCAAGAAGCCTAATGGCTAGGACAGACAACAGCCTGAGCAGAAGAAAGAGGACCCAAGGCAAAAAGGTCCTCTGACTGCTCCTGCAACTGGCGCAGATAGAAGGTGGAGAAAGTGGAGGCATTTCTCCAGTAGGCTGCCTGCATAACATCCGACAACTTGACGGAGTTAGAATAAGCCCAAAAGGTGGACAATGCATGTACCTCGTGGGCAGAAATACGATTGGTAATACAATCGCCAGCTGCTAAATGACTGTAAGCCATACAAATAGCAAGACAAATCCATCGAGAAATGGATTGAGGAGAGATCTTCTGTCGACCAGGAATAAGAGACAGAAAAAAACGTTTCCTGCCTTTCGATATGAAACGTGTCCGATCGAGATAAATGCGAATAGCACGGACCGGACAGAGCAAAGGGTGATTACCCTCAACAAAAGGAAGAGCCCTGATACAGATAGGAGGAGGAGTAGTATCTGGTAACTGATTCTTGGCCAGAAAAGAGCAATCAGTTGTAAAAGTAACACTGTTGGGAGAGCTCCTAAAAAAGGCTGGGTCAACCGAGAGGGCGTGAAGCTCACTAACCCATCTGGCAGAAGCAAACGCCATCAGAAACGCCGTCTTATATGTGAGAAAATGCATATCCACCTGAGATGAAGGTTCGAACTGCCCCCCCCCCCCCCCCCCAAACAAAGCAGGACCCACGAAAGATTCCATCGTGGGGTAAGCTGCAAAGTCCGAGGCCTTTTCAAAGAAAAGTGCCGAACAAGCTTGGAGAGGTAAGGATTAGTGCCGATACGACGCTTCCCCACATAAGAAAAAGTCTCTGAAAGCATGGACCTGTGACCCTTGATGGTAACAGGCTGGAGACCCCGAGAATCAAACAGATATACCAGAAACTCCGCAATCTGTGAAATCGAAGGATTGGCATAATCAACAGAGTGATCAGCACACCATCGACAGAAGACCTTCCATTTAGCTGCATAAGCTAAACCAGTGGAGTGCCTCCTTGAAGAAGAAATGCACTCCACTGCTCGTCTCAAAAAACCTCTATGGAGGAGACAGGACCTGACAAAAGATATGCGTGAAGGCACAATGAAGTTGGGTCGACGTGAAACCTCCTCGGGTGACCTTGATAAAGAAGGTCGCGACATAGCGGGAGACGTGCCGGAACCGCCGCCCTCAGCGAGCGGAGCTGATTGATCCACACCCGCTGAGGCGACAGGGGAGCGATCAGAATGATTCGACAACTGCAGGTTCGAATTTTGTCTAGAACCTGAGGCAAAATCGGAACCGGCGAGAAGGCGTAGCCAACTAGACCATTCCAATCGAGTGACAGAGCGTCCACAGTAAAAGCCAGAGGATCTGGACATGGGGACACGAAAGTGTCCACCTGATGGTTCCAACGAGTTGCAAAGAGATCAATGTGGGGATGTCCCCAGAGATTGCAAAGCGACTGGAACACTGCCCTGTGGAGCATCCACTCGGTGGAAATAACCCTGCCCTGTCGGGACAGGGAGTCGGCTAGGACGTTCAGACGACCGGGAATGTGACGAATAACCACTCAGGCGTGAACATCCTGAGCGAGCAGTAGAAGATCCCGAGTCGATTTGTACATCGGCACCGAGTGCGTGCCGCCCTGGTTCCAAATGTAAGTAACCACTGTCGAATTGTCGGACAGCAGAAGGACCTGGCGATTCGACAGGTGAGGGATCCACTGCCTGAAACTCAGAAGAAGAGCAAGAAGCTCCTTCTGGTTGATGTGTAGAGTTGCTTGATCCTGGTCCCACATCCCGTGGAGGGAAAGACCGAGATGATCCAACGTCGCACCCCATCCGAGATCGCTGGCATCTGCCGTCAGAATGCGATCGGATGTGGGTAAGTCCAATGGAACACCCTGCGTAATCCACTGAACATCTGTCCAGGGAAGAAGGTGAGGATAAAGAGATTCCGGAAACGGAAGCACCAGATCCAGAGAATCTACATTTGGTCTCCAACAACTGAGCAGAAAGTGTTGGAGAGGTCTGACACGCAGCCGACCTAGAGGAATGAGATCCATCACCGAACCTCAGAGACCGATCAGCCGGAGAAAACTCCGAGCTGTTGCGGACGTGGACTGGGACAGAGTCAGAGCAAACGCTGAGAGAATCACAGCCTTGGCCTGGGGAACCGCTACCAAATTGAATTGGGTTTGGAAAGCCATCCCCAGATGACAAAACGACTGAGAAAGGACCAGGTCCGATTTCTCCTCATTGACTCTGAATCCTAGCGACGTGAGCAAGCTCAACAGAGTGGCGACATCCGACTCCAGTAAGGCAGCATTGGAATGCCTCTGGAGGATATCGTCCAGATATGCCGAAGTAGTCACCCTGGACTGTGTGCGATGGAACGCTATCACATGCGACATCAGTCTGGTGAAGGCCCAAGGAGCCAGGTTGAGGCCGAAAGGCATGGCCTTGAACTGTTAAACTCGCCCCAGAAAAGCAAACCTGAGATACTTCCGTGACGCCCGATGCATCGGAACGTGAAAGTAAGCGTCTCGCAGGTCGATGCTGGCAGCGAAATCTCCCTGGTGAATTGAATGGCGGACCGACCTGAAAGTCTCCATGCTGAACTTGGGAGCAATGACTGGTTCAGGATACTCAGATCGATAACCAGCCGGAGTTGGCCGTCCTTCTTCGGCACCAAGAACAGGTGGGAATAGAAACCCACTGACTGAAAGTTCTTGACGACCTCGATCGCCCCCTTTGCCAGGAGATTGCAAATCTCCGTGGACAAAAGTTCCCGATGTAAAAAGTCTGAAGGAACTGTGGTTGGAAGAGGCACCCTGGACAGAGTGGGGTATCGTCGGAAGGATATTCGCAGCCCGGACCGAACAACATCTAACACCCATGGATCGGATGTGATGGTGGCCCAATGGTCTGCGAACTCTGCTATCCTTCCTCCAACCTGGGACGAGTCGAGGTGAGGACCTTCATTTCGAGCCCCGACCAGGCCCGCGAGAGGAGAAACCACCTCCTCTACAAAATGAAGAATCCTGAGACTTCCCTCGATTCTGCCGACCAGCAGAAGGGTACTTGTTAGGCTTGGAACGGCCCCTGCCTCCCCTAGAAGGCTGATCAAGCTGACGAAACAGCAAATGACGGCAGACTTGGGCTTGGAAAGCCCGAGGGAAGTGGAGTCCTGATCCAGAACCGTCGAAGTCTGGCAGACCGACGGATTGGCGGAATCGTAGGAACGATAACGCACAGGAGGCAAAAAGGTGTCAACCCTGGTGAAGAACGGAGCCTTCAGATACTTGGAACTCAGCTTGGAGTCCAATGCTGAAAATGCTTCAACCACCTGTACCAACTGGCACAGTCGAAGGCGCCCAGAAGCAGGTTGCTCCATAGGCTGTAGGCTCGTGACCGTTGATCGCAGCCTGGCTGACACTGTCGGCTGGTTAGCTGGTTTGAGATCAGGCAGAAACCCAAACACAAAGTCAAGAGCTGCCCCCAAGTCCGAAGACTGCTGGCCCTCGACACCAAGCATGTCGGACTCCTCTCCAGAGTCGGAAGACACATAGCCCATCGTGGGCAAACCAGCCGACGTCTCCCATGGTGTCGGGACATCAGGGGGATCAGAAACCAGCCTGTTTCCAATCCCGGGAGGCGGCGTCATAGGAGGCGCCTGGAAACCACTCGCTGCCTCGCTGGAAGCAACAGGAAGGCTCTTGACAGAACCTGAGTGAGTAAGGAGAGGGCCTCCCTAAGCTCACTGCCCGAACTGGCCGGTTCGACAGGGGAGCGAACCGGCAAAGTGGCTTCACCTCTGACCCTCTTAACCAGCGAAGGGTCACGATCCTCCAAAACACCTGACGCGGGACGACGGGCGGCAGCTGAAACATCTGAAGGCAGACGTGTATAGGGGTACGCGGCACCCCGAGGATCAATATAGCGAGAACTCATAAGAGTCACCGCGGACCTCTGCGGGGCAGAAGGTTCAGGCTGCACAAAAGGCGTTGGTCCCCCAAAACTGGTCGTGTGGCCAGAATGAGTGGACGGAAACGCCACGGAGTTCATAGTGTCTCCACTAAGAACATCCGAATCCAAAGACACAACTGTGGTGCTCGACGGCGTAGAGACCACAGTGGTGGGTTCGGCAGAAGCCCCTTCCAACTTCGCCGAGGTGAAGTCAGGGAAGGCTGAGGCCGATATCCCACGTCTACAGTACCAGACATTCCTGCAGTCCCCTGCAGCGAAAAGCCGAGGCCGGCTGAAACTGACGATGAAGCAGACGGACCAGTAGTAGTAGTAGATACGTCGGGAGTCGTTGAGGCTGGTGGAATATTGGAGAGAGCACACCTGCTCGGCTCCGGAGGAGGAGTCACAACCCTAGTCACAGCCTCAGATGTCGACTGGAGGGGGACCGTAGTCCCGGAACCAGGCACCTCTTCACCAGAACACTCAACGGCTCCCGCAGTATCCACTACAGGAAAAGACTGCACATCCCCTATGGAGGAGGAATAACTCTCACCAGACATGGTTGGCTCAGGAGCCCCCGAACGGCCGTGTTCTCCTTTCCCGCGGTAGCGGGAGGCACGGCCATGAGAACGAACGACACGGTTAACTGACGCCCAGAAAGTGTATGACCAAGATCCACAGACACCACATGGCCGCTCGGCTGAACACACATTATAGGAGGAACAAGAAGAATGTGAATCGTCCACATGCTTTGGCAGCAGATATTGCCCACAAGGAATTGTCCTGGGCATAATAGAGGAGAGAGGAGCAAAGAAGGTGAAATCAGATAACAGAAGAACACCCCCAAAGAAGAGAGAAAGGTGACAGAAATTATGACCCCAGAGAGTCGACCGAGAACCACACAACAGGATGACTACTCTCAAAGGAGAGAAGAAAAACTGCAGAAGCGGTACCCCGCTGACACCCAACTCTAACACAATTAGAAAAATTAGCACTTTAAGCATTGACAATAATTGTGAAAAATAATTGAAGTCCGAACCGCATGGCACACGAAATTCGCGCGCGACTCGAGAGAGAACATATAAAATACATTATGGATAATAATATGTAAGAGAATATAATAAAAACTGTTCCTGAGAATACAAAGGATACTCGGATACACTATGAAGCAGGAAACATCAATCAACGAGTTGGATGAACACTGATAAGCATGCAGAACATCTCGTCACATGGCGGATGACAAAAAGAATGAGTCTTTAGCGACGTTTATGCGCACTGTCAACGGAAGTCGTGGAGTTGTACTTGGGAGAGAGCGTCCTGTACTGGGTCTGCGCCGGTTGCTCTCGACCCAGTTTTGGCTTATTTTTTCTTGGTGCTTTTGCATCACTTTTCTTTCCCAAATTGCTTGGGAAAGACAATGAAAGTGTCAATGACACTGTAGCTCAACTTGTCAAGACAAAGACATGCACATGTATAGTATGTGACACAGCAATGACAAACATCTAGGTAATGACCTGATAACAAAGGTACATATAAAGTATTGTAATGGTCTGTACATAAATACTGACCGTTGCCTGTAACAAATGTATAGGTAAAGTATTGTAAAGGTGGGTGACAGTCAGATGCTAAACTAGAAAAGAAAACTTTGAGTCCCAGAGTGGATCTGACTGAACCCCAAAATATTTGTTCTCATAGCACAGTGATAACAAAGGCACCCCAAAACACACTCGTTCCTGTCCCAAGGTGAAAACAAAGGTACCCAAGAAGTTTTGTGAAGATCAATTCATAAATACGAGCTGTATAGAACTTGTGACAAAAAACTGATTGGACCTAATTTTGGTACAAAATGGCCACTGGCAGCCATCTTGAATTTTGGACCATACCCAGAAACACTCATTCTTGTCCCAAGGTGATAACAAAGGTACCCAAGAAGTTTTGTGAAGATCGGTTCATAAATACAGCCTCTACCCTGAGCCGTATTGACATGTGTGCTCACATTGTGCAAGTAGCACTGAATAAGTCAAAGTTCATCTAATTTGCATAATTTCTGCACGAAAAAAACCCCCTTAGAATATGTGATGTATTCCATGTTACTAAACATTCATCAAAAATTTATTCAAATCAGAACTTTCATACAGAAGTTCTGTACAAAAGACTGATTGCACTAATTTTGGTACAAATGGCTGCTGGTGGCCATCTTGAATTTCGGACCACACCCAAAAACACTCGCTCTCATCCCACGGTGATAACAAAGGTACCCAACAAGGTTCGTAAAGATTGGTTCATAAATATGGCCTCTAGTCTGAGCTGTATAGAAGTTGTGTACAAAAAACTGATTAGACCTAATTTCGGTACAAAATGGCCACTGGCAGCCATCTTGAATTTTGGACCGCACCCAGAAACACTCGTTCTCGTCCCAAGGTGATAACAAAGGTACCCAAGACATTTCGTGAAGATCAGTTCATAAATACAGACTCAAGTCTGAGCCGTATTGACATGTGTACTTAATGTGTGTAAGTCGCACTGAAATATCAAAGTTCATCTAATTTGCATAATTTCTGCACGAGAAAAAAACCTGCATTATATGTGATGTATCCCATGGTACTAAACATTCACACAAAAAATTATTCAAATCAGCGCTTTCATATGGAAGTTCTGTGCAAAAATCTGATTGCACCTAATTTTGTACAAAATGGCTGCCATCGGCCATCTTGAATTTCGGACCGGACCCAAAAACACTCGTTCTCGTCCCACGGTGATACCAAAGGTACCCAAGAAGTTTCGTAAAGATCGGTTCATAAATACGGCCTCTAGCCCGAGCCGTATTGGCATTTGCACTTACAGTGCTGAAATTAACACCAAAAAACATCAAAATTAGTCTAATTTGCATTATTTACGCATGAGAAAAAAACCTGTATTATATGTGATGTACCCCATGGTACTAAACATTCATACAAAAAATTATTCAAATCAGAGCTTTCATATGGAAGTTCTGTACAAAAAACAGATTTCTGCATCATTGGTACAAAATGGCGGCTGGCAGCCATCTTGAATTTCGGACCGCACCCAAAAACACTCGTTCTCGTCCCATGGTCATAACAAAGGTACCCAAGAAGTTTCGTAAAGATCGGTTCATAAATACGACCTCTAGCCCGAGCCATAGCCAATTGTTGACGTACAGACAGATGGACAGATGGACGGACGGACAGATGGACAGATGGACGACGGACGACAGGCCATGACAATAGCTCAAATTTGACTTCGTCAAAGTTGAGCTAAAAATAGAGAGTATATTATCCGAGATAGGGACTTCTACTGTAGTGCAAGCCTGTAGTAAACAATTGTGAGTAGGTTGATAAGAAATCAGCAATTGCAAATCAGAAAATAAACTTACTTCTCTACAGACAAATTAAATTTTGCATCTTTGTTTCCAATATTTCTAATAAGAAGAGTTCTGGTATTTGGATACTTCACTGGACAAACTGGGAAATGAATCTCATCAGGAAAATCTAGTATGGCACGTGCACCAATTGCATAAACAGGAACTACAAATTTTTCCCTCTCAGTTATGCAAATTAATTCATGTGTATAATCCTGTAAAAAGAGAAAGAAAAAACATCAAAAAAAAAGTTTAAAATTGTGAAAACTGCTTTAGGAATTTTTTTTTGTTAGCTGCAAAAAAGAGGCCAAATAAGATATGCTTAGAAGTCTGTGACATACATCCAACTGCATGTTTATGAAGATCAAATCTGTCCCAACTTTCTGAGAAACAAAAATCACTTCTGAATGAAATTTTATAAATTTTTCTTCCCATTAAAGCCATAAAGTAATACATTGTGACTTTAAAACTGAAAGAAATGATTAAAAGTTTGTTGACTCTTGATGAGATATTTTGAAGTTTGATCTCCAATACTACTTAACCCTTCACCTAACAAATCGCCCTCATCCACCCATGTAATTTACAAATTCAGTAGTTGAAAATAAATTATATTTTCAAGAAATTGAATTATATACCCCCAACTAAACAAAACATATTTTTCCTGAAAATTTCTTATAATTCAGCAGAGACTCTCTCTGCAGTACTTGAATATAACTGGAATTCTTATCATAACAAGATACTGGTATAAATACCTTCTTTTCATCTGGTGTAAATTTTATTCTGAATGTTGTTGGTAATCCTGGCCCAACTTTATGTCCAACATCATGTGGACTAATAATATGGAAATATGGAGATTCTGTCTGTGTTACTTTAATTAGTCTTGGCACCTGAAAAAAAAGATTTCTCTAAGTGACACTGTCTGGTGTAACAAGAAAATAGAGCAATGTGAGGCACTACATATGCCCCCTCCAGAATAACCTTGGATAGCATAGTCTTGAGTGCCTAATAAGAGTACAGGGTGGCATAATAGTATAGGGTGGAAAATTTCTGAAAATTAAACAAGATGGCAGAATTATTATTATTATTTATTGGTGTTTAACATATTTCACATATTTCTGCACAATGGCTAACCAGGAACCAGGGAACTGTTTATACCCATGTTGCCCAATTTAGAGGACCTCCAGCCCAGGCATTGGCTATCAGGCCCAAATTGACCAGTAAAACAAGATGGCATAAATAAAAGAACACACGTACACAACTAACTCGAATAAACTCCCCTACATCCTAAAGATAAATGACTAAGTAATGAAGCAAAACATTTGGATAGAATGTTTTATAATTGCAACAAGGCACATAATTCTGGTATTTATCCATGGATGAAACCCATAACATGAGGATATTCTTTCCCCTGTGCTGGTCTCCCAGGATACTATAGGGCATCAAAATCCAACAACCGATACTTGAGTTATAATGCAAAATGTTTGTACGGAAGTACTGATGGATGAAGGGATCAAACAGTGAATGGAACAATGGACAGATGGGCTGAGATCTCTAGTATATAGATGAACCACCCAAATCTCCTATGGATGTCAGTAAGAATAATAAACTGCTGTATAACAGTGACATCCCACATGAAATAATAAAAATCATCATTCTACAAAGGAACGTGAGAAATTCTAATTGGCTGAGGATATATATGTGAGGCTCTATGTACCATCAGTGTTCAACGCACTGCAGGATTGAGACACTGAAACGATGTTTAAAATCTCACACATTCATTTCCAACTATTTCAAGACCAATATTACTCACCATGAACACACTTATATTAATAATATATTATTTTGTGACAAAAGGCATTATTTCATGTTGGATGTGTTTCATCTGTTTCCATTTTTCTTTTTCAATTGTTTTGTTGAACAGTAACAGCTTGCCAATATATTTATTGATTTATTGGTGTTTAAGGTCACATATTTCTGCACAATGGCTAATCATGACCACAATATAGTGATAAAGTCAAGTTTAATCAATCATTTATACCTATGTTGCCCATTTTAGAGGACTTCCACCCCAAACATTGGTAACGGGGTCCTATTTTACCAGTAAAACAGAGCTTGTTTACCACGGTTAACAAGCACTGCTTCACTTCCCAAGGTTCCTAAGGGGAAACAGGTTGGCAAATCACTCTGTTCATAAATAGATGTAAACAAGAGCTGGACTTTCGTCCGGTGCATACCCCCACGTGGTGTACCGCCTAGTGTGGGCATACGTATGACCAACAAATATTATTTATGAATATTCTCGTATGGACTGATGGACAGAGGCACAGATGGACGGATGCAATCCAGTATACCCCCCCCCCCCCTCCCCCTTCCATTTTCTTCGAAAGTTTTCAACAATTTCCAACAATTTCTAAGTCAAAAGGTATGGTAAATTGTTTGGTGTTTGGAAGTTTCATGCAATGAGGCAGAAGCCTTTGTCATAGGCAAAATGCATGCCATATTTCACTGAAATCTGATAACCCCAATCCAGTATCCCCCCCACCCCCTCCCATTTTCTTCGAAAGTTTTCAACAATTTCCAACAATTTCTAAGTCAAAAGGTATGGTAAACTGTTTGGTGTTTGGAAGTTTTATGCAATGAGGCAGAAGCCTTTGTCATAGGCAAACTGCATGCCATATTTCACTGAAATCCGATAAGCCATAACTGAGATACAGGCTTAACAGACAAATAATGTCTATTTCCTACAATTTCTAAGTCAAAAAAGAGGGATAACTCTAAAAAGGAGAATGTGATAAATATCGTTGAAACCTTTTTTTAAAGCATATACCATAAGCAGTGTTCATGGCAAATTTCATTACAATAGAATATTCGATACCCGCGATACAGGCTGAACGGACACAATTTCTAAGTGAACAAATAATAATAAAAAAAAATAATAAAAAAAAAAATAACTAGTGTGGGCATACCTATGACCAACAAATATTATAAAAAATAATAATTTACTTAAGTTATGAATAGTCTCGGATGGACGCACAGACGGATGGATGGATGGACAGATGGACGGATGGACAGACGGATGCACAGACGGACGGACGCACAGATGCATGTAATCCAGTATACCCCCATTTTCTTCGAAAGTGGGGGTATAACAATATGTCTTCCAATTCTAATTCAGTGGTCATTACAGAAAACAAACAATTTAAGTTTCTCGGCTTTGATTCATCAGATCTGTAAATAAGTTAACCTTTATTTCCTATTTGGTGAGATGAACCAGATAAGTGGCTATGACAAAGCCATACAAATCCTAATCCCAATCTAGCATCTTTTGGATGTAAACTAATTAGTTTTACCATTTCAGCCAGAAAAACATCCAACATCAAATATCTATTTCTGAATAAAGAATTTAAACCCCAGCATCTAAAATAGTTTTGTCTGTGTGCATCCACCCCTGCCTCTTACAAGACAAATTAAAACCAAATTAACCATTTTTCATGTATTGAACTTGCAGGTGGAAAACAAAAAGTTAATATATGTATAATTTTCTATCCTCTCAATTTGGAATCAATGTTTTGAGGAAGAGACAATGTAACATATTTGTATTAAAAATTGAGTATTCACTTGACATTTCATTTTCTTTTTTGTGGTTTCTTAATACTTATCATGTGATTATCCCAACCAGAAACAACTGAAACAGCCTGTTGAACTGTTTCACTTGTTTCTCAGAAAATATAAGTTTCAAACTGAAACATGATTCAGTTTCATCTTGCCAATTGTGTGTGTTTCAGATACAGTAGGCAAAACATGAACACACTGCACCAAGGAATAATGCCTTTAATTACCCTCCAGAAGCCATGTTGTATTTATAATAAATTTAAGTTTCTTCAATAATATCTGATTTGCTTGTATGTGATTTTTTCCTGTCCATCTGTAGAAAAAAAAATGTGGGCATGTCTAACAGTGCAATTAGTCTGTAATTGCACCAGGTGGGCAGAGAAGTTGATAAATTTCTTTCACTTCCCACCTCAAAACAAACATTCGCAAATCTCATCTGAAAAAAGCAGAGAGTTGGTGTTGAAACTAAACAAGGCTACATATATTACAATGCAGACAAACTGATTTACAAATTAGTTCTCTTGAGTATTCAAGACTGTGTATATCTGCTTACGTTGAAAACTATAAAACTGTCATCTGCACAAAAACCTGATGAAGTGACTCAGAGTTCGTAATATACATCATTTTTTGATAATTCCATGGTATAAATGGCAAAAACTTTAGCCGTTTCAGGGTACTTAATAGTGTAAGCAACTACAATAAATTAAATTATAAGAATTGAAATGAATTATATTGCTTCATCAGAGAGTATATGTAGGATGGGGCACAGTCTGTCCCATCACTATTTGGGGGAATTAAAGGCCTGCATGCCATCCAACATTCATAGTCCAGTAAAGTGGAGACTGCACTTCAAATCACTTGACATGCCCACCTCACTTTCATATTCTGATAAAGCAACAGATAAATCATTTAAATTCTTAAATAAACAACACAGATTATACAATGATGCACACTAACATTCATCAGTATTTAGATATTAAAATAGTTGAATGAAGCTGGTTATTTGGGATACCTGGTCACTTGGGTTACAAAATAATTTTCATAAAGCATTGTACCTGTTTTCTGAGAACTGGTAAAACATTGTGGATATTTCACTGACAAGGTACAACTGAACTGTCTTATACCAAAAATATTCTATAAATTTAATAATAAACAAATATTCTTACTTTATCATTGTTTCTCAGAACCAGAGGTACTTCATAGATTTCAAATGGCTCAAAATTTTGGAAGTATACTTCAGATGGAAAAGGTTGAAACATGGGTTCATCAACATTTACAACTGTCGACTGAAAGAAACAACAAATAATACAAAAATTAACTCTTTGCTTCTGACCTCCAAGTAATTCATTCATTTGCAAGATCTTTCATTTTGAGACAACTTTTTCATTGCAATATAAAAAGGGGCAATTTGTGCCTGTGTGGGGACTTACTAGTAAGGATTAAAACTGTTAATGCATGTGAATTTCAGTATTTATTTCTCAAATTTCTGTTAGTTAACAATCGTTGTTTTATCAATACTATTTCAGCTAATAACCAATATGAGATCAATAAGTCACATTTCTAATGAATATTTTAATGGACTGTTTTTGTAACAAATATAAAATATGTACATGTACCCCTCAAAATTCTAAGAGCAGAAAATATATATGATCAAACACAAGTTTGTTTGTTGACTGAATTTTCAAAGAAAAACTCTTAGCCAACATAATTTGTGGACAACTCTTGCTTTATTTGTTGAAAAAAAACAATTTCCTTTGCATTGCAAAAATAGCTCATGACTATCCTCTAGAATAAGTCCAAAGAGCTTATTTCATTGAAGTATCATCAACTCTTTTTGAGAAAAGAAAACGTTTTCAAAAAAAAAATCTGAATGACAGTGTTTCTTGAATAGCAGCTGGCAGATGAGGTACATTTTGTAAGATAAAGGGTTATCACATCAAACAGTTCTAGAGATGGGAAAGGCTAGAGTACCATAAACAAGCAGCAAGTAACTTTGAAAACTCTCTATAGCTTAACCCTTCACTTAGTTGGTAGAGTGCTAAATTATTTTTCAAAGGTGATTTGTAACACAAGTGTTTTTTAAGGGTACCATACTACAGGCAGAAGTACCTAGTGTAGTAAAATTTTGTTCATAAACAATTGTTTTATTACAATTTATTGGAGAGTGTCAACTGGCACTCTCCAATAAGTTGTAATAAAACAATTTGTTTAAATGTTTTTTTTGTTTCAACTGCTGAGCAAATAAGGTAATGATTACAGTGTAAAGCCACTTTTTTGGCTTTCAGCACTTTTCAGTCGAGCACTGATAGTGGCGTCTAGCACTCAACCAGTTAACACTTTCTGAGGATGATATTTGGGGGGAAAAGTTCTTGCAAAACCAAAAGATTTTATTTTCTGCCTGAAAAACCTTGCTTAAGCTCATTCCAATAAGGGGTCAGAAGTTATGTTTTGAAAGCACAAATAAAAAAGATAAGTAAAAATTTGAATGACAATTTTAGTGAATAACTCTAGACATATATTATCATTTACATCACATTGGAACAAATGTTAACCCTTTACCCAGTTATTTTAAATATTTTGTTTTCAATTTTTTCCAAAAATTTAAACAAAACCACATCATGTGATCCCTCAATGAAATGAGCACAATGTGCCTGTTCAGAGGGGCTTCATGATATAGTTTTGTTCGAATTTTTTTTAAAATTTATTTTTTTAACTAGTCAATTTGCAAATTATGTGGCCAATTCATTAGGTAAATGTTAAGCAGAGATCAGACTGATTGGAGGTTTGTTTGGTTAACTCCTTGCACACTGCTGGTGGATAATCCTGCCAATGAACTAAGTATAATTTGACCCTATTAACCAAATTTTCCCTTGTAAATTAAATCAACTTTTTGACCAATTATTTCTCAAGTTTCAGTTTCCTGAATTTTTCATCAAAACCAGTCATGGCTGCTTATGACTAGATTTGATGAAACATATTTAAAAAAATATGTACTCTGCAGGTTAAGAGTTAAAGGGATGTGTACCAATAAGGTGTCACATATCTACCCCTTCCAATACCATGAATGGTATAGCCATATTCAAATTCAATTAACAAAATATTAATGATCAAGTGAATTTTTCATCAAATTCAGTCACTGCTGCATCATACCATCCATGACTAGATTTTATGAAATATATTTAAAAAAATACTCTACACAGGTCTTAAAATTCATGTCCGAATCTGAATCGATTTGTGAAAATGATTCTCATAAGGGAAACAATGAGAATCAACTTTGAGTTATGCAAAATGTTCATTTAACCCTTTACCTAACACGAAAAGCAGATGACACAAACAAAATTCTTGAATAACTAATTTTTTTCATTTTTTGTCTCAAAAACATAGGTTATGACCCCTCTTTGGAATGAGCTCAATGAGCTCGTTCCAAAGAGGGGTCATAACCTATGTTTTGAGACAAAAAATGAAAAAAATAATGAAAATTAATTGACGATTTTTGTGAAAAACGCTGGCTGGTTTTGGCCATTACGTTGGGTAAAGGTTTAATTCTTGTCATAGATTCTAAAAGTGGCTTTAACAAGACAAGAGAATGCTCTGTCTTTGCCCCCTCATAATAAGGTAACAAAACTTCACTCAGAAGTCGTGTCTAGTGAAGTCTTGGCTCTGCCATGATACTATAATTTCCATCAGCCAGAGACCACCAAAAGCCTGTATGTTGGAACATGTGTTCTACATGTACATGTGTGAGAAACTCAACAAAATGGAAACTGGGTCCTTAAAGGGTAAACTCTCTTAAAAAACTATGACTTTTGCCTTTTACTATGGTACATGAACATGTTGCACTCACAGAGGTATAAAAGTACTCTCAAATTCAAAAATATTTAAGAACTGAAAATTGATTCTCGCAGGAGGAGCTTGCGAGAATCGAAACTGATTCTCGTGAATCGAGACATATTTTAAGGTCTGCTACAGGTTAAGAGTTAAATTTAGGTGTACCAACAAGGTGCCACATATCTAACACTTCCAATACAAAGAATGGTACTGCCATATTCAATATTAACAAAATATGAATGATAGACTTAGTTTTGGATTTGTTTGATATTGATGATCAGTCAGGAGTTAATTATACAGCACAATGTGACATACAGCTGTTGGAATAAATTAGTACAATCATTCTTGCTAGTTTGTTGTTCTTAGCATTATCTTTCCATTGGCGAGTACATTTTCTGGCAGGCTAACCAATCAACCACTATGCCTCCAATTTCAAGCTTAATTTTCTTTATGAAATAAAAATTATGACTTTGGAAAGGTTAAAATATGAGTATCAGCAGCAACTTGAGTTTTTGTTCTTAGTGTTGTCTTTTCAAAGACTGGTACACTTTTCAGACAAGTTAACCAACCATCCAACCAACCAAAATACTGCCCAACATCCAAGCTTGATCATGTTTATAAACAATACAGGCCTTTTCATTCGTCTAATTTAGGGGCATCATAGACTCACCAAGTCAGTTTCTGTTCAGCCCTACTGAAGAAAACCTTTGTAATACTGACTGTCTGAAATGCCATATTTTACTTTCACAGCAGTCGCAGGATTTTATTGGTGCTTCAGAATATCTATTAACCCATAGGGAACTAATTCCAAGTATGATCACTTCTTTACTGCAGCAGGGCAGGTGCCACAATGTACAGTCTTTGGATAAACTTGATGTTACATTCTAAATACCTTAGCAGTTGTTTGTAGGCATGTCTTGGTGGTCTATGCAGGGTATAAATACCTTGGTTGTTTCTGGGCACATCTTGGTGGCCTATATAGGGTATGGGGACCTTGATTGTTGTTCCTATGCAAGTTGTGGCTGCCTGTATAGGTGGCAGCCAAGACTTGCCTAGACACAATTCCAAAGTCACAGGGTGTAGAGTGTCAATGTGTAGTAAAAAGATATAAAAATGTCCAGTCCCTTAAGGTTTCAATCACTTCTTATGAAATTGGGCAAAAAAGCATGAAAAACCCAAATTAAAATGTATGTTATGCTCTCCAATTTGGGAACATTTCTGTAACTGGGGACACCAGTTACTGCAATGTGTTTGATGTTAGGCTTCCTGCTGAGAAATTTGGTTTACCCCAGCTCAATAAAATTAAAACATGATAAAAAAATAAGAGGCCCCACAGGGCCTGAAGCGCTCACCTTGAAAAGAACATGAGTCCAAGAATAAATCCACATTAAGCAATCCATCTCCATAGGATACAATGTCAATCCTTGAGGCCCTCAGGAGTATCAAAAATAGTCGAAGCATCATGCCATTTCTTCAGTTGATCATAATGTAAAATGTGGAGCTCCCTATGAAGTCCCTTGATACAACCTATGTGGATTAATCTTAGTTACACACCTCTAAAGGGTACTGAATACAAAATTTCTACGTCTTCAGCTACATGGCCAATTCCGGCTCCCATAGGGAGCACAAATATTAACCCAGGCACTCAATTTGAACAAAGTTGAATCAGACCTCCCTAGAGATGTTGTATACCAAATATGAAAGCATTCTGACTGGTGGATCTGAAGAAGAAACTGTTTAAAGAAATGTCCTCATATTGCACTAAGTTAAAATTTGGGCTACCATAGCGAGCCCAAATAACATCATACGGACCCAATTTGAACAAACTTGAATCTGACCCCCCTAGAGATGTAGTATATCAAATATGAAAGCATTCTGACTGGTGGATCTGAAAAAGAAGATTTTAAAGAAATTTCCTCATATTGCACTAAGTTAAAATTCGGGCTACCATAGAGAGCCCAAATATTAACCCAGGGAACCAATTTGAACAAACTTGAATCTGACTTCTCTAGAGATTTTGTAAACCAAATATGAAAGGATTCTGACTGCTGAATCTGAAGAAGATTTTTGAAGAAATTCCCTCATATTGTACCAAGTTAAATTTCAAGTTCCCACATGTAGCCCAAATATTAACCCAGGCACTCGAATTGAACAAACTTGAATCTGAACCCCCAGAGATGTTGTATACCAAATATGAAAGCATTCTGACTGGTGGATCTGAATAAGAAGATTTTTAAAGAAATTTGATCATACTGCACGAAGTTAAAATTTGGGCTACCATAGCGAGCCCAAATATATACCTAGGGACTCGATTTGAACAAACTTGAATCTGACCCCCCCTAGAGATGTTGTATACCAAATATGAAAGTATTCTGACTGGTGGATCTGAAGAAGAAGATTTTTTAAAATTATCCCCCATATTGCACCAAGTTAAAATTTGGGCTTCCATAGAAAGCCCAAATATTAATCTAGGGACTTGGTTTGAACAATCTTGAATCTGACTCTCATAACAATGATGTACACCAAACATTAAAAGATTCGGACTAGTGGTTCTGAAGAAGAAGATTTTTAAAGCATATTCCCCATATTGCCCTAAGTTAAAGATTTGGGCTCCTGAATTGAGCCCAAATATCAACCAATGGAATTGATTTTAACAAACTTGTATCTGCCCCCCTTATGGATGCTGTATACCACATATCAAAAGTTTCTGACCATTGGTTCTGAAGAAACAATTTTTAAAAAAATTTGCAAATATGCTGACTCAGCATTTTTTCAATGCCCTCTACAGAACACCTAACATAACCAATGGCATTTTTTTTTACCACTCAGTTCTACTGGTCCTAAGGATGGTCCATACCAAATAACAGTTCTCTGTAACGTGTGGTTTAAGAAATATGGGCGTTTGAAAATATTTCTATTTTTAGCTCCTGGGGTCTCATGGGGAGGCAGGAATTTTTTTTTTGCACGGGTCAAGTACTTATGGACCAATAATATCACATATCAAATTTAGTTCAAATTGGACCATCGGTTCAGAAAAGAGAAATTTTGGGCGGGCCAAAAATCTTACCCCTCCAATTACAAAGCCAAATATTGCATCACAAACTTCATTTGAACAAACTTGAGACTACACCTCAAAAGGAAGCTCCATACCATATATCAAGTCATTGTACCCACTGGTTCATGAGAAGAAGATTTTAAAAACATTTTGGAGCATTTTCCTCCACCCCCTCCCTATATGGGGCTGGGCATGTTGAGTTGAACAAAAATGCCGCTCAGGATCACAGATCCAATGTCGAGTTGTGACCTTGACCTTTGACCTGGCGAGTCCAAGGTCAATAGGGTTCTTCCTCGCACCAAGGCCAACACACCTATGAAGTTTCATGACTCTAGGTTGAACCACTATCAAGTTCTCATCCGGAAACCAATTGTTGCGATATACTATGTTCAAGGTCACTGTGACCTTGACCTTTGACCTGGTGAGTCCAACATCAATAGGGTTCTTCCTCGCACCAAGGCCAACACGCCTGTAAAGTTTCATGGCTCTAGGTTGAACCACTATCAAGTTATCATCCGGAAACCAATTGTTGCGATATACTATGTTCAAGGTCACTGTGACCTTGACCTTTGACCTGGTGAGTCCAAGATCAATAGGGTTCTTCCTCGCACCAAGGCCAACACACCTATAAAGTTTCATGACTCTAGGTTGAACCACTATCAAGTTATCATAGGGAAACCAATTGTTGCGATATACTATGTTCAAGGTCACTGTGACCTTGACCTTTGACCTGGTGAGTCCAAGATCAATAGGGTTCTTCCTCGCACCAAGGCCAACACACCTATGAAGTTTCATGACTCTAGGTTGAACCACTATCAAGTTATCCGGAAACCAATTGTTGCGATATACTATGTTAAAGGTCACTGTGACCTTGACCTTTGACGTAGCGAGTCCAAAATCAATAGGGTTCTTCCCCTCACCAAGGCCAATCTACCTATGAAGTTTCATGAATGTGAGTTGAACCATTATCAAGTTATCATCCGGAAACCAATTGTTTAAGATTTACTATGTTCAAGGTCACTGTGACCTTGACCTTCGACGTAGCATGTCCAAAATCAATAGGGTTCTTCCTCCCACCAAGACCAACCTACGTATGAAGTTTAATGAATGTGAGTTGAACCACTATCAAGTTATCATCCGGAAACCAATTGTTTACGCCCGCCCGCCCGCCCGCCCGCCCGCAAGGAAGCCCACCCGACCGCCCGCCCGCCCGCCCGCCCGCCATTCACCAAACTATAAGTCGAGTTGTCGTCACAACTCGACTAAAAATGCAATGCTCCTTCGGGACCATCACTAACACAAACTTTCACTTGAATTGGCCCAGTGGTTTTGGAGAAGATCAAAACATGGTGTTGACGGATGACGGATGCTGGATGACAGACAGACGATGGACAGACAGAGAGCGATTAGTATTATTATTATTGTTTACTGGTGTTTAAGGTCACATACTTATGCACAATGGCTAATCATGACTGCGAGAGTGATTAGATTAGCTCAGCTTGACTTTGTCAAGGTGAGCTAAAAACACTCAAATACACTCTGCACACGCACTTGCAAATGTATTTGTAGATATTGTTAATGATTCTTTGTATGGGAAAGATGTTAAGATAGGTGCAAGCGTGTTCATCAATCCCGATCTACTATGAAGTAAATAGAATATGTTTAAATAAAATGTGTTTGATGGAATTTAAAGGTCTAAAATAAATCAAGGCTTTGAAAAAAAGTCTCCATGAAAATCAGCAGCAAACTGAATGTATTTTTATGTTGCCCACTCATGCTCTATAAATTCAGGCAACTGAAAAAAAGGTCACTTTTTTTTCTCAGGGGATTATTTTCCTAATTTTGAGAGACCTGCAATATTCAATCCTCTCAAAGTGTATGTACTACTTAATTCAATAAGAATGCCAGTGAAAAGAAAATGCATTGTTATCTGTTATACATACTTAACAAGAGAATACTTAACAAGAGCATCTGGAAACTAAATGTTGATAAACGGACAGACTGACGGATGGACAAATGGATGGACAAATGGACAGACAGACAGACTGATTCCATAAATCGACGGTTTTTCAACAGGCGTATAAAAAATCAGTCAGGCCATACTAAAGTTATAATCCGGAAAACACAAAATGCACAAATTCAAGAGGAATAACTCTGGAAAGGTATATGCAATTTAGGCCGAAAGTGAACTTGAGCTGTGCTTTGTGGTCATAAACAAAATCTGAGAATTTGAAACAAATTAGTCAAGGCAAACTAAAGTTATCATCCGGAAACCACATAATTCACAAATTTGCAATCATTCAAGGGGAATAACTATGGAACGGTATATGCGATTATAGCCAAAGGTGAACTTGAGCTGTGCTTTGTGGTCAAAAACAAAACCTGAGAATTTGAAAAAAATCGGTCAAGGCAAATTAAAGTTATCATCCGGAAACCACAAAATCCACAAATTTGCAATCATTCAAGGGGTATAACTCTGGAAAGGTACATGCAATTGTGGTCAAAAGTGAACTTGAGCTGTATTTTGTGGTCAAAAATAAAAAAACTGAAAAATTTAAATAAATCGGTCAAGGCAAACTAAAGTTATCATCCGGAAACGAGAAGTTGGGCTAAATTCCCATAAATAAAGGGCCATAACTCTACTGCAAATGGGCTGCTAGAAACAGAAATCGAACATATCCTGTATTTTGTCATAGTAAACCCACATGCCAAATTTAACTCAGCTCAAACCGTTACAACTAAAGTTATTGTCCGGAAACAAAAATGTGTCCATGGACGGACAGACAGACGGGTGGAGAGACCATTCACATAATACATCCCATTTTTCAAACGGGCGTATAAAAACAACATCTGAAAAATTTGGTATCAAAGCGTTCGGCTTTAAATGAACGGAAACCAATTTTTTTTCAAAAATTGTGTTTTCAAAGGGCCATAACTCTGCAGTGGATGGACTGAGAAACACCAATATCGAACTTGACCTGTATTTCATTGCTAAAAACAACTTCTGAAAGTTTGATGTCGATCCGTCAAGGCATTCGACTTTAAATGAACGGAAACCAAATTGTTTACAGACAGACAGAATGATAACATAATACGTCCCATTTTTATAAACGGGCATATAAAAAGTAAAAAATATGATATACATCCAAAAACTCCACTCTTGAAAAAAATATTTTCTTTATTTAAGTATTTTTTGCTGGAGTCACTTTCTGTACCTGTGTCAACAACATGACTGCAACACAAGTATAAAGTCTAATTTAGCCAACTGTTTATGCCTATGATGCCAATTTCAGATGACTTCCAACCCTTAGCTTCAGTTACTGGACAGCATTTCATCAGTATCACTGTAAACAAGCAAATCTGCACTTCCCAAGTGCCCAAGGGGAAAGAAGAGGACAAAAATCTGACATAATGAATATGCAGAGAAACACTATATTATTGCTGAAATAGTTAGCAGCACAGAATTGTCATAGAAATCCTTAAAGTAAGTTTCACTGCTGAAAAGAACAACTTTGGGTATCTTTGGTTTACTGATGAAATGTTATACAACAAACAATTGGAAAGGGCTCTGTCTGCTGCATCTCTGGTCTGTGTTACGCCACCTTTGATCCATTTTTGCATATATGTATACTTGTAAATATTTGGTAATGTAATATTTGGCACTCTGCGGTCGAACAACTTGCTCATCGTAGTACCTAATAAATGCAGTGTCCTTTTCGGAACCTTTGACTCTTGTCTTTGGATCAAACAAGCTCTCCTGCTCGTGACCCGCAAACAGTGTGTTTTCTGGTTACACAAATTAGTGGCTGGACGCAAGTTGGCCACATTTGTGAAACTGAAAACCTCTCTGCTTGACTCATCATGTTCTACATATTCTGGTTCGAAATGTACTCACCGGTCGTCACATGTGCATGTGCAGATCTGGAATATGTGGAATTTGTTGATCACAGCACACCTGCTCTCTGTTTCAACTTTCCCGACGGAACATATTTCGCGGAGTATGAATGACCTGTTGACCTCATCATGCCATCCTGTACACTTATAAGCAATTGTAACTGGACTTTACGCCATTTTGTTTTACAGTGCAATTTACTTGTGAACTAAGTCTGCGCAATCATCAATTTCCCACCACCTTCCCCTACCACCACTGCCTGTTTTGCCACATTTGATCCATTTTTGCATATATGTATACTTTAAAATATTTGGTGATGTAATATTCAGCACTCTGCGGTCGAACAACTTGCTCATCGTAGTATCAAATAAATGCAGAGTGCCCTTTTTGGAACAATTGTCTCTTGTCTTTGGATCAAACAAGCTCTCCTGCTGGTGACCCACAAACGGTGTGTTTTTGGGTTACACATAGGGCTTTCTGAGCCTTTTCCAAAAGCCAGAATTCCTACACCATGGAGAGCAAAACATTCAAGACTCTCAAGGACATGTCTAGGGCACTTTCCATCACTTTCTAGGATCATGTACTAAAATATTTTTATCAGCTCTAATGTTTGTGTACATACCAGTTAACAATTAGGAAATATGTATTCAAACCACTAATACCTGTACCTGACCCTAATCCTTGGGAAGCCCTCTCGGAGAGCTTCCCAAGGATCAGAGTAGGTGCTAGAACATTTTCAATGGATTACAAAATGCAAATTACCCAAGAAATATATTTATGTATTGATGTTTAAGGTCACTTTCAGCATCTTTGGCAATCTCATGACCACAGCAAAGGGATGAAGTAAGGTTTAGCCAATCATTTATATCTATGCTGTCCACTTTTGAGGACTTCCACCCCAGACATTGGATCCGAGCACTATTTTACCAGTAAAGCTATTTTATCACAATAGAGAAGCACTGCTTCACTTTATGGAGTTCTCATGGGGAAAATTTATGCAACAAATATTACAACTTTCAAGTATACATTTTTACCAAAATTGACCAAGCTATTACGTAACCATATTATATCATATATTTTTCATGGATGTTCCTTGATTTTTTAAAAAAAGTTTGATTTTCATGCACTTTCAAAAGCCTGAAGTTTCAGTTATAAAATTCACAAATTTTTAGGCATTTTAACTGGTGGAATGCTGAATTATTTTTCAAAGGTGATGTGTAACGTGAGTATTTTTCAAAGATGTTATTGCTGCCAGCAAGTGGAGCCTTGGTTTAGCAAGATTTTGTTCATGAATAATTGATTTGTTACAATTTATTGGAGAGTGGCACTCTTCAATAAATTGTAACAAAACAATTTTATGTTAACACTTTTTGGTCTACTGCTGAGCAAACATCAAGCTAATGCCAACAGTGCAAAGCCACTGTGGTGGCTTTCAACCCTTTTCAATAGAGCTATGATTGTGGCTTCTAGCACTCAACCAGTTAAGGAACCATGCAAACACACCATACTATGCCACATAACATCATATAATCAGCGAAAGGAAGGAATCTCAAGAGATGAGTTCCGAACATCAAGTTAAGCAGTAATAGTGAGCTGAACTTCTGATAGTTGGAGAACTGGATGCATCATCAATTTATAATGTGTTTATTTATGAGTACTTTGAAAAGCATCACATTCTAAGCACTTGATGAATGAAAAATAAATCAAATATCTCTGGATGCCAAGAGTGTCAACACAAAAAACATGGAAATTTGTAGGGTAACAATGGGTACAAGTGTTACAAGGCAACATCATATTGAGAGTCCAGTCAGTGTTCAATATCCAATTCTGAGAAACTCAAGAGCAATATCTGAATAACAAATCAAATGTCAAATCAAGGTAAAGATGAAAGACATACAAATAATGGGGAAAAATGAAAATGAAAAAAAAACTGGGAGTACAATATCATGTAATGAAGACAAATAAATATTCTTATGTAAATATATTTTTACATTTATATGATGTCTCATGCAAAGTTTCATGCAGAAGTGGCAAATTAAAGGTAATGATTTCTGTGTTAATGAACAGTGCCAACCCAACAACTAACATGATTTTCATAAAAGCACAAATACCCACAAAAAAAAGATTCTATTTTATTATGAGAGGTGAATGAATTGACCATTTGCTCAATTTGTGCAAGCCTGTTTTTACAGGCACTTATCTGAACAACTTCACATGTCCAGCAGGTGCCCAGAATCAGAATTGATTCTTGCACATTATTCTCACAGAAGAAAACAATGAGAATCAATTTTGATTCTTGCAAAATGTTCATTTCGTTCTTGTTGTACATTCTGAAAGGCCTGGAGAATTCTGCTTAATTTTTACTACATCATAATGAGGTAACATTTTCACTTAATCCTTTACCTAACAGTATTTTTTTTAAATAAATAAAATTTCACATTTTTAGAAAACAAATTTCACAATTTTTCAATAAAGCCATACAAATATGGATATCATTAGAACCAGACCAACGAGCTCAACGAGCTGGTTTTAATGTTATCCATATTTGTATGGTTTTATTGAGAAACTTCTGAACTATTTTAGGCTGTTGTAGGCTTATTCTATTTACTTTTCTGGCCGTGTTTGGATGCTATGCTTGGTAATGGGTTAACAGTGGTGTCTATGTAGTCTTGGATGACTATGGTCAGTTCTGTACACATTTGTTACCTTCAGAACATATCAAACATATAATGGTCTACCATGCAAATAAAAAGCAGTTCATAGCATGGTCAGTCATAAAACCGATGCTTAATCATTCAATGAGAAAGCAGTGTACACAGCCTGGTCAGTCATGTACACATTTTTCACCTCTGTTCAGGTAAAGCAATGAAAACCGTATAAAAAAAAAAACAGTACATAGTCAAATCCTGAGTAATCATTCTGAACATATCAATCATATTATGGTCTGTCCACAGCAATAAGAAGCAGTGCTTAGGGTGGTCAGTTGTAAGTCCTGCTTTTACTCATTGACCTAGAAAGCATAGGAAATTACTAAAAAGTTCATTATGAAAATTATATCGGAGAATTATTTTTAAATTTACGAGACAGATAAGATGATTTTTTTCTTTTACTAGGGGAAAAACGTTGTTGACATATATGCTGGGCTAAATGGAAAAATTGCTCAAAAGATTTACATTTGAAGTTGATGCAAACATACTTGAAAAAAAAAATGTCAAAAAAGGTAATGGTATCTTGAAAGATAAAACCTATTCAAGAACATACCTCACTTACACATCCGATCATAGGGAAATTGATGAAAATCTATGAGAAAAAGAGTACACAACCATATCTTAAGAAATCATTTAGAACTTATCAATCAGGTAATGGTTTGTCCATGTAAATAAATAAGAAGCATAACGTATGGTCAGTCCTAAAACCTGTTTTTACTCATTGAACTGGAAAGCAATACACAGGGTAGTCAATCTTCTGCACATCTTTCACCAGTGATCATGGTAAATTGATGAACACGAGGTAAAAAATACAACAAAAACAAGAGGCTCCAGGGGGCCTGAGGGCGCTCACCTGACATGGTAGCCTAAATATCAACCCAGAGAATTGATTTCCACAAGTTGCATCTGCTCCTCCTAAGAAAAGCTGAAACCAAATATCCAAATATTCTGACCAGTGGATCTAAAAAAAGATTTTTAAAGAATATTCCTCATATTGAACTAAGTCATAATTCGGGCTCCCACAGGGAGCCCATATATGAACCCAGGGACTTGGCTTTAACAAACCTGAATCTCACACCCCTAAGGATTCTGCACAACAAATATCAAAACATTCCGACTGCTGGATCTGAAGAAGATTTTTAAAGAAAATTCCTCATTTTGAACCAAGTTACAATTCGAGCTCCCACAATCAGCCCAAATATGGACCTAGGGACATGGCTTGAACAAACTTGAATCTTACCCCCCTAAGGATGCTGCATAAAAAATATCAAAAGCATTCATCTGCTGGATCTGAAGATTTTTAAAGAAAATTCCTCATTTTGAACTAAGTTGTCATTCAGGCTCCCATAGTGAGCCCAAATATGAACCAAGGGACTTGGCTTGAACAAACTTGAATCTCAGCCCCCTAAGGTTGCTCCATGCCTAATATCAAAACATTCCAACTGCTGAATCTGAAGAAGAAGATTTTTAAAGAAAAATTCCTCATATTGACTAAGTTATAATTTGGGCTCCCACAGGGAGCCCAAATATGGACCCATGGACTTGGCTTTAACACACTTGAAGAAGAAGATTTTTAAAGAAAAATTCCTCATATTGACTAAGTTATAATTTGGGCTCCCATAGGGAGCCCAAATATGGACCCATGGACTTGGCTTTAACACACTTGAATCCCCCCCTCCCCCCCCCCCCCCCCCCCCCCCCCAAGGATGCTACTCACCACATATCAAACTATTCCGACTGCTGGATCTGAAGAAGATTTTTTAAGAAAATTCCTCATTTCGAACAAAGTTACAATTCAAGCTCCCACAGTGAGCCCAAATATGGACCTAAGGACATGGCTTGAACAAACTTGAATCTCACCCCCCTAAGGATGCTGCATACCAAATATCACAAGATTCTGCCTGCTGGATCTTGAGAAGAAGATTTTCAAAGAAATTTGCCTGAAATGCACTAAGTTCGAATTTGGGCTTCTATAGTGAGCCCAAATATGGATCCAGGTGGCCGATTTGAACAAACTGGAATCAGATCCACCCCACAATGTTGCATACCAAATATCAAAAGATTCTGCCTGCAGGATCTGGAGAAGAAGATTTTTGAAGAAATTTGCCTGAAATGCACTAAGTTCGAATTCAAGCTTCTATAGTGAGCCCAAATATGAATCTAGGGAGCCGATTTGAACAAAATAGAATCAGTTCCACCCCACAATGTTGCATACCAAATATCAAAAGATTCTGCCTGCTGGATCTGGAGAAGGTTTTTTAAGAAATTTGCCTGAAAAGCACTAAGTTCAAATTTGGGCTCCTATACTGAGCCCAAATATAAACCCAGGGAGCCGATTTGAACAAACTTGAATCAGATCCACCCCACAATGTTGCATACCCAATATCAAAAGATTCTGCCTGCTGGATCTTGAGAAGATGATTTTCAAAGAAATTTGCCTGAAATGCACTAAGTTCAAATTTGGGCTCCTATACTGAGCCAAAATATAAACCCAAGGGGCCAATTTGAACAAACTTGAATCAGATCCACCCCACAATGTTGCATACCAAATATCAAAAGATTCTGCCTGCTGGATCTGGAGAAGAAGATTTTCAAAGAAATTTGCCTGAAATGCAGTAAGTTCAAATTTGGGCTCCTATACTGAGCCCAAATATAAACCCAGGGGGCCGATTTGAACAAACTTGAATCAGATCCACCCCACAATGTTGCATACCAAATATCAAAAGATTCTGCCTGCTGGATCTGGAGAAGAAGATTTTTTAAGAAATTTGCCTGAAATGCACTAAGTTCGAAATCGGGCTCCTATACTGAGCCCAAATATGAACCCAGGGGGCCAATTTGAACAAACTTGAATCAGATCCACCCTCCAATGTTGTATACCAAATATCAGAAGATTCTGCCTGCTGGATCTGGAGAAGATTTTTTAATGTTTTTCCCATTGCCTACAGTGTTAAAAAGTGCTGACTCAGCACTTTTTCAAAGTCCCGAAACTGTACCCTATGATAAAACCGATGGCAATTTTTTTTTACCAATTCTTTCTGTTGGTCCTAAGGAAGCTTCATACCAAATAAAAATTCTCGGTGCCGTGCAGTTTTGGAGATATGAGCGTTTTAATTTTTTTCTATTTTTAGCTCCTGCGGTTCCCATGGGGCTACGGGAAAAAAAAATCAGCATAAATTAGGTACTTATGACCCAATAAGCCCTCACATAAAATTTGGTTCAAATCAGCCTCTCGGTTTGGAAAATACAAATTTTGGGCGGGGCAAAAAATTTTTCCCCTCCCATAACGACGCCAAGTATAGCCCCACAAACTTCTCTTGAACAAATCTGAGTCTACACCTCAAAAGAAAGCTGCACACCAAATATCAAGTCTCTGCTACTGCTGGTTCATGAGAAGAAGATTTTTTAAGATTTCAGCACACTTTTTGGGTGTGGCCCTACCCACGGGCGAGGCAACTTGATTTGAACAAAATCAAATTGCGATGTCATAACAAACTATTATCTCAAATATCAATTAAATTGGTTCAGCGGTTTGGGAGGAGAAGACGCAAACACCATGTTCACGGACGACAGACGACGGACGACGGATGCTGGACGACGGACGGTGAGTGACCACTATAGCTCTCCTGACTGAAAGTCAGGTGAGCTAAAAAACAGTACACAGTCAGATTTGGAGTAATCATTCAAAATGGATCAATCATATAATGGCTTATCCATGGGTATAAGAAGCAGTACAAAGAGTTGTTCAAAGTCAGAAATATCTCTCAGGGTTTATGTAACAAAGAGTCTTCGCAACACTCCTTTTGGGGAGGGGCTGCTAAATCTGAGCTGACCTGATGGGAATGGGTTACCAAATTTGACCAGTTAAATTTTAGGATTGCAGTTTGGGGTTTGAAGTAGAGTGAATAGCCAGTCCAGGCTTAGTGTGAAAATAATAAAATACAGTTAATTAATCTGTGTTTTAAATAAAATATCACTGAAAATGAAAACAGCCGATTTCGATAGCAGAATTTAGTGTGAAATATTTAAGTACATTCTAATTACATTTTTGTGTGTGACTAACTGCACTATGCAGTTGGGTCATAATCTACCAACAAGAGGGCTATTACTGTAATTGTTTATTTTATTGTTTCCAAACTTTCATAAACTATTACTATGAAACAGAAAACATTAAACATGATGCAATAAAGGCAGTAAATTTACTGTAATTTTATGATTGGCTGAAAAAGGATCCCAATCGGTATACAAGAGATACTCCATGCCATAAAATAATCAACTAAACCAATAGAACTACACCAGGACTGGCTTGGTCTGGCACAGTCCAAGACCGGCCGGGTCTGGGGCACATTCCAGCACTTTCTAGGATCATGTACTGAAATATTTTAATCGCCCCTAATGTTTGTGTACATACCATTTAACAAGGGGGTTCAGGCCCACTCAGACTGGCCACTCCTGTACAGGATGGCAGTGAGGTCTGTACTTGAACAAAATAGCCCTAAATCAATAGGGCATGCAACTAAGTAAAACCCATGGGGAATCACGCAGCAAACACCCTCAGGTGTGGCATATAAGGATCATAGGCTGCTCACCCCGCATCTCCTCCATCAACTATGCATAAGCAAATGTAAGACATTCCCTCTCCTAAAACCGATCTTCTATTAAATAAATACAAAAAACATCTCAGGACAATGCAAATGTGCGGAGGCAGCAAAATGCCCTTGGGTGTGGCATATAAGGATTATAGGCTGCTCTCCTCCCCATAGCAAGGGCTCTCTGCGAGCCCGATGGTGACCCCAGTTTAGGCAGAGATACAGCACAAGCTGTGACTAGGCACAGGACGAGGCTGCCATCCCCACATGCCCACTGTGGGGCCAACAAACCTCTTTATTCAATTTTTTTTCTCTTTTCTCCAATAGCTGTTACAGAATTATTATAACCGCTATGGATACTTAGTGATCGCTATGGATTCTGATCATCCTCCACTCCATCCCTAGAGGTGAGCATTCATTCTGCATCTCACTTCCAGCTATTTTTTAATGCCACTAGAGTGCACTAGGGCCCCGGCCAAATAGGTTAATATGCAGGCCTGCCCCAGAACCAGGGAAGTTCTTATGTTTCTTTGTTTGGTCCCTAAAAGGGGCAATTTATTTTAATACATGTCTCGGCTTTCTCCTTTGTAAAAAAGCCTGCATGCAGAAGCCACCTCAACCTCTCCAACAATTGCCAGAGACAGACTATACTTGCCAATGAAGGCCTCAGAAAAAAATACATGTCAAGTGGCAGACTATACTTGCCTGAAAACACCAACTCATCACCCTCGGGGAGAGGTAGCACCTTTGTAGAGAGGACCCCTTCTCACACTGGTCTCACCCTGGGGAGGACATCAGATATCAGCTCAACTGAGAACAGCAAAGCTTCCTCCCTCAGCCTTTCCTCAATTTTCAAAGAAGGGTCGAAAGGGGCTTGCCCCAAACTGTCCCTGTACACCTCTGGCGCACAAAACCATTGGTTTCTCCTGTTCTCGACAGAGCAACAACAGTAGCCACAGGCTGTTAACCTTTGGAAGAGCACTGGAAGCAGCTCTAGTTTGCATTCACCTTTGCATGAGCAGTGGAAACAGCTCCCAATCAATAATAGCTTTGACTAAGCTAACAAATATAAAGGAAAGAACCCAAATAGCATGTCAGATCTGAGCTAGTGATAGGCAAGTCACCCCTCTTTTATAATTGGATAAAATATAAGATAACAACTGTGCCACACCCCAGCTAATGTTATGCTTAAAAAGATGAAGGATTATATTGTACAATGAATTAAGTTTTAATGTTATTGAATAAAAGACTTGAACAAAAAGATTTGAAATATATTTTCACCTTGAAAGAATTATTATTAAACTTACAGAAATTTAAAAAAAACGTCTTGAGATTTTTTTATCTTTTAAAGACCAAATGCAAAATATCTGAATGGCTTGTGATTTTTTATCTTTCAAAAACCAAATGCAAAATGTTCTGTCTCTAGACTCTGAGATACACAATGTTCAATCCATACGCACGCACTTTCACCTAGGCGCTGGTGTGACCCCTCTGGGGCTTGATCACTATCGTACATAAAGATGTTTATTCAAAATATAGCCATTTTGATTATAGCCATTTTGAGGTTTCTCGACTTGCTCAAATTTCAAGGTGGGACCTGTTGATTTCAAGAGCTGGTCGGTTTTGAAACTTTCCCTCGGTTTGGTTTCAATTTGGCACTGGACAATTTATTTATTTATTTATTAGTGTTTAAGGTCACATATTTTTGCACAATGGCTAATCATGACCACAACATGAGTATCAACTCAAGACCAGGGGTGAGCGTTAATAAGCCATGTTGCCCATTTTAGAGAGGGTTTGTTTTTCGGTTTCGGTTTTTGTAACACAATAAATATTTTCCATATCTTCTGCATTAAACTGTGGCAGGATAGTACAAAACATGTTAAATAACAAAACAAGTAATCTAGAAATGATATAAAACTGTATTACGAGTTGGAAATTGTTTTCTGTAAATTCGATGAACAAAAAATTACATCTGCAATCTGCAATTCTGCATTCTGAGCATTCTCATGTCTCATGACAAATTTGCAAAGAAAATATTTAAAAAATACCAATAGTAAGGAAAGTTAAAAAATAAAGAGTCTGTCAAATGTCTATGTTATTAACTTATTAAATTATCAATTTAGAATCACCTGTTAGTGGCCTTACCCGTCACACAACTAACATCCAGAACAGCAGGCCGTCATCTCATCATAGCGCCATCCACCGACAAATTAAAACAAACAGTGCTGTTGTGATTTAAAGTGATTTATCGTATTACGGTCTTTTACAGTCAATTTACGGCTAGTTGAGCAGTGCTAAAAATAGTTTTCTGTAGTATACCCTGGTAACCCTGGGCATACTGACTTAGGTCTGACTACCGAAAATTTATACAGAACAGGTACTTGAATAGGCCTACCCATTATACAGATTTAAAAAAATCTGTGTAATTCGTAGGCCTGTTGTACCTGAGTTCCTGTCATCACTCATCAGGGTCCTGTATCCATTTTCGGTAGTCGATATGCCCAGGGTTAGCAGGGTATACCATAAAATACTAAAAATCTGAACGGCATTGTTTGTGTCAAATTGCAGAGTATCTCTAACTAGTCAATGGCCAATTCACCATACACTATAATAAATCACATGTCTAAAGACGAATGTCTAATATTGTCTATGATTTCAGATTATGATCTATTGGAAAGTCTATCTCACTGGAACTTTGGCA
Source organism: Pictodentalium vernedei (assembly GCA_031216915.1). NCBI lineage: Eukaryota > Metazoa > Mollusca > Scaphopoda > Dentaliida > Dentaliidae > Pictodentalium > Pictodentalium vernedei. Next base: position 235,459,954 of record CM062295.1, read on the forward strand.
AACTATCACTTGTTGCTGATACAATCCGAATTCAAAAGGGTTAAATAAAGATGCAACAAGAACAAAACAAAAAATGATCAGTTGGTCTCACCAATCTGAACTTGATCACTAAAGTATAAATGAACCTCAAGAGTTAAGTTGAAATAAAATGAACAGGTTTAAATGGAACTAGAGATGGTCTGTTGCCCGGTATACCCCCACCGTGGCATACCATCTAGTGTGGGTGACTGAAAAGGGGCATTCAATTTTTCTAAGTAAAAAAAATCCAATATGGCCACCATTTGGCCATCTTGAATCCGACCGGGGGAAAGAATTATGTCACACATTGCTCCTCAACATGTTGATCATTTTTGTGAAGTTTCATGAAAATGCGACTAAAACTGTGGAAGTAGTTCGCTCCACAAGTATTTTGCAAAATCCAATGCGGCCTCCAGTTGGCCATCTTGAATCCGATCTGGAAAAAATTTATGTCACGCACTGCTCCTCATCATGTCTATCAATTTATATTGAGTTTCATGAAAATGCTGCAAAAACTGTAGAAGTCGTTCGCTCCACAAGTATTTTGCAAAATCCAATATGGCCACCAGTTCGCCATCTTGAATCTGATCTGGGCAAATATTATGTCACACACTGCTCCTCATCATGTCAATCAATTTATATTGAGTTTCATGAAAATGTAGCAAAAACTGTAGAAGTAGTTCACTCCACGAGTATTTTACAAAATCCAATATGGCCACCAGTCAGCCATCTTGAATCCGATCTGGAAAAAAATTATGTCACGCACTCCTCCTAATCATGTCGATCAATTAAAATTGAGTTTCATGAAAATGCAGCAAAAACTGCCATCTTGAATCCGATCTGGAAAGAAATTATGTCACGCACTTCCCCTCATCATGTTGATCAATTTTGTGAAGGTTCATGAAAATGCAACTTTCACTGTGGAAGTAGTTCGCTCCACAAGTTGCAATGGACCGACAACGATGATGACCGACCGACTGACCAATGGACAAGTTGACTCCTATATACCCCCCCCCCCCCCCTCATAAACTTTGTTTTGTGGGAGTATAATGACAGTCTCAGTATGTTTAGCCTGCTTAACATAGTGTCACTAACAATAACACTAAATTAATTGTGTGTAATGTACAGAGGTCATGGCTAAAACAGATAAGCTGTTCGGCATTCTTTGGATTGAAACTGCTTCGTCGATTAGAGATGACAGCTCCAGCTTTGCTAAACATTCTTTCGCTAGACACAGATGTAGCTGGGATTGAAAGATATATTTTACATAATTTTGTCAAGTTAGGAAATCTGCAGCAATTTTGAGACCAACACAGGTGAGGTGATGAAGAGGGATCAATAAGTGGTTCTCTGGAATACAATTCCAGTTCATACATCATTCTGGTGCAGACATCCCTCACCCTATCCGAATCATCACTCTGTCTTTGCTTTTGGGCAACCATATGCCAGAACACTGACCAGAAAGCAAAAATGTTTTTCTATATTGTCAGAGTTGTTTTTAGGTGTCAAATCCTTGGTTGATTCCTTGGACATGTCACTGGTTGCACTGCTGGAAACACCAGAACACTGTGCCACGCCCAGAAACCTCACTGACCCCAGGCTATATGTCTTGTATCAGTTGTGTGTGAACATTAGTATCTGAATCTGATGTTGTTTCAGGCCGAGGTACATAATTAAGTTTGTTTGAAGCATTGTCACTGTCAGAAGACTGAATTTTATCAAAGTTAGTTATCATGAGATCTAGAATTCTAAGGAACGCTGAGCATTTTGAACTATCAGTATTGAATGCAAATGCCTTGAATCTTGGATCCAAGTATATGAAACCCCAAATCGTTGTTCTCAAAATCAGGCCATCCAGTTTCAATATTGGAAAGAATCTGTTTTTGACCAAACCATCCATTGCAGAGGACTTCATTTTATTGGAAAGGATATTTAGAATTGGGATCACCATGGATAATATAGCATAACGGGAGGCACACAACATTTGGGTTGCATCCTCAAATAGCCTTAACATATTTACAAGATCAAAAACCAAAAATCTTCACAGTCAAAAGACTGGGTTGTAACAGTTTTGTAATCAACAAAATTATGTGGGGGAAGCTGAGATTGGGAAGTGAACTGCTGTAGTGTTCTTAACTGGCTGAGTGCTAGAAGCCACTATCATGGCTCAACTGAAAAGTGCTGAAAGCCACTTTGGTGGCTTTACGTTCTTTACAGAGGCTTGTTGTTTTCTTAGCAGTAGAAAATAAATGTTTATATGAAATTGTTTTGCTACAATTTACTGGAGAGTGCCAAGAGGCATAATTAATTAATGATTGCATGGCATCTTTGAAAAAAAATACTCACATTTCAAATCACCTAAGGGATAAATAATTTAGTCCTCAATCAGTTAATATCAATGATACTATTTTTTGACAACTTCTTGTCCAAGATTGAAAACCCAAAATAAACCAATCATAGTTGAACTAACAGGGATAAAGTGAATTATAATTTTTTAGAAACAACAAAATTAGGGGTGGATGGAGGTTTGGTGTGTGACTATTATAGTGTTTCTAATAAATAGAAAAACAATTTTTTTACACCAAATATCTTCTTCCAAAGAGCATAAAATGTCTAAAAACAGCCAGTCTTTTTAACAAGTTAATGCAGTCAGCATAAAAAATTGATTACTGATAATTACGAATACTGATTACAATTATCCCAGCCCTGATCACGAACAAACTGTTCATTAACACAGAAAAAAAACTTACATGCCATGAGATGTAATAAAGAAAAATAAAATATTAAATTAAAGCATGCATATATCACCATTACCAGAAACTTTAATTTCCCATCTTCCTTCTACAAAAAATGCAAAGATTAGTACATCATCAATGAATACCAGCTACTCACTACTCACTCAAAGATGCTTTTGATCAAATAGTAAAGTGCTGATTTCATTTTAGATAGGTCATGTAACAATGTACTTAACACAAATGTAAAATAAAATGACACTTGTAATATTTTGTCCCATATAAATAAACACTTCCATATTTTGCTTCTAAAACATCATTTGACAAGCTTGTTTCACAGAGATTGATAAATTATGTTGCAGAAGCAAAACTGACAAAATAACAATATCTGAATGACAATTTTTTTTCAGGTCACTGGAAAAGGATGAAAACCTGTATATTTTAAACTCTCAATACACTGATGTTGAAATATCAAGGTGACAATGTTTCCCACAATACAACTAGGAATTTAACCAATTCAATCTTGTATGACAGAGCTCATTGAGCCTAGTCAAAAAAAACTAAGTTGGTTAAATTCCTATAGGAAAAGTCACTCGAAAGTGCGAGAGGACTCCGAAGGTGGAGATCCCATATGAATTTGATAACTAAATATAATGATTTGTTAACTGTCTAACCGGTTTCGCTCAATTTGAGCTTCGTCAGAGAATTTTGTATTGTGTGGTAGCTCTCACAAGTATATATAAAAAGCCTGGCAGGTAGAGGTGGCGGGTAGAACTGCTCAATTGTTATAGCAAAAAGTTTTTTGGCGGGTAGGTAAAGCGGGTAGATCTGATGGATAGAGATCTGCTGAATTAGCGTATGGATAAGTTTAGAGTGTATTGATTTACGTTAACTTTTTAGGCAATTATGTCTTTCATATTTAGCCCAAGGTATGGTAGAAAATTAGGTGAAAAGTAAATAACAGAGATCTAGTTGAGATCTATGATATGAATATGGTATCAAGGTCGAGAATTGCAGGATAAAAAGAACAAGAATTTGTTTACCATTATGTTGACCATGGATATTAAAGAAAAATATAAACCACTGTGTTGTTGTTTCTTTAAATATATTTCTGTTCTGAGGGGTAAGTGGAGCATGGTATGGTTCAAAGAGAGTCTCTGTAAAGGTTATCGGCTGCATATCTGAGTACTTTGCCAGTGTTATACAGGCTTGAGATGGTGACAGAGCCTGTATTTGGTGGGGTATTGCCCTTGTGTGACGGTATCTTCAGGTGCAGTGATCCGATGTCGGCATTAATATGGCAGTTGAGGGGGGTCTTCATGTCTTGAGTTGTGTCCTCTGATGGTGGTCTGGCATTGCAGGGTTGGAATTGAAACCAGTTCACCCTGTTCATCCGGTGGAATAACATTCATGGTGTTTCTGTTAGTATCTCCCTGATTAGTTGATCTTGTCAGAGTGGGCATTAAGATCTCCCTCACTGCAATGCCAAGTATATCAGTGTCATTTGTAACTCGTTCAGTTGCCATCTGGTTTAGTTGTATTTGTTGAAGGTGTTGTTTATGGTTTAAATGTTTGGTATGGTACTCTTCTTCTTGCAGGTTAAATTACAGTCATTGCAAGAGTAGAACCCTATTCTTAAATGTATGACTCTCTTGTGTCGACGCAGTCCCTCTTTGGTCACATAAATTGCGCTGCAGATAGTGCAGGTTTCAGCCATGGTGAATCGTATGACTTGTAGTTGACTCTCTCTCAGTCAAAGGCATTGTTACGTAGTCTTAATTGTGACGCATTTGTGTCTACATTGTGCATATTCTCGAATGGACAGGTGGCGTGAAGAACAGAACGCTATAAAAATTATTGAGCATTAAAAAGTGACTAAAAGTCCTTTCTGTTCAAGCCGAGTGGTATGAGTGTTTTCAGTGTGTGTATTCATTCTATTTCGCATTTACGCCTTTGTTTCACAGTATTAGGCTCTTCCGGGTTGGAGTTAAGTACTTGTATAATGCGGAAACTGAGATCCTCAGTGGTGTGGTCATGTTGGTTAAAGTGGAACGCTAAGGCGTGTCCCTTATGTCTTGGATATCGGCAAAATGTTCGCGTATACAGACATAAAATTTTTTTTTAGTAATGTCCGTTCTGAGACTGCGGGCCTTGGGTACAGTGGCCCGGAGACCCATTGGTATAAGGTTGTTTTCCATGCACTTGTCTAGACAAAATTTTTGGAGTTCTAGTCTGTTGTGTTTGAATGCAAGATTGCGGATCACTTTATAGGCAGGCCGATTTCCTTGATTTACTAGCGTTGGTGCTGGTAGGTCTTCATTGAGTTTCTGGTGCTTGTTTGGGCAGTCCACCGTTTCCGCCATTACAATGGTGGTGTTGCTAGTGCTTAAACCCAAGCTAAGGTCGTCTGAAGCCATGTCCATCTTGTTGAGTCTAATTGATAAGTACAGGAAAAGTCATGCGAAAGTGCAAGAGACTCCGAAGGTGGAGATCCCGTATGAATTTGATAACTAAATATAATGATTTGTAAACTGTCTAACCAGTTTCGCTCAATTTGAGCTTCATCAGAGAATTTTGTATTGTGTGGTAGCTCTCACACATATATATATATAAAAAGCCTGGCGGGTAGAATTGCCAGGTAGATTGGCGGGTAGAACTGCTCGATTGTTATAGCAAAATGTTTCTTGGCAGGTAGGCAAAGCGGGTAGATCTGACGGGTTGATGTGGCAGGTAGAGATCTGCTGAATAAGCATATGGATAAGTTTAGAGTGTATTGATTAATGTATTTGATTGGTTAAATTCCTAGTTGTATTGTGAGAAACATTGGAAGCTTAAAATTTCAGTATTTTGATAACAGTGGGCAGAATGTTAATGCAGTGGAACCCTGTTAACTGAACTGCCAATTTGTCTGTGAAAACTTTTTACAACTGAAAGGAATATTCAGTCAAACAGAAATTGGTTCCTCCCTTATAATCTTATGATAAACTGACAATTTAATATGTATTATCTGGATTGACAGAGCTTCTTTGTCAAACAAGATATAATAGATTAAATTCCTACATGGCTACACCACAAGTATTGGGATCTAAAATATCTATAAAACCCAAGTAACTTGGTAGTTGCATCTACAAACTTCCCATACATTACAACAATTTTATTCATCTCCTAGGGATTTGTTCTATAATGAATAGCAAATTAATGGTCAAATGAGTAGTAAATTTGTGGTAAAGGACTTGGTGTTTGACAATTATGACCTCTCACAGCTAGTCATGAAACAAGCTTTTTGCAAAAAGGAATCATACTCTTGTTTCAGAAGATATAAAATTTCTAAAGTATTACAATCTGAATCAGAAACTTTGTCTTTGGCACTCAAATTTATTTTTTCTTCCAAGTTTTCCATGTTACAAGGGATAGTATACCTAAAAATCACCCCAGTGGTTTAATGTCTACAAACTTGTAAATAATCATTACAAAGATATGGTATTTCATACTTGAAAATTATGAAGACCAGTGATTTGTGAGAAAACATCTTTTAATGTTTTCCCCATTATCCAGAGTAAAAATGTCTACTCCCTTTGCCCAACACACACACCCAAACACACAAACCCAGTCACACAACACCCACCCACCCACACCCACCCACACACCAACCCAACCCATGACCTTCAGATATGATAGTAGGGGCTTCAAATGAACACACATGTACACAGATGATACCTTTTATGATGTCAGATATGAAAGCAACTGAAACAGTGGTGTGGGAGAAGATTTGATCATGTTTTTCTCCATTAAAAACTCTCTTAAAATCTGGGAGCACCATGACACCCAAAATGTGACCTCAGGAGCTTGTTTGAACAAACTTGTTACTCATCCTTATAAATATGTTACCAACAGTGTTAAACTCATCATCCATACAAAAACTTAAGTGCATTTGGAGCAGTGATTTGAGGACTTTTTTCTCTTTTACAAACAATGTTAAAAAGAGGGCCCTATCACACCCTTAACTATGAACCCAGGGGTGATTTGGATAAACACACATAGCTATGACCCCAGGGGGATTTGAACAAACTTGTAAAACATCCTTTCAAAGATGTTATATATCAAACATCCAAGAATTTCAAGCAATGGTTTGAGAGAAGATTTTTTAATATTCTCTCAACTAGCTATAGTTTTACCTGGGCCCCCATGCACGCCTAAATTTTATGCCTTGAACTCGATCAGGACAATCTTGTGAATCATCTTTACAAATATTTTTTTTTCAAACATGGATGGGTTTGGAGCAAAGGTTTGGGATAAGAAGATCTCTTTCTCATTGGCTTAATTTCAACAAATCTGCATTTATTAATTTATTGGTGTTTAAGGTCATTCTCACCATATTTGGCTATATCATGACTGCAAAATAGGCACAAAGTAAAGTTTAGCCAATCGTTGATATCTTTGCTGCCCACTTTAGAGGATTTCCACCCCAAGCATTGGTTCCAGGTCTTATTTTACCAGGAGCAGAACTAGTTCATCACAGTAAACAAGCACTGCTCCACTTTCAGGGATTTCCAAGGGGAGGAACAAACCTGTAAAACATCCTGAAAAAGATGTGATTTGTCAAACATGGAAGCATTTGGAACAGTGCCTTGAAACGTGAATAAAAATTTGTAAATGTTTTCTCCTTTATCAATAGTGTTGAAATCTTGGGGGTTCAATCATACCCTAAATATGACCCCGGGGTTTGATTTGAAAAAGTTGGGCCATATTTTTTGGACATGTAGCCCTTAGATTTTAACAGTAGGGGTAATGGGAAATGCAATATAAAATTTTCTCTCAAACCACTGCTCCAAGAGTTTCCATGTTTGAAACATGTAATGTTTCAAACATGGAAACTCTTAGAGCAGTAGTTTGAGATAAAATTTTATATTGCATTTCCCATTACCCCTATTATTAAAATCTAAGGGCTACATGAAAAAAAATATGGCCCAGGCTCTTGATTTGAACAAACTTGTAAATTGTCTTTGCACATATAGTATTATGTCAAAAGTAGAAGAATTTGGACCAGCAGTTTATAATGTTTTTAACCCTTAAGGGCCTGGGGATTTTTAAACTTTTTTTTCTATACATTGACAGTCCATATACTGTGACTTTGCAGTTGTTTCTAAGCAAGTCTGGGCTGCCTACATGTATAGGCCTATATAGGCAGGCAAGACTTGCTTAGAAACAACTGCAAAGTCACAGTATATGGACTGTCAATGTGTAGAAAAAAAACTACAAAGGCACATTGAAGGTAACTTGGAAGTTTACCCAAAGACTGCATGCTGGGACACCAGTTTTGTTGCAGAAAAAGTGTTTAAAGTTAGAATTAGGCCCTTATGGGTTAACCATTTTCCCATTACCCAGTGATAAAATGCGGGATACTCATATGGAGCCCCATAATGAGCTGAACAAGATTTTTTTACCAACATGATAACACTCCCCTTTAGGAAGCTCCATATCAAATATCAATTACTTGGGCCATTGCAAATGGAAGCTCAATACCAAATATCAAGTCATTGTAATAGCATTCATGAGAAGCAGATTTGGGATGTTTTCTCCCCCACTCACTCACACTGATGGAAGAATGAACAAAATTGAATTGCCCCATCCAAGTTATCACTCACATAAAATTTTACTGCAATTAGGCCAATGGTATGGAAGAGCCTTTACAACAAACGATGAACAATGGATAAAGAGTGATCAGTATAGTTCCTCAAACTTTGCGAGTCAGATGAGCAAAGGAGAACCTGGGTTAATCCTTCAAACTATCATAAAGCCATAAACTATGATTTTACACTTGAAATATTAATTTTTTTATTTTAGAAGATATTGCCCAGCACTGAAGAAAAACAGTGCTGATGTAGTGATCTGGTTACAATCAATTGGTGAGAAAATATGTGTGATTGCTGAAAATGAATTGTAAACAAGAGGCCTCTAGGGGCCTTAATTGCAGTCTGAAGAAAAAGATTTTGAAGAATTTTTTTTTGTATTGCAAGTTAAAATTTGGGCTTCCAGGGACTTGCTTCTAACAATTCTGAATCTGTTCCTCCCCCCAATGATGCTGTATACAAAATATCAAACGACCCTGACTGGTGGATCCGAAGATCAACATTTTTAAAGAATTTTTCTCATATTGCACGAAGTTAAAATTCAGGCTCCTACAGGCAACCCAAATATAAACCAAGTGTCTTGATTTTAATAAACTTGAATCTGCAACTCTGAAGGATGCTGCATACCAAATATCCAAAGATTTTCCCCTAGTGGTTAGAAGAAAAAGTGTTTCAACAATATTCTTCATACTGTACTAAGTTAAAATTTGGGCTTGCATAAGAAGCCCAAACTTGGACCCACAGACTGGATTTGAACGAAATTGAATTTGCACTCCAAGAATGTTGTTCATGTATTTAATTATTTATTTATTGGTGTTTAAGGTCATATACTTATGCACAATGGCTAATCGTGACAGTGACAATTTAACGTGTGGAGGAAGCTGGAATACCCGCAGAGAACCAATGAGCATCGATGAGCAACTGTCAGCTCCTTAACATTCTAACTCTGTTCAAGCTCCACTCAAGCAGGGTTACAGCAGTTGAAGACATGTGCACCATCGATGTGCAGTATGCCTTAGTACACGGCATCATCGTGCCCCCATGTTGGCCACCGGGATAAAGTGCCTTGCCCAAGGACACAATGCGGGTCATCCCAGACGGGGATCAAACTCGGGACCTCTTGCATCCATGGTCATCTATACCAAACATCAGATGTTTCTAACTGGTGGATCTGAAGAAGATTTTAAAGTATATTCCTCATATTGCATATAGTTAAAATTTGGGCTTCATAGGAAAACCAAATATGAACCCAGAGACTTGATGTGAACAAACGTGAATCTGAACACCCCACCTCTGAGAAAGCTGTAAACTAAATATAAAAAGATTTTGACTGGTGAATGTGAAAAAGATTTCCAAAGAATATTCTTATTGCTCTACATTAAATATTTAGCTCTCATAGGAAGCTCAATATGGAGCAGGGATTTTATCAGAAGAAATTTGAATCGGATCCCCCACAAAGACGTTGTATACCATATATCAAAAGATTCTACAGAAAGAGATTTTTTTCTCGTTACAATAAAAGAGCAGCCGCTAATCACAAGAAGACCTTATTTTTCAAGTTTAATTGCGTTTAAGGTCACATACTTCTGCTCAATGGCTAATCGTGACCACAACATGGAGATAAATAAAGTCAAGGTCACTCAATCATTTATACCCCATCTTGCCTATTTTAGAGGACTTGCACCCCAAGCATTAGTGACTGGGTCCTATTTTACCAATAAAACAGAGCTTGTTTACCACAGTAAACAAGCACTGCCTCACTTCTTAGGGTTCCCACAGGGGGTTTAATTTTGTTGTTGGACACAGGGACAAATTATATGTCATCTGAAATGGAAATGGCCTTCGAATTACATTTTAGCTATTGTATTTTTAGCATTTCAAACATAATGGAAATGTGTTTAAGAGACACCAGTATGAATGTACTTGCCCTTAAAGGGAGATTTTCACCAGACTTTTGCCATACACATGTGCCCTCTCAGCCATTTGGTCCAAAAATTGAACTGATCGAGAAAACGTTTTTTGCCATTTTGGGAGGAAATTTGGGTTTTTTGTCATAAATTGGGCAATTGTTTTTTAATCTAGATACGACACGAAACACTCTCACTGGACAAAATTAACTCCATGATATCGATAACATTTAATCTTTCGCAGACACCTGCTGTGAAACTTGAAATTGGTGTGGTTGCCATGGAATCAAACTCTGAAATAGTGTGTGTAAAATCTAGTCATTGGAACTGGTTCAAAGGCATCTGTCAAATCTAAAGCATACACGAAAGGAACATTGGGAGATAGTTAACACTTAGACAATACTGCTGGAATAATATTTGTTGGAGGTACTTACTTGTGATGACCTATTGACATTTTAGCCTTTAGGCAGGACGTTTTAGACTTGGGTCATTTTGATGTAATTTGTGCATATTGAGAAATTAAACTAGTGATTTCTGAAATACACATAACCTTGTGAAATATTACAATCCTTTCTTAAAAAAACAATCAACTGAAAATCATGCATACATTTAAAGTGGTGGGGACTGATCCCATTCATATAGGGAGTGGGTGCTTGTATGACATTGTGATATCATAACGTCAGGTCATTTGCCTTCAACTGCAAATCCACTGTTTATTGTGGATATTGCTGCATTCATGCATACAGGTTACAGAAAAAATATCTGTATATCCAGTTTTTCATTTTGCATCAAAAGAAATCAATCCTAGGCTGATACATGTAATGAAGATTATCCTACAATGGAAAGGTAAGTAACAATTATGCAAATCATTCCATTCCATTTCCTAGTGAGCGAGAAAAGTTAAAGTGTCACTATTTCAGTGGTATTCCAAGGGGGTAGGGGTGGGGGCTGTGGTGGGGGTGGAGTATCTGGCCAGCACCTGTAGGAAAGTGCTGCCCAAACTTTCTTTCCATGGTACTCCTGGGGGTGGGGCAGGGTGGGGGGGGGGGGGTAAGTATCTGGGCAGGGCTTGTGGGAAAGTGATGCCTAAATTTTCAATGGGATATGGGGGTGAGGCAAGTATCTGGCCACTGCTTATGGGGAAGTGCTGCCCAAATTCTCAATGGACTTCGAGGTGTGGAAAGAATACCATGTCAGCTGATCAATTATTCCATTTTGGAATGCCTTCCATTTCCAGCACACTGACAAGAGTGCCAAGACCGCAATTTCAAATGTGCCCATTGTGGATGCAAAGCCATCAGACATGGGTACTGTTTACACCACTATGAGGCGATGTAAGGAGATGTCGATTGTCCTTGGCAAATCAACCCCATCCAAACATTTGGCCAGCAACTGTATGCTGCAACTCAACAAGTAAAATGGGCATCCAGTGAGAATTTAAAGATCACGACAACAACATGGGAGGTTTTCACACTGTTATGATCTTTATCACCTGTAGTTAAAAAATAACCATGGTACAGCATAAATACCTTCTGCAACGATGTGTCTGCCATATCAAGCAGTTCTACCTTCCTTGGAACTCTCATAATATGAGTATTGGCCAATTTCTGTTCTGTACTCATTTTCATGTCAAATAAGTATTTACTTGGTGTAACCTGAAAAAACAGAAAGTTCAAACAAACTGTACATCAATTTTATGGTGATGGATTTTATCATAACATGATGGATTTTTTTCTTATTTTAATTATTTTTTAAACAAAATTTCAGAAACTTTCAACAAAACCATATCGTTTGACCACTCATTGGCAGGTTCATTAGGTGAAGGGTTACTATTAAAGCTTGGATAAAGCTACTGAGAGTAATGTTGGGTCACAGGGTGAACTCTATTACAGGTCCTGGTTCATCTGATAGTCTCTGAGCTCATGGCATTGAACATACAGCATGATTCTTGAAGCGGCGAAAGGAAGAATATGAGGGGGTAATGGGGACAAGACGGGCATTGTCGACTTTTGTAATCCAAATTTGGGAAATTTCCCAGGGTTTGATATTCCAGGAAACCTTTCAAATTTGGACTGCATGAGTCACCATTACCTCGAATACCTGAGTCAAATAAATGATATTACATAACATAACATATTGAGCATCTCCATACGACCCCCAAATTTCATTTGAAAATTAGTGGTGGCTTTTATTCCAATTCAATAAGCAACTTGTGGTGCTATTCTTGGACCAGGCCTGGGTTCCCAGAATCCCTGAAAATTTGTCTGCATTACAGTTATTCATTTATTTATTTATTGGTGTTTAAGGTCACTTTCAGCATCTTTGACTATCTCAGGACTGCAACATAATGATGAAATCAATTTTAGCTATTCATTTATACCTATACTACTTCAACCTCAGCACTGGTGCCGGTCCTATTTTACTGGTAAAGATGAGCTTATGTACCACAGTGTACAACCACTGTTCCACTTCTGGGGTTATCATAGGGATTTAATTACAGATGCTTCTGATGTCTAACAAGTTGCATACGGTGGGTTTGTTTTACATTTTTCTTTCACATACATGACAAATCTGCGAGTCGATATATTTTTCTTCAAATTGACAGCTTATTGTCCCTTTAATGACCCATCATTGGAGTGAGATCATTCAAAGTAAGAGGTTATAAGTTATATTTTTGAGGCAAAAATTTTAAAATGCTAAAATTTGAATTGCAATTTTTGTGAATAGTACTGTCCAGTTACAGCAGTTATACTAGGAAAATGAATGAATGACTAGTGTTTAATGAAACATTCTAGAAATTAGGCAAAAGATTGTTGAATATGCCTCAAAAGGAATCGAGTGAAGGAACATGTACAAGTTCAAAAGGTTTAGCCAAGGATCACAAAAGTTCAAGGCAACTGCATACAATTTCAACTGAAACGACCAGCATTTTTATGAATATGAAAATGAAATATGAAATTAAAATGCTAGTTAACCATCTACTCAACACACAATTTAGTATTTTAAATATTTTTTGTGAAAAACATTTTTTGAAAACTTCAACAAAACCATGTCACATGATTCCTCATTGGAACAAGCTGGTCACATGATATGGTTCTGTTGAAATGTTTTGAAAAATAATGTTTTTTTCAACAGATCAAAATGTAAATTATGTGTGAGGATATGACCGATTCATTAGATAAAGTGTTAATCAAGTTATTACAGTTGAGAATTGAAAGATAAATCTATCATCACAATTATGTTTATGTACAAAATGTTGTATCAGATTGTCATTCTTGTTTCTTAGGGTAAAACTAGACAGGAATTGAGATATGACCTTAGAAAAAAAAGCTTGACTCTGAGGCAACATTTTGTACATTCACTTATTGCTATATCGGCATAATGCTAACATATTTTGATTATGGAATTTGAAGGTTGTCTTACATAGAGCCTGAATTAATACACATCCACCACTAAACTGGTAGAAAAGGGTTCCAGGGATTCCTGAAAGTCTGCTACTGTATTTTGTTGCCAGCCTGTAAATGGAGGCAAGTTATATAAAAACTATCTTTGACTGAAGTTGCTTCTAACATTTAAAAACAGGGCTAGGACATCGCACAAGTCAGGTTGGAGGCAGCTTTCATGTTTTTGTTTTATTCAAGGGAAATGCCACTACTTGTAGTTGTCATATTTTGAGGTCATGAGTGAAACCATATTTGGACAATCAACAGACATACTCATTCAAAAATCAAAACATGAAACTGCTGAGGAAATTATCACGCAAAATGTTAACCTCTATCACAAAAAGTGCAGAAACTGTTTTTCAATGAAAATACCTATTTTTCATGAGATTTTGTGAGAATTTCATGGTTAAATTAAAACAAACATTTTATCATGTGATCATCCTATGACATGTGCTTGACATGTCTTTCTTGTGTTTTGATGGTGTTATGTTGCAGCCACTTTCAATGTTCAAAAAGTATGGGAGTGGAGGTGTTTGTAGTAGTGTTGTGTGCCAACACATGTACTGCATAAGTCATTGTTGTTATTCCTGCATCTCAATCAATTAACTGTTATTTTTGAAAATAGACAAAAAGCAAATTTTCCCAAAGTCGTTAACCCTTTACCCAATGCACACAATATAAAAATGTATTATTTTAATTATTGTTTTTTAAATGTTTTCAAAAAATTTCAAGAAAACCATAGCATGTGTCCCCTCATTGGAATGGGCTCAACAAGCTCATTCCAATGAGGGGTCATATGATATGGTTTTCTAAAAATTCTTTGAAAAATATGTTTCTCAACTGCTGAATTTGTAAATTATGTGGGCAGATGTGACCAATTTGTTAGGTAAAGGACCTAAAGTTACTAAAATTCAACTGAAAATTCATTTGGCCTCTAACTTATGTACATTTAAATATTAACACTTACTTTGTGGTCAAATTCCTCTGATTTCAATAGTTTGGGATTTCTAGGAGCAATCACTTTACTTTTGTATGCCTGGGCTTCAGGACCAAGGAACTCTAGAGTTCCTGTGGTTCCCAGCACTTCTCCAAATGCACCGAGGGGCATTGTTGAACTAATATATCTGTAATGATAAATATATCAATACATAATATGTAAAGTAAATGTTAGTTCATAATGTCATGATACAAATGTCTTGTTCCATTGAAAACAATTAGATGTGTTCGAAGAAATTAAAATGGAATTAAAATAATCCTGTATGTACCATTTAAATGCATATTGGGATTGCAGCTTTCCTGCTTTGTGAAAACTGCTTGGTAAGATTTAAAATTGAAAAATTATTGAAGGAATATATTGCTTGTCAGAGATGTTCACTTCTGTTTTTTTAACTTTTCACTGAAACATACTTCATAAGATTGCTCCAGAAAGTGCTATATTTTGGTAGAGAAACACTATTTTCATTACATCCTGGTTTGCTTGGACAACTTGAATGAACAAGCAAAATGTACATATCTGGCAGGGGCCGGCAAATATTCAATTGCCATCAATCAAATACTGAGATGAATACACAATAGAAATTACTGAATCAAATTGAATACTTTATAAAAAAATTCCTGATTTTCTCAACATGCCCTATGATGTGAATTACACTGATAATTAACTCTTAACCTGCTAAGCATTTTTAAGATATTTTTAATCAAATCTAGTCATGGCTGCTGTGCAGCAGCCATGACTATATTTGATGAAAAATTTAAACTAAATGTAATACCAGGAATCATTGATAAAAAATCCATTTGATTTACAGGGGGAAATATGACCAAATTAGACTTATTTCAGTAACAAGAGAAACCCTGTACTGGGCAGGAATATCTGCCAGCAGCATGCAAGGAGTTAATATCAGAATCTGTTGTGTGATTCAGTTGGCTGATTACATTCTTTGTTAGTCATTCTAAATAGTGCTGGGCAGTATTGGGATAATTAAATTCTGTGGTATTCAGAAAATGATACCGCGGTATACCGTTATACTGATTATTTTGGACTGTTATGTGCCAAACAACGAAAAGAGGCAAAATGTCTGCTTACAACTTCACCCAAAACCTCTGCCAGAAAAACCAAAATATGCACTAATAATTAAACCCAAAATGGCAGTTTATTAGCAGGCGTTTTATTTGGAATGGGCTCAGAGGAGTCTTCATATCATTACCTGCAGCCATCCTCAAATTGTGAAGTGAAGTGCACATTCGCACACCTCTCTTTATCACAAGACGTGTTAAAATTAGCACACCTCAGCACCTAAAATAAATTGACTTTTTAAGTGATTGTGGTAATGGGCTGGTTAAGTATCATCATATTTATCTTGGCAGACGAAGCACAAATGACTTGCTTTTTGTCTATTTGAAAACAATGAAGAACCTTGCATAGGTCTTGTATCAAACATTTGTGTGCACACTACTTTGAAGGCACGATGCTTTCATGACATCATCGTGTGCAAACAGCCAATCACTTTGAAGTACAAGTGTAAAACTACAGGGAATCCCTTGGCATTTTCCAAGAAGAATTTCCAAGTTTTAAATAGCAGGAATGCCATTGGTCAAAATGTCCAATGTGACTAACTAGGCATGCATAATGAAATGCAGTACACATGATTGTGTCTACTCACCTCAACTTGTTTCAAATTCAAGGTAAACAATATTCTGTAGCATTCATAGTAATGGAGACTGTTGAGACAAACCACTTGAACAGTTGGGAAAGAAAAGTAATAAAGAAAGGTTCCACGGTCTGTGATGGAAGACAGGGTGGTAAAAGGGGAAAAGACCCAAATTTAAACCAACAATAATCCACATCAGTGAAGAAAATTCACTTCTTGTAAACCATGATAAGCAAGTTGAAATTTGCATACTGGGGTAAAACCGAACTTTTGGTATACTGATTATGATTTAAATTGCTGGTATTGGTGACGGTATTGAAAATTGTACCGGTTATAATTGGTATACTGAAAAACTGCCCAGCACTAATGCTAAATAATGATGGAATATGCCACTCTACATATCACTGTCATTATACCACATTACACAGGGCTTATCTTTCGACGAGAATCCACGAATCGATTCGCTCAAAGATTCACGCAATAAAACCGGTGAGAATCCATGTAGATTCTTGCTGCACCTCTGCTAGGATTCGCGTGAAAAACATTGAGTCAATTTAACCCTTTAACTAACACAGCGGCAACAAATTAACCAATAGAAGGCTAATATGACCTGAAATATTCTGACACTTTGTCAATAAAATCTTACAAATCTGGCTGTCATTGGAACCGGCTCATTGAGCCGGTTCCAACGACAGCCATATTTGTAAGATTTTATTGCTAAATATTGTTCATTTAATTATTTTATCATTTATTTATTATTTATTGTTTAAAAATTATCAAATTGTGTTTAAAAATTAAAAAGGTGTGTTGGATAAAAGGTTAACATGTGTTACCAGTATACAACAGTGGTTCAACCATGGTGGCGTCATGGGATCCTGAGACACTCATAGTAGGTATGGATTCTCGCAACCATTTTTCACGAGAATCCAAATGGATTCTCACAAATTTAGACGAAATATAAGCACTGTTACAACTGTGCAAGGGTTCAGGTGCATCGCTTGGGGGAGGAGGGCGACATCCCCAATAGTTTTTCTAGTCTGGACATTTTCATCAGGATTGGAGTCAATGTTATCAATTGTCTCTTACTTGTAATTATTTACTTTCTTAAAAGACTTAAAATGACACTCAGACACGTGTCACACACAGTCGATCATACCAATAGGGGGTATGAAGTACGGTGTACCCGATTGGGGCTGAGTGCCCAGCATAACCAATTTTAGTACTGTACAGTATGTGTTGAGTAAGAAGTTGGGTGATGACTGCTACATGTATAATTTATTTGTACACTAAAAAATTTCCAGGTAGTCTTGAGGTTCTTAACTGTAATCCCGAATGACTAATATTCCAACTGCATAATGAAGTTCTGCCTTGATGAAGGCATGCCTTGATGGTGTAGTTGGAAATCAGGTTTACACCCCCAATCAGTTATCTTTGAGATGTGCCTGCATGGTCATGGATTTGTGGGATACCTACAATGATGGGTCCTTTAGAATCAATCTATGGAGAAATGCTTCCATTCACTACTCCAAGAGGGCTGACGAATGGACGTATTCCATGCACAATTGGACATATCCAAGCACACATGTATAGCAACCCATCATCATTATTGATGAATAGTTTCATCAGACATGAAGACATCATAATGAATTATTTATATTTAATGAAGAATGGAATACAAACAGAACAGAGAAATCTCACAAATTCACGGAAGATGTACATGTTTGACCTGAAGTTCTTAGAACAAGCTTGGCTTATCTAGACAAAATTGTGCAGATTTATGTTATCACGAGGTGTTACTGTATGAACGCACTCGATTAGTCTGAGAAGATTCAAAACACAAGAAAATAGTGCAACACGCAGCATTGCATATGCCCCCACCTGCAATGTTAACATGGGCAATACAAAGCATGGAGCTTTTCTAAGCAGGTTCCTTTCCCCCAGAATGGTCTATCACCACATCAAAATCCAACAACCCATATCGGAGTAATAATGCAAAATGTTTAAATGGATAATTTTATAAGTGTAACAAGTGCCATAATGTCGCCTGAGAGATAGAATGTCCTATGTCCCCTATGGGACACAGGACATTCTAACACTCAGGCGATGATAACTCTGGTCTGTATGCACAGACAAAACCCACAATAAGTGGATGTCTTCTCCCCTATGCTAGTCTCTCACCATACCAAAGCACATCAAAATCTACACACAAATGACTGAGTTATAATGCAAAAGATTCGTACAGAAAGTTTTCTAAGTGTAACAAGGGCATAGCTCTGGTAAGAACGTACGGACGAAACCTGAGATATGTGAATGTCATGTCCCTCATGCAGGTCTATCATCATACCAAAGAACATAAAATTCTGACAACCGATGCCAGAGTTATACATGAAGTGCAAAACATTCATTTTAATACTTTTTCTAAGTCCTACAATGGCCATAACTCTTGTATGAATGTGTGAACAAAACATGCGATGTATGGATATCCTTTCCCCCATGCTGGGTTATCAGCATACCAAAGGACATCAATCTCCACCAACTGATGCCAGAGTTATAATACAAAATGTTTGTAGGAACTACAGACAGAGACCATGACTATATACCAGCCAAACATCCTAAGGAGGTCAAGGGCATAATAAACGTGCATTTTGTCACAAGCAATCAACACTGCACATGAATCATAACAACACAGAGACACACACACAGGCATGCCAGATGAGAAATGTGACAATTCGAGTCCCAAACTGATGATGAACTATTCTTCAGATCATCAGAGAACATTTGAAGGTATTTGGGTGGGATTTCAAATCAAAATATCACGGTCAAATCAAATATCAAATCAAATATTGAATATTCACAGGACCTAAACAACAAGAGCAATGCCAAGCGTTGCATATGCCCCCAAAGGTGTTTTTAAGCCATTGAGGCCACACTGAATTGGCTAGCTAGACCAAAATTGAAAGGAAGCATTGTCTAGTCATCCACAAGTAACCCTTAAAATTATGATTTGATCATTTATGCGTTTTTTAAATCCAACATGCAGTGAATGCAATACAGAGGTCGAGAAAAATTTTCTAAGTCGAAAGAGTAAAAAAGGGACATAACTCTGGGAAATGTTATTGGACGGAACCCATTCCTTGTGCATATCTGTTCCCTCATGTGGGTCTATAAGCATACCAAAGGAGATCCAAATCCCACCGATGGCTTTGAAATTACAATACAAAACGTTTGCATGGACAGACAGAGGTCTCCACCAGATACCCCCTGAATCCTCTTTCAGAGGTCGATGGCATAACAAACTAGGGTTGGGCGGTATTGGGAAAAATAAATACCATGGTAATCACAAAATATTACCACGGTATACCGATTAAAATCAAAGGGGGTCTTCTCCATACCAAAAAACGCAACTTCAACGTGTCGAAACTGTAAAATTTGAGCCTGAAGCTTTGCACAAGACGGCTGTCAAAAATCAAAACGTTTTCAAATATTTACTCACAAATGATTTTAGTTAAGTACAAAGTTCAGTTGGGCCAACTTGGGGTATATAACAAGGCACATTTGATGTTTATCGAAGGAAATTCAAAATAAAATCAAACCCAGAGATAATTCTTCGAATCAGAATCGTCCAGTGACATGAGATTGAGAAGTGAAGTGTGCAACAAGTAACAACAGAAGGACATGCGATTGCCACAGTTCATCACAATAATTTTCATGTTTGATTAAAATTTATAACCGTATTACACATCACCATTCAAATAAAAAGGTTGTATGGGGCGAATGCTGCTTGGTAGAAAATGTAAGTGAGTTGGGCTTTTTTATTTATTTGAAACAATGACAAGACTTTCGTCCTTTTTGTGTTGAATAATCCTGCAAGCACATTTCTGAAGTCACGAGGCAGTAATGACGTAATGTGTGTCCTAGCAGCCAATCACTGTGAGTTTCGTTTGGAATCCCCTGATATTTCCCCCAAAGAAAATGTCCTATTTTTATTTAACTTCAGCAGACGGCAGTGCCACTGGCCGAAAGTGTCCACAGATTTGCTTCAGTTCCAGCAGTCAGCTATTCATTAAATGCCTCCACAGAATATAAATGGCCTGGCAGAAACCTGCAAACACACATATCTTGAACTTTACTATGATTCACACAGCAAGAAAGTAAATAGCATATAATAATTACCCAAATTTAAGCCAAGTGTATCGAGCCTGATTGACGTGAAACTATTCACAGCCAACCGCGATGGGCAATTTGAGAATTGCATATCGCGGTAAAACCGAGTTTTCGGTATACCGATTAAACAATTATTTGCCGGTATCGGTAACGGTATTAAAAATATTACCGAATATAATCGGTATACCGAAATACCGCCCAACCCTATAACAAACCCCCATCATTTTGTAGACCACGGAAAATCTCACCAGTACAATGCATACAAATGATGGAGCTTGTAATCAGAACAAAAGTATCTTCAGCTATTTGATTTTTTCTGGGTTTGAACTGGAGCCCTGTGAATTTAAAATATCGAGTCAAATCGAATCAGGCAGATGATTTGGAATTAAATCAAATCTCAAATAATTGAATCACTTCTTTTCAAGTTGTAGGTATTGCATCTTCTTACAGCCATCAAATACAACAAATACCATTTTTCTCCATGTAAACGAGGGTAGTATTTAACACCAACTCATTTGTTTGGGAAAGTCTTTCAAAAAAGTGGAATGTTCCAGAACTGTAATCAAAACCAGTTTTGGAAGCGGAAGCCCCTTGAACTCTTCTATCATCAAGTCTCCAATGCAGAAGACCTGATAACAGAAAGAGTTCCAGAGACATTCGGTGGGACATTTTGAAAAAACACTACTGGGACTTTGGCGAAGATTTTTTTAATGTTTCTCCATTACCAACCTTGCTCTAGTTGGGGGAGGGGGAGGGGGATATCAGAGGATGAGGGCTAGCACTCCCAAAAATCTCCCAAATGGTAAAAACTTGTAAGCAATCATTACAATTTACAAAGATGTGATATGTCAAACATGAAATTATTTAGACCAGCCAGGTCTTGTAGTTTGTCTTAATGGCCACAATTATTAACAAAGCTGATTTGCATGTACATCAAATTTGAAACAAGCTGAGGCGAGAAGACACATGTAAGCATGTGCAGTTGGTAACATTGGACATTTTGACCAGAACTCGAGCTGAATCTCTGTCCACCTGTCACAGATAGTCAGAAATAGTCAGAACAGGTGGCAACAGGTAAAAATAAAACATACCTGTTGCATTCAACAGGTCAGTTAATAATCAGTGAATGATTTGCTTCTGAATTCAAAGCATCAAGATCAGGAAAAGGCCAACAGTATTTGTTCATTGGTGATTGGTATAGCACAACATACCTGTAGTATACTTTTTACACACAATTATACAGTATAGTGTATATTCATAAATTTGTATGAGTTTCAAATATTCAGATGAAAATTTGCAAGTGACAGATAAAACAAGAGGCCCCAAGGGGCCTGAGGGCGCTCACCTGACATGGTAGCCTAAATATCAACCCAGAGAATTGATTTCAACAAGTTGCATCTGCTCCTCCTAAGAAAAGCTTATACCAAATATCCAAAGATTCTGACCAGAGGATCTAAAAAAAAAAGATTTTTAAAGAATATTCCTCATATTGAACTAAGTTATAATTCAGGCTCCCACAGGGAGCCCATATATGAACCCAGGGACTTGGCTTTAACAAACTTGAATCTCACCCCCCCCCCCCCCCCCAAGGATGCTGCACACCAAATATCAAAACATTCTGACTGCTGGATCTGAAGAAGAAGATTTTTAAAGAAAAGTCCTCATTTTGAACTAAGTTACAATTCGAGCTCCCACAGTGAGTCCAATATGGACCTAGGGACATGGCTGAAGAAGAAGATTTTTAAAGAAAAGTCCTCATTTTGAACTAAGTTACAATTCGAGCTCCCACAGTGAGTCCAATATGGACCTAGGGACATGGCTGAAGAAGAAGATTTTTAAAGAAAAGTCCTCATTTTGAACTAAGTTACAATTCGAGCTCCCACAGTGAGTCCAAATATGGACCTAGGGACATGGCGTGAACAAACTTGAATCTCACCCCCTAAGGATGCTGCATACCAAATATCAAAACATTTCGACTGCTGGATCTGAAGAAGATTTTTAAAGAAAATTCCTCATTTTGAACTAAGTTATAATTCGGGCTACCACAGTGAGCCCAAATATGAACCCTGGGACTTGGCTTGAACAAACTTGAATCTCACCCCCCTAAGCATGGTGCATACCCAATATCAGAAGATTCTGCCTGCTGGATCATGAGAAGAAGATTTTCAAAGAAATTTGCCTGAAATGCACTAAGTTCAAATTTGGGCTCCTATACTGAGCCCAAATATAAACCCAGGGGGCCGATTTGAACAAACTTGAATCAGATCCACCCCACAATGTTGCATACCAAATATCAAAAGATTCTGCCTGCTGGATCTGGAGAAGAAGATTTTTTAAGAAATATGCCTGAAATGCACTAAGTTAAAATTTGGGCTCCTATACGGAGCCCAAATATAAACCCAGGGAGGCCGATTTGAACAAACTTGAATCAGATCCACCCCACAATGTTGCTTACCAAATATGAAAAGATTCTGAAGCTGGATCTGGAGAAGAAGATTTTTTAAGAAATTTGCCTGAAATGCACTAAGTTCGAATTCGAGCTTCTATAGTGAGCCCAAATATGAAACTAGGAAGCCGATTTGAACAAACTTGAATCAGATCCACCCCACAATGTTGCATACCAAATATCAAAAGATTCTGCCTGCTGGATCTGGAGAAGAAGATTTTTTAATAAATTTGCCCGAAATGCACTAAGTGCAAATTCATGCTTCTATATTAAGCCCAAATATGAATCCAGGGGGCCGATTTGAACAAACTTGAATCAGATCCACCCCGCAATGTTGCATACCAAATATCAAAAGATTCTGCCTGCTGGATCTGGAGAAGAAGATTTTTGAAGAAATTTGCCCGAAATGCACTAAGTTTGAATTCGAGCTTCTATAATGAGCCCAAATATGAATCCAGGGGGCCGATTTGAACAAACTTGAATCAGATCCACCCCGCAATGTTGCATACCAAATATCAAAAGATTCTGCCTGCTGGATCTGGAGAAGATGATTTTTTTAAGAAATTTGCCTGAAATGCACTAAGTTCGAATTCGAGCTTCTATAGTAAGCCCAAATATGAATCTAGGGAGCCGATTTGAACAAATTTGCATCAGATCCATCCCACAATATTGCATACCAAATATCAAAAGATTCTGCCTGCTGGATCTGGAGAAGAAAATTTTTTAAGAAATTTGCCTGAAATGCACTAAGTTCGAATTCGAGCTTCTATAGTGAGCCCAAATATGAATCTAGGAAGCCGATTTGAACAAAGTTGAATCAGATCCATCCCACAATGTTGCATACCAAATATCAAAAGATTCTGCCTGCTGGATCTGGAGAAGAAGATTTTTTAATAAATTTGCTTGAAATGCACTAAGTTCAAATTTGGGCTCCTATACTGAGCCCAAATATAAACCCAGGGGGCCGATTTGAACAAACTTGAATCAGATCCACCCCACAATGTTGCTTACCAAATATGAAAAGATTCTGCCTGCTGGATCTGGAGAAGAAGATTTTTTAAGAAATTTGCATGAAATGCAGTAAGTTCAAATTCGAGCTTCTATAGTGAGCCCAAATATGAATCTAGGAAGCCGATTTGAACAAACTTGAATCAGATCCACCCCACAATGTTGCATACCAAATATCAAAAGATTCTGCCTGCTGGATCTGGAGAAGAAGATTTTTTAAGAAATTTGCCTAAATGCACTAAGTTCGAAATCGGGCTCCTATACTGAGCCCAAATATGAACCCAGGGGGCCGATTTGAACAAACTTGAATCAGATCCACCCTACAATGTTGCATACCAAATATTAAAAGATTCTGCCTGCTGGATCTGGAGAAGAAGATTTTTTAAGAAATTTGCCTGAAATGCACTAAGTTCGAAGTCGGGCTCCTATACTCAACCCAAATATGAACCCAGGGGGCCGATTTGAACAAACTTGAATCAGATCCACCCTACAATGTTGCATACCAAATATCAAAAGATTCTGCCTGCTGGATCTGGAGAAGAAGATTTTTTAAGAAATGTGCCTGAAATGTGCTAAGTTCGAAATCGGGCTCCTATACTGAGCCCAAATATTAACCCAGGGAGCCGATTTGAACAAACTTGAATCAGATCCACCCCACAATGTTGCTTACCAAATATGAAAAGATTCTGCCTGCTGGATCTGGAGAAGAAGATTTTTTAAGAAATTTGCCTGAAATGCACTAAGTTCGAATTCGGGCTTCTATAGTAAGCCCAAATATGAATCCAGGGGGCCGATTTGAACAAACTTGAATCAGATCTACCCCGCAACGTTGCATACCAAATATCAAAAGATTCTGCCTGCTGGATCTGGAGAAGAAGATTTTTAAGAAATTTGCCTGAAATGCACTAAGTTCGAATTCGGGCTCCTATAGTGAGCCCAAATATGAATCTAGGGAGCCGATTTGAACAAACTTGAATCAGATCCACCCTACAATGTTGCATGCCAAATATCAAAAGATTCTGCCTGCTGGATCTGGAGAAGAAGATTTTTTAAGAAATTTACCTGAAATGCACTAAGTTCGAAATCGGGCTCCTATACTGAGCCCAAATATGAACCCAGGGGGCCGATTTGAACAAACTTGAATCAGATCCACCCCACAATGTTGCATACCAAATATCAAAAGATTCTGCCTGCTGGATCTGGAGAAGAAGATTTTTTAATGTTTTTCCCATTGCCTACAGTGTTAAAAAGTGTTGACTCAGCACTTTTTCAAAGTCCCGAAACTGTACCCTATGATAAAACCGATGGCAATTTTTTTTACCAATCCTTTCTGTTGGTCCTGAGGAAGCTGCACACCAAATAAAAATTCTCAATGCCGTGCAGTTTTGGAGATATGGGCGTTTTAATTTTTTTCTATTTTTAGCTCCTGTGATTCCCACGGGGCTGCGGGAAATTTTTTTTTTGCATAAATCAAGTACTCATGACCCAATAAGCCCTCACATAAAATTTGGTTCAAATCAGCCTCTCGGTTTGGAAAATAGAAATTCTGGGCGGGGCAAAAAATTTTGACCCTCCCATAACGACGCCAAGTATAGCCCCACAAACTTCTCTTGAACAAATCTGAGTCTACACCCCAAAAGGAAGCTGCACACCATATATCAAGTCTCTGCTACTGCTGGTTCATGAGAAGATTTACAAAGATTTTGGTGCCCCTTGGGGGCGTGGCACCACCCAGGAGGAAGGGCAACTTCATTTGAACAAATCTGAATTGGCATTAGGTGATAAACATTTAGCCAACATTTGAATAAAATTGGGCTAGTGGTTTAGGAGGAGAAGTCGATAATGTAAAGTTAACGCCGGACGGACGACGACGGACGACGGGCAGAAAGTGATTAGTAAAGCTCCCCTTGAGCTTCGCTCAGGTGAGCTAAAAAATTACCCTGTCATATGTGATAGGCAAAAAAAAATTTTTAACATTTCAAGGCCTGACCAATAGCATTCATGGAATTTACAACCTGGAAATTTTGCTTTGGAAATCCCAATGGATTTCCTGTATTTTATCAGTTATTTCAAAGTTGTGAACAATTGGCTGTTTGAATGACATCATGATAGATCTTACTCTAAAAACTGTGCACACACACATGTTTGAAACAATGTAATTTAAGAGGCACTATTATTTTCAAATAAACATAAGGCCACCATTTCCACTTCCGCTACCAAGATAAATACGATGATGCTTGGCAAATCCACTATCATTATCACTTTGAGGCAAGCTATTTAAAGTGTTGTGACATGCTGCTTTTAACACTTCTTGTGGCTAAGTGAGGAGTGTGATAGGCAGTGCAACTGCATGCCTCAGAATCTAAAGAATGAGATGTTTTGCTGTACAATTGTTGTTTAACAGCAAGTCAAGCTGTGTTTCTTGCTTTTTATTAAAATTCTCTGTCTCAGCTGATAGACTTGTATATATTGTGTTCAACAAGATGTAATTGGGATGTAAGGCCAAAAATATGAAATGGTTCAGGCTTCCCGACTGACCATAATTACTGTACACGACCCTAATCATTTTATAAGCATGCAACAACAAAAAAAAGATATTTATTTAAACTGCATAAATGTACTGTGTCAGATAAGACTACCATGCAGATTAAAGACACTGTTCAGAAATGGAAAATTTTCTCTCTGACAAGAACATTTCTTCTGACCTTGCACGTGTTCAGAAGCTTGAAAACTGATTTATTCCTCTGATAACACTGTATTGCTAGTTTCAGAGCAATGTTCAGTGGTTTGATACAGGACTAACAATGATGACAAGTGCTCCAGTTTGACATGATGTGACTCTGGTTGTGGAAAGTGCCATTAAACTCCAATATAAAACAAGTTTTCCCACCATTATAAATCACAGGCAAATCTGTTCATTCCCCACAATGGAAATCTTCAAAAATAGTATCACATTCATAATTTGCTGACTTCTTGGGAAGGTAGTGCATGTAAGAAACATGGGACTTCACCTGTGTTAATTTACCCTCCTTGTTTTGTGTTTGACTTGATTTGACCTTCAATAGTAGAACAAATGATGACCATCAATCTGCATATGCACACATGTTTATGCTTCTGAAAATCCTTAGTTGTAATTTCCAATCAAATACTGATTATCACACATGTTCAGAATGGGAATTACAACTGTCAGAGTATGATTCACCATCAAATTTTGTCCACTTGTTGACATTTGACAAGGTAAAGTGACAGGGCAGTGTGTCAACATTCAACAAAAACATTTTTTAATTCAGGTGTAGGCAGAATGGAATTCAGCTGCACTAACATGTGGTGTACCTATATGCAGGAATCACCTCGGAAAAATAATGAAAACGCATCATTGTTTCATTGTTATTTTCTTTATGTGACAGAATTAAGACTTTGTGATGTTAACACCTGCAACTACTGAAGATAAATAGGGAGTGGGAAATACATAAATTACATTTGAATGACAAAAATTCAGCATTTACAAGAGAAATAACTTTGAGACTGAAAAACAATATATTTATGAAATAATTGGGTGATTCTGGTATATGAAGTGATTCCATTTTACTCCAATTAATTTACACAATATGGTACAATACGTTGTGGATCTGGCAGTGAGATTTCAAGCTTATTTTTACTTGTTTCCACAGAATACACAGAGTTACATCAAATAAATTACATCACAACAGGATGGTGCAGAACATAAGAAGTTGTGTTTGGAGAATTAAAGGTGACATCCTTAGAAGTAGCGATTATTAACATCAGATCCTGAGAAGGCACACAATTTGCACTGTTTATTATCAAATATCTTTGGGGTGTGCACATCGTCATTCGACAAAAGAAGTAACCATTAAGAATTAAAAATAGGTAGTAAGAGCTGGCCTCGAAATAAGTCACAAATGGTCATTCAGGTTATTGCGGGGGGGGGGGGGTTTACGATGATTAAAAAAAATGTAACCTGCAAACAGTTCACAATTGCATTTCACTACTGATGGAACTGAAAAGTTATGACTCCACTGTGCTATTCAAATGTTCAACAAAACTAAATATTTCTCTAGCCTACGCATTTGGACTGGACATACTGGGGTAAACAAAATTATAGGTTTTCCATAACTTTTCCACACCCCTGACATCAAATTTCCATAATCCGAAAGGTCAAATGTTACTCAATATATAATTCTATTTTTCCCTCCCCCACCTCTTGACTGACAACTATTTTAATCCCAAAGTGCCCAATTCTAACTGTGATCACTTTTTACTGCAATAAAACTGAGGCTCAAACATTAAGGCTTCAGGCTTTTAAGTTACATTCTAAGCAGGGCTTGCCTT
Organism: Pictodentalium vernedei; assembly: GCA_031216915.1. Taxonomy (NCBI): domain Eukaryota; kingdom Metazoa; phylum Mollusca; class Scaphopoda; order Dentaliida; family Dentaliidae; genus Pictodentalium; species Pictodentalium vernedei. The sequence continues at coordinate 235,488,300 of CM062295.1, forward strand.
GAGTCGGGGCTGATCAGCCCAGGCCCCGAGATCAGCCCCGAGGAGCACTTGCTGGGGTCTTTTTTTCATGCCCCGATATTTTCCACAAAAAAGCACTAACAATAATGGACAAAATGGAAAATCAGCCCCGAAAAGGCCCCGACCTCAATATGTGGGGCACTTTTTTTAGGCCCCGACCATTTTACTCAAGGCGAGCCCTGTCTAAGTATCCTGGCAGTGCTCAGGCTGCCTATGTGGGCAGTCACTACTTGCCTAGATACAACTGCAAGGCCACCAGATGTACTATATCAAAGGATGGCAACAATGTATACAAACCACTGGGCCTTCAAGGCTAAAAAGCCCCAAACACCACAGACTCAAGTAGTGATTCTTGGTGAACCCTAAAAATTGGGAGTACAAATATTTTTTGAATGGTCACATTGGACTGGAGAAATACCCATCTTACACATATCTGTTCGTTTTCCATAACTTGTCAATCAGTGCACAAACTGTCTGCAACAGACTCACTGAACACGGCATCCGAAGTAGGCATCCATACCATGGACCAATCCTTACCCAACGACATTGAACCGTCAGAATGAAATGGGTACATCAGCGTGTTCGTTGGACTCCGCAGAGTTGGAGCATAGTTCTTTTTAGTGATGAATTATGATTTTGTCTATGGTGCGCTGATGGTAGGGCAAGAGTGTATCGCCGACGAGAATGGTTTTCTGATGCTTGCGTGCAGGAATGCAACTATTTTAGCGGGGGTAGTGTAATGGTTTGGGCAGGAATTTCCTTGCACCATCGAACACAGTTTATCTTCATCAATGGTAATCTGAATGGACAGCGATACAGGAACGAAATTCTTAATGCTGTTCCGTCGTTCAACGCTACCGTCGGATTGCAGTTATTCAAGCAAGACAATACCTGATGTCACGTGGCGCATATCTGTCATGACTTTCTTGAGGAGCAGAGCATTGAACTTCTCCCTGGCCCCCACTTTTGCAAGATTTGTTGCCAATCGAGCATCTTTGGTATCAATTCGACCATCGGGTACAACTTCATGATCTTCAGGTGTTAGGCGATTTACGTAATGTTCTAAGGCAGGAGTGGAACGCAATACCACAGGGTGACATCCAGAGACTTATCAGGTCCATGCACCATCGATGTCTTGCCATCCAAGAGGCAAACGGTGGACATACACGACGCTATTGACTGCATGCGTGAACTTTTCATTTCACCCATGTCTGAATTGCGACGTCCTGACGCGATGCTGGCAACAATAAGAACACGGAATTATGCAAATTCATACAGCTAGACTCGAAATATGAATTTACAATAATTAGTTTGGGATTAAAGTTGATAATATTAAAAAAAATTGCACCTCAAAGTTTATTTTACTTTCTTTTTTGACTCAGTATATATACAGTATCATCATTCTCTTTAGTCAGAGTTGGCCACTGACTGTGACATATGGACAAAGTTTAAAAAATTGGACAGGCTCCTCATTAACTTCTAAAACAGTGATTAAACACTCGATCGACAATTTTTAAACTTTATGGTCTGGCTCCATCACCAGAAAGAGCTTTCTATGACAAATACTACTAACAAGGTGTGACAAAATCTCTTCAATTAATCATTTTTAATGGTAGTTTTAAATGTTGATTGCAAGAACGTTGCACATGCTGTTAGCTCCCTTGTGTTGTGTTGCCTCCTTGTGTGTTATCTCCATTTTTCAAGTATTGTTCTGCATAGATGTCAAATTGTCAATAGCATGGTCTTAATCTTATGCAGCATTATGACATGGTGTTTTGCTTTCCTGTGTTGTTGGGTTTCCCAGTTTAGTTCTTTCAAGATGGATGACATGTCTCCCTGTGACCTTGCCCAATAATTGCTGGTGGTAAATCTAGCTACAGTTGAAGAATACTGTAAAATTGGACATATGAGGATCCAAAAAGCAGTCTCTTTGGTAGCCTTGCAGATTTCTTCTGAAGAATCCCAGCACTTTCTGCCCTTTAGATGTTATGGCATCTACATGTGGGACCCAGCATAATCAGTTGTTGATTGTAACTCCTAGGTGTTTGCTGTTTGTTGTCTCTTCAAGAATGAGGTTATGCAGCTGGTAGTCAGTTTTGATATTTGATTGCTTGTTTGTTGTATGGAAGTTGACACATTTTTCAGGATGGAAAGTCATCTGCCAAACTGATTCCCATTTTTCAAAGCTGTTTTGGTATTTCTGCGGGTACTTGGCATTGTCTTTCTTACATGTCTTCCGGAAAAGAAGGCAGCAATTAGCCAAGTGTTTTTTCAACTTTTTTGTTGGTGATGATGTTTATACAGGGAGGTTACTGATGAAGGATAAAAAGAGTAGCAGCCAAAGGATGGTGCCTTGGCATATGTCACAGATAAGACATCTGCTGACGAGGATTCATGTCCATCGACAACTACTTTTGGGTGCAATGTTTGAGAAAGTCCTGAATTCTGGTGGTGGTCGGTAGGCATATGCCATAGGAAGTTAACTTATGTAAGTGGCATTGATGGGGCACCTTGTCAAAGGCCTTTGCAAAATCCAAACAGATGACATCTGTCTAATCTACTTTGGCCATGTTCTTTGATATGCTGTTGATGGTTGTGAAGAACTGTGTTTCGCAGGATCTTCTAGACCTAAAGCTGTGTTGATAGTCAGAGAGGATGATGTTTTCATCGAAGAGATCCATGATTTAGCTGTAGATGAACTGCTCTATTATTTTGCAAGGCACTGAGGTCAATGACACCGGCCTGTAATTGGATTGTTTTAGTCAGTCTCCTATCTTGTATAATGGTGTCACTAGTACTGGCCTCCACTCCAGGCATCTGGAACTCTGTTGCTTTCTAGTGAAAATTAGAAAATGTGAGTCAAAATTTGTGTCTTTTCAGTTTCTAAGCTGCCTAAATAGTGATGGCTGAATAATAGTGATGGTTAGGATATTTGATTGGAAATAATAATTGTGATGGCATTTTCTCTCTATCTTTCATTGTCCACACTATTAATAATTACTATTTTGGCAGGTGAGAGGATGTCCGACATGTACAGAAAAATTAAAAACAAATATGAGATTCAACCCCGTGAGCACCATTTCATCACAATTCAATGATAGATCATCTTGTTAAAAAATTGAAAAAATTGAAAAAAGAAAATAACCAAGGCTTTAAAGTTTAGTATTACAAGGGCAAGGCAATTTTTGCTATCACTAAAAAGTGTATACCGAGGCCGAGTCTGGAATTGGTATGTACAGAAATCAATTATTCAAATATCCCCTTAATGCCAAGGTGTTGACAAGATATTTTTATCTATATGTCGTATAAACCCATCTTCTTTCGAATAAGTGAAAGAAAATCCAATTTTTTTTCATTTCTCTGACTTATATCGTGAAAAATGTCTTTCAAACACACTAAAAAGTGTATACAGAAAGACTATTTGGTCACGTGATTTGTCACTTATTTTGATCGGCGGTGTTATAAATCTTATATTTTCGGCAAGTTCTGGAAGGAAACAGGTACGAGTTAGACCCGTAAACTTCGGTAGTAATTTTGTTTCGTATATTTCTAACGTGTGTCCAAATTTTAATGTTGTACACAAATTATTTATTGAGTTATTATCGATTGAAGAGTCTGAGGCGAAAATCATCAACAGCCGAGTCCAGGAAGGTGAACATACAGAAATTACTACACTACAAAGTGTATACAGGTGCCGAAGCCGAATCGCCAGAGTTCAAGTTAGGTTGTACACAGTACATGGACGGTGGTTTATTGGTATTTACTTACGCGTGGTGGGTTTGATTGTTTGGCTTACGAGTCATTCCATAGTTTGAAGTCTGCACAAAGGTAAGGAAAATATGTGTACTATTGAATGCTGCCAGTGATAGGGGTGAAAGCTTGAAATATATTCCTATTTTTGAGTTCCCATAAAACTTGATGGGGAATTTTACTACAGATTTGAATGGGAGGAATCTGAACGTAGAGGGGTAGCCACTACGTTCAGATCGCTGAACTAATCACATGGGGTTCACGTTTATGGTGTGTATAGTTGAAATTTATATGTCACTGTTTTACAGATTGGGAAAATATGAGAAAAGAAAACCGAACATCCCAACATACTACGGACCCTATTTTCAATTGAATGTAACTGTACCCAAGTAAAGTCAATCATTTATTATTTGGCCTAACGACACTCGACAGAAACGCTAAAGTTATTAGCAAATGAAGAGAGCATAATGGTAACATGTGTGAAAATATAAGATCGAAATTTAGAAGAATATTTCAGAAAAATGTATGTCTGAGCAAGGGTCCTACTAGAAACCGGAATCGACCGGAACCGACTTTAAAGACCGGAATCGACCGGAATCGACTCATATTTTACTGATTTTTCGCAATGTTTTGTACTTTTACCAATGGCATTCTATCTAATAAGTTTCCACGTGCAAGATTTAGTAAATGTCAAAGGATTTCAGGGTACAGGAAGAGGTTAGCAAAGAGTCTTCCTCGTTTAAAAGTTTTTTTTCTTTTGATCGAAACATTTTCCAAGGGAAGTAACTTGTCGCGTTATTTTGAACTCGATGTTTTATCATGCATGGCCAATACAACTCAAAATTAATTATTGCTCGAGAAGCGAGAATATCAAACTTGAAGCTGACTGAAATGTGTGGGGGGGGGGGGGGGGGGGGGATTGGGAGGGGGTCGGGCATCAAAAACGCAAACTAATCAAGATTAATCAAGATTAAAATTTGCTCAATTTGAATGAGAAATTTAGCGAATCATCATCTTGGTTGGTTCATGATTGTTCAAAAAGAAACCCGCACAGAACTCGACCCTGCGCTCTCTCAGAGAAAACCGTGGGGTGGAAAAGAAGGCCCATAACTGCATGCCCCTCTCCTCCTCTCTGCTGATTCCGGTTTCTAGTAGGACCCTTTAGGACCCACGAAGTTTCTATCGCAGAGGCATGCATTAAAACTTGGGTCATTTGACAAAGTAAGAAGATGCCGCTTTTTCAATTTTAGTTATTTTATTATTTACACATAGATACAAAATTAAAATGAATAACAATTATAACCGGGTGTAGATATATAACATTCTTTCATTCGTTCGTTCGTTCGTTCGTTCTAATTATGTGACATGATAAGTTTCATTCATTCATTCGTTCGATCATTCGTTCAGTCGTTCATTCGTTCCTATATACTGATTATGTGATATGAGAAGTTTTCATTCATTCATTCGTTCAATCCTTCGTTCGTTCCTACTAATTGTGATATAAGAAGTTTCATCCATTCGTTCGTTCATTCCTTCGTTCGTTCCTACGTGCCCTCCCCCCTCCCCCCCCCCCCCCCCCCCGACTTTTTCACTAATTATGGGTACCCTAACAGGATGTATTCTGACATAACGTACACAACTCCTATGGCCACATTGACTGTGGGGGATAGTAATAGTTCTAACAAAATTAGCAATTAACACAATAGTGTCGGCGTCGCTGTCCATTTAAATATATATTGAGATATTGCACATCGCAAGTTCACAACTTGTCATAACAGACTATAGTAATAGTAAAGCTAGTCCAAACTTAGACCCAAATTCCGTAATATAATTTTTTGGTTTTGGTACGTCCTTTGCACGTACCAAACCCCAAAATTAGGCCTATATTACGGAATTTGGATCCAAGTTTGGACTATGGTAAAATGTGTGCATGTATTCCCTTTCCAAAGTTGCACTTAATTTCGTTCCGTATTCACGACATCATCTTGGTGACAAAGTACCCTCCAACCCATGCCCCACCCCATCCTTCACATCGAGCCCCTAAAAATTTATTTTTCAACCTATAACCCTGCGGTCAATTGTGCCCCCCCCCCACACCCCTCCACCCACACACACATACACTTTTTGGAAGCTTCTCATGTCGAGTTCTGTGTGGGTTTCTTTTTGAACAATCATGAACCAACCAAGATGACGATTCGCTCAATTTCTCATTCAAATTGAGCAAATTTTAATCTTAATTAGTTTGCGTTTTGATGCCCGACCCCCTCCCAATCCCCCCCCCCCCCCCCACACACACACACATTTCAGTCAGCTTCAAGTTTGATATTCTCGCTTCTCGAGCAATAATTAATTTTGAGTTGTATTGTCCATGCATGATAAAACATCGAGTCCAAAATGACGTGACAAGTTACTTCCCTTGGAAAATGTTTCGATCAAAAGAAAAAAAAAGCTTTTAAACGAGGAAGACTCTTTGCTAACCTCTTCCTGTGCCCTGAAATCCTTTGACATTTACTAAATCTTGCACGTGGAAACTTATTAGATAGAATGCCATTGGTAAAAGTACAAAACATGGCGAAAAATCAGTAAAATATGAGTCGATTCCGGTCTTTAAAGTCGATTCCGGTTTCTAGTAGCACCGCTGAGCAATCCAAAAATCTGTGTCCGGAAGTAAACTCTAGGTTGAGACAAAAACTTTTTTTGGCGGTTTTGCGTGTCGAAATTTTCTGCCGGCGCACATTCAGTCTTTTATTAAAAAAATCGCTTTTGTCAACAAAAAACAACAATGAACTCACGAAACTTTCAAAGACGACGGGCAACATATAACTTCACAAACCTGGAATCAAATTTTAGTTTGAAAGGCTCTTCAAATTTGATTTTTTTTTAAGGCTCAACATCGCCTGATCCGTTACTGCCTGTGAGTGTGACCCGTTTCTGCCTGAATGACTGTAGTGTAGCACCTATTATTATTATATAATAATATCCACATTGTCATTGACATATAAACATTTGGATGATTTTAGCTAGATTTGTTATGCCATAACTAAATAGATGTGATACTGATTGTTACCTTCATAGATATTTTGGAATATGCGATGGCGTTTTCCTTCACTAACAAAATTCTGGTTGAAGATTTTTTTTCTTTTCTGATGTCAATTCAACGCCATGTTGCATTAGTTTCCATGGAACCAACATTCAAGTTAGCTTTATAAAACACGCTTTTTGATTGGTTATCTGTATATATTTCATCAAATGAAACATATGATAACAATACATATCAACGGCTTGTGTGTAATCCTTTTAAGAGGAGTAATTCTGTTTTCACCGAGGAATGTTTACTCACCAAGGTTATTTGGGCCCCAGTTGATTCGAACTCTTCTCTGATTGAATTATGATTTCCATCGAACCGGGATTTATTATTTTCCACTAAAGGGTGGGATATAATTTAATTTTATCCACAAAATGGAAAGTAGATTTCTGGTAATATAGGCCAAATGATCAATAATGCAACTGTCGAATAAAAAATCGGAAAGAAATGTGAATGTAATATATTACACTTTAAAAACATTCATGCTTTGATAACACTGAATCCAGTTTTTAAGAATGCTCATTTAAAATGATTTAAAACCGCATAGTCCAGAAATCACCACGAATGGTGAATGTAATATATTGCATTTTAAAAACATTCATGCTCTGATAACACTGAATCCAGTTTTTTAAGAATACTCATTTAAAATGATTTAAAACCGCATAGTCCAGAAATCACCACGAATGGATAAGACTCAAACAATTCATCACATCGTTCAGAAGAACTCCGGGAGACCAGAGTCAGAAGAAAAAACTAATGAAAGACTTGAAAAGAAACTCCAAAACAACAGAATGCTGTATGCTTACTCCAACGAATTCACGAATAGACTGCGATTCTTAGCTGAACCACTAACAAAATACAGTAGGCCCGAGGAGAATACTTCACAGACCACAACAATTTCTACATCAATAGTGAATACTACTCACGAAGAGAAAGTCATGATTGTTATGCAGAGCTGTTTATAAGTATTTCTTTTCATTAGTTTTATTTCAGGAAGGTGTAATTATATATTTAGTTTGTATGTGTGTTAGGGAGGATTATAGGGTGAAATGAGGAAGTTTTGGTAATAGGTTTTCCCGAGTTTGAATTTATTTACGCTAGTTACCTTTTTTCGCGTGTTTTATGTTTTTCCGATTTCGGCCATTAGGCCTCATATATATATTATATATGTAAACATGAATGGCAAGTGCTCGACGGGTGTCCAGAGGGAGGTAAGTATGGTGGGAGCAGGAGAAGTCGGCCCATTGCGAACTCGGCCCCGGAGAAGTCGGCCCCTAGGAGAAGTCGACCCAGACAATTTCGGAGAAGTAGGCCCATGAGAGAAGTCGGCCCCACAAACTACAGGAGAAGTCGGCCCCTAGGAGAAGTCGGCCCAGACAATTTCGGAGAAGTCGGCCCATGAGAGAAGTCGGCCCCACAAACTACAGGAGAAGTCGGCCCCTAGGAGAAGTCGGTCCAGACAATTTGAGAGAAGTCGGCCCACGAGAGAAGTCGCCGCCATGAAGTACAAGAGAACTCGGCCCCTAGGAAGTCGACCCAGACAATTTGGGAGAAGTCGGCCCCACAAACTAAAGGTTAACACCCGATGGTTTAGGACATTAGTTTACTGTAAACAGAACTAATTTACAGCAATACACTGATCTATTTCCGTACTTCGCCGTATTGACGATTCAACACTTCATAATTTGAGATATCAGTGAAAATACCAGTACTTAACATTAATTCCTAGAACGCCCACAGGGCTTTCTATGAACTGATGTTACGTAGTGGTATTATCAGCGATAAAAAAAACAAGACTCTAACAACATTATAATAATGATGACAGGTTTGAGGTTTGTCACAAACAGAGCTCATTTGTCTGTTTTTACAACAATAACGCTCCCATTGTACATTTTAAAAAATGTATGTGATCAGAAATGTGTGCAATGTTGTACTGTGCAGACACGAATGTTCGTGGGAGATTTATGCTTCAATTTAAAATGTGGAAAAACATAACGTAAAGGTGAGCAGAGCCTTGATGAAATTCATTCTATAATATTTAAAACAAGGTTTGTCAGGGCTTGGGGTGGATTTACCATGGTACTTTTTATAAGGGTGGGGCCGACTTCTCTCATGGGCCGACTTCTCTTATGGGCCGAGTTCTCCTATGGGTGACTTTGTATGGGGCCGACTTCTCTCATGGGCCGACTTCTCCTATGGGCCGACTTAGTTTTGGGCCGAGTTCTCCTATGGCCCGGCTTTGTTTGGGGCCGACTTCTCTTATGGGCCGACTTCTCTTGTGGGCCGACTTTGTTTTGGGCCGAGTTCTCCTATGGGCCGACTTTGTTTGGGGCCGACTTCTCCTGCATTCAGTATGGTTACTAAAGGAGATCAGGGGGGGGGGGGGGGGGTCGCGGGGTGCAGGTGGTGGAGGTTGAGGATACACAGGCATGCAGACAGTGTAATATGAGGTATGGTGGTGGTCGGTCAATGGACAGTAATGGATGTGTGCCAACTGCAGGGATATTTTATATTTTAAGTGTGTTGGATTCGAGCGAGAAATTGCGGAGCTGAAGGGGAGGTTGGGGAGGGCTGGTGTATCTGGAGTCACACCGTTGAAGGTTACCTATGATGGTGAGGTGAAAGGTGGATGGAAGGTCGTTGTGGACTCAAGGAGGAAACTGGGAGGCAGGAAACGATGGTGAATAACGCTTGATGTGGGGGTGTCCAGTAGGAAAATGCAGAAGGTGGAGTCAGGACAGGGCTGCATAGAGCCAGGAAGCCAGAGTAGGCGTAAGGCTGCCAAGGTTGCTAAGCGGTGTTTAGAGAACAGGTTCAGTGTTTTAGACTCCGATACCCCTGGGGATGATAGTGAGGGGTGGGGGCATTGAGAGGGGAGAGGTGGTTGCTGATGTTAATAGGACAGATGGGGTAAGGAGGACGGTGAAGAGAAAGAGGGGCCAGAGGCATGCAAAACGAGGCGTGTTGCAGATGATATAGGAACTGGGGAAGAAGAAGATGAGTTGTAGCGGGGAGTGGCATTGTACGTGGTTTGTGGTCCTGATAGTTCTAATCGAACAGTCTTGTGTTTTCCTGCGGGCGAAGGTGGTGGATCTGAGGGACCGGATAGATGGTATTGTGGCAGGGTCAGGATCGGATCCGGTAGTGGTGGTCCATGTGGGGACCAACAATACCAGGGAGAGAAGGTCAGTAAGTTTGGTGGAGTCTTACAGAGGTCTAGTCAGCAAACTGCTCAGTAGGAATGCAAGAGTAGTTGTATCCGGGGTCCTTCTTGTCCTATGGGGTGGGGACGAACGGAACTGACGGATTTTGGCGCTAAATGAGGAGTTGGGGGACTACTCTATTGACCTGGGAATACCTTTTATCGACCATTTGGGCACGTTTGGGGACAACGCGAGCATGTACGGGCCTGACGGGCTGCATCTTAGCAGGATGGGGACACGGGTATTGGGGTAAAATTCTTCAGATAGCGGAGCCTTTCTTGGAGAGGAGCGGGATGGGAGGCCAGAGGCAAGTATAGCAAGAGTGGACATAGGTGGGGTGAATACGATTGAGGTGGCAGAATGAGTTTACCAAGGCCAGCGTCAGAAAACAATGGGATCCGTAGATGGAAGCCAATGAATCTCGGCACCCTGAAAGTGGGTTATAGCAACATCCAGGGTCTCCACCGGAAAGTAAGTGAAATTGCAACATTGATCGAGGCAGAGGACTTTGATGTCATGGGCTTAAGCAAGATGTGGTTAAGACACAAGGATCGGGTAGACCAAGTAACGGAGTGCGTGTGGATAGGTGTAGGCGAACGGAAGGCCAGAAAAAGGGGGAGGGGTAGGCATGTACATTGAAGAGGATTTAAAACCGTCGCTGATCACAGACCAGGAAGATGTCAGCACCTCGGCTGAGGTATCGAAAGAAATTGGAAGGGTAAAGATCAATCTAAAAAACAAAAGGATTGCCCTTGGGTTTGTGTACTGTGCGGTGGAGGGAAGCAAACCCGAGTGGAATGACTCGATATACTCAACACTAAGGTCCAATATCACAGAACTAGAAAACAGGGGGCTCGGTATAATTTTGACGGGTGACTTTAATGGACACATAGGTGATAAGGAAGAAGGCATAGAGAGCGGGGACAAGAAAGTCAACAGGAATGGAAGGAAGCTGTTGAACTTCACAAATGAGCTCGGTCTGAAGATTCTGAACAGGGACGCGAGGTGTAAGGGTAAATGGACCTGGGAGAGGAACGACAGAAAATCAATAATCGACTATATCCTCACAGATAATACTTTATGGAGGGATGTGATAGGGGTAGAAGTGGATGGTGAGGGTAAAAGGGAGTTGGATAGTGATCACAACTTGATTACAGTGACGATCAGATCCAAAAACCAAGTGAAAAGCAAAGGAAGCTTTAAGGAGATTTGGGAACTCAAAAAGGATGCTGACTGGGAGAAGTTCGAAGAAAAATTTAAACCAAACCTTGCAACCGCACACAAGGGGGCCAGTGTCCAGAAAATGGCCGACGTCATAGTTGCGAACCTAGTGGAGGCAGGAAAGGAAAGTGTAGGAAAGATTAGGCTGCCAACACGGGAACTTGGGTACAGAGTGAACGAAGCACTGAACAGGGCCATAAAGGGTAGAAAAGCTAAATGAGCTGCATACGGGAGAAGTAGAAAACTCAAGGGGGCGGAAAGCAACGAGGCCACGGTAGCAAAGGAAGAATACCAACAAGCACGAAATAAAGTAAATAATATTAAAGACGATAACCGGAGAGTGCGAAATAGCAGTCTTATTAGGACGATAAGAATGACAGGGGGGGGGGGGGGGGGGGAGGGGTCGAGTTCGAACGTATTTTGGAAATGGGCGAATAAACGTAACAAAGGAAGTAACCCACAGAGTATTAAAATAGATGGCAGAGATACAGACTATCAAGATCAAATCGCATCAGAACTAGTCAAGCACTGAGAAAAGGTAAACGATAAGCGATGGGACATGGGAACCCACCGGAGTGTCCGAACTAGGGCGAGGAAAATCTATCGAACTTCGTGTGCAGCGAAATTAAAACCGAGGAGGTGCGAAAGGTGATCTCAAAATTAAGGAATGGAAAAGCGGCAGGGGTGACGAAATTCATAACGAGTTTCTCAAAAAAGTGGGAGAGGAACTCTGTGAAAGCCTAACTGCCCTATTCAATTTAGCCATATAAAAACAAGAGGTCCCAAAAGAGTGGAGAGAAAGCAAAGTGACATTTATTCACAAAAGGGGCAAAAAACGTTTTGTATAATTATCGAGGGCTCTCTGTCAGTGGCAACGTTGGAAAAGTTTTCTGTAAACTGTATGGAAGATTAGAGGAGGTGATTGATGAGAAGGGTTTTGGGGAGAGATTCAGAATGGCTTCAGGAAGGGAAGGAGAGTCACTGACCATTTTTTCACGCTATCCCAACTGATAGAATCAGCGAAAGCAAAAAAGAAAAATATGTTTATGGCCTTTTTGAATGTTAAAAAGGCATACGATAGAGTATGGAGGGAGGGTATGTGGCGAAAGCTTGAGGCTCTGGGCTTGGGAGGCGGGTTTGTTGGAATTCTGAAAGTACTAAATAAAGATTACAGAGTGAACTTAGCCTGGGTAACATAACAACAAAACGTGTGCATATGGAGATAGGCCTAAAACAGGGGTGTATACTTTCGCCAATTCGTTTTGCATTGTACATCAAAGGTTTAGGAGATGAACTCCTGCATAGCGACGAGGGGTTAGCAGTTGGGGTCGTGAAGATCCCAGGACTATTTTTTGCAGACGATATGGTGCTAGTGTCAGAAAGCGAAGGGGGTGGGGGGGGGGGGGGGGGGGGGGCTAGCGAAAATGCTGGGAATTGTTGGGAAATATGGGAGCAAATGGAGACTCGAACTAAACGAAAACAAAAGCAAAGTTATATCCGTGGGCCGTAAAGTGGACCCTACTCGAAGGTGGAGAGTGGGGGAGTTTTGTATTCCGGAAGGGAGCAGCAAACTTCTTAGTGTAGGAGAGACAGGTGACTGCGAGTATCTGTGGGTAAATATAAACATCACAGAAAGATGCATCTACCGAAACCACACAAATAAATTGATTCCGAAGGGGAGGCGAATCCTTAACCAAATGAAACTTATAGGGAGAAACAGTTTCAATAAGGTTTTCGTGGGGAAAACCATTTGGGAAATGGTGGGTCTGCCAAGTGTAACATATGGTACGGAAGTGGTACCCCTAAACCAATCGGCTGTAAAGAGCTTGGAAATCCTGCAGAACGATGCAGGCCGATGGATAATGGGGTCGAGTAATGCCGCAGCACTAGAAGCAATCAGGGGTGAGTTTGGGTGGATGAGGATCAAGGACAGGATTGACCTGTTGAAACTCGGTTATCTTAATTATTTGGTAACTCTCCCCGACCCCCAATGGTGTAAAGTAATGTTCCAGAATATTTTCAACTCAACTGTCAAGACAGGGTGGATGATCCAAGTGAGGGAGCTAATAGAGAACTACTCATTGGAGATCTCGGACCTAGACGCAGGTGCAACCCAGGGGAAAAATCGCTAGAGAAAGGGTCATGGAGGATGGTAACTTTAATTGGCGAGAGGGGGTCAAATCAACGAGGTCTTTGGGTGACCTGCGTGAGAAAGAGAAGCCTGGTTTTGAAGACTACCTCGATGGCACCTTTGGGGGTCACTGTTGTTCAAGCTGAGGTCGCGGTCCCTGGAGTTGAGGGGAAAATTGGGAAAAACAGTGAAAAGGAGTGCCAGATGTATAATTTGGGCGTGGTGGAGACCCTGGAACATTTTCTTCTAGAATGCCCAAAATACTTCCCCATTAGACTCCCAGTGAATATTATTCTAAAAGAATAATATTCACTGGGAGTCTAATGGGGAAGTGGGATGGGAGAATGAAGGACATGTGGTTAGTGAGTGACTCAAAGGAGAGGGTTAATATGCTAATCGGAGAGATTGGGAAGAATGGGGCGAGGGATGTCATCAAGCAGTTCGTCTCCGAGTGTTGGGAGGAGAGAAGAAGCGTGGGAATAGAGAGGCAGTTGGGAGCACAGGGGTAACCAAGGCCTTCTCGCTCGAGAACCGCGACAAATCAGTGGCTGGCCGAAGTGTTATTATTATTGTTACTTCCCTCGAACTGCATAAGTTAATCCTTTTCTTTCTTCCTTTTAATAAATTTAAAAAAGGGGTGCTACACAGTTATGGGGAGTCAGCCTTCACCATCCCCAGAGGCGTCACGAAGATAGCCGATTGAACCCCTTGATGATGCAGATAGAATAATGTATTAATTGGGACGGGGGGGGGGGGGGGGTGATTACAGTCGCTACAAGTCAGTTTTACATCCCCTCCAATCGGCTATCTTCGTGACGCCTCCAGGACGACAATTCAAGTACGTCCAGGTAGAACCCATTGATCTTAATTTTAGTTCAAACAGAGCTTTGTAGGAAATCACTGAAATCAAATCTTCTGCCACAAACAATAGATTGAACATTTTTTTTTTCGATACTATAAATGCATGTGCCATGTTCCCCATCATTCCAAAAATGGAGCTTGACTCAGACCTATGTGTTTTTGTGCCGGGCGATGTGGAGAAAGACAACATTGTCTTCAATGTGATCAATGCTTGTGCTGGCTACATCGTATATGCAACAATGACATAACACAAGCTTTTTACCTGTCCTACAAAACACAAAGAAGAACCAAGAAGTAAACAAAATAAAGATACAATACAATTTTAAATGCCCTATTTACTTACAGGGGTGTACTGAACTATGAACTCCACATTTAATGACATTTTATGAAAAAAGTAAGCACTGCAGCTTGGTTTATTATTGACAGTGTTATTGAAAGTTGGAAGAAAATAATAATAAAAAATAAGTGGTAATCACAGACACTGCAAGCAGTAGTCACAGACACTTCAAGAAGGCAACCAGGGATGTTGCAAAAAATAAATAAATAAAATAAGCAGTCGTCACCGACACTGCAAGAAAGCAAAATAATAATAATAAAAATGAGCTGTAGTCATGCACAGACACTGCAAGCAGTAGTCACAAACACTGCAAGAAAGCAACCATAGCAGTCGTAAAAAAAAGTTGCAACGAATAATAATAATAAACAAAGTGCAACGCCACCGGTATCCCCCGCCACTGGGGTTTCTAAGTCGAAAAAGTCCCATATAACTAGAAAAAAGGACAAAACCTGTTATTTGTGAATATTATCACAGGGTTGTTATTTTAAGTTTATTCTAAATTTTTAAAATAAGTAAACAATTCGAGTTATTTAGAATGAATGAAAGAAAGGAACTTTTTAATAATCAGTGTGAGTAAACTGGGTAAGCTCATTAATTTAATTAAGTTCGTATTCGGAAAGTGTTCTTTGTTCAGTCGCTGTCATGCAGGGACTTTGTAAACAATGCATTCCAAATTAGAACTCATTGAAAAGTCAGTTCATGTCACTGCAAGTCATCAAAGCCGTCTTTTGTAAATTAGCACCTTTGCCCAAATCAAGTCTTTGATAGGTGATGCGCGCGTCTATATAAGACCCCTCGAGTTTACCTCAGGACAGACTCGCTAGGATGGGATAATCGTTAGTTCACGCGGTGTAGTAAAGAGTTAATGTATTTGTGTGGTTCCGGTAAGCCGTCATTTGGACGACAGGATTCCCGATCTGATGATTTGCATCGAGGGGAGACGCCGAAGAAGAATCGATGAGTATATGTAGTATTTAGTTTATAGTATTTAGTTGTGATAACACGTCGTAGTTACATAGTTATTAGTTAACAGTTTTAAGTGTATTAGTGAATCTGTGTTATTAGATGATCAGTTGTTATTATTGCGAGTTAGAAGCACTATTAGCAGGAATTGTAGGTGATAAGATATTCTAAAGGGTGAAATTTAGTATTAAAGGTAATTCCCCATAATGTGGTAGGCGCAACAGGATAAATGCGCGCATGAGCGGTTGAGTGAAAGATCTCGTGATTTCTTACCAGTAGTCGCAGCTTCGACCTTTCTCTACGAATATAAATTTGGGAAACAATTTAATTTCAGATGATATTTTAGTACTTGTTTTCGGTGGAATTCAGTGACTAGTCACAAAACTCATTTCAGTAGTGTTGAGATTATTTATTTAGGATTTGTTGGCTATTTGTAAATAAGAGTATAGAAGATTTATATATAAAAACTGTTGGTTTGTTAATAGCTTTATCTTATTAATGAAGAAGCCCTGAGTACCCTAGGAATTGATGGAACCTCAGCCCCGCCAAGAAATTAGCCCATGCTAGTTCATTACCGTTGAAAGCAATTGATTAAAGCGCGGCGCTACTCTGTGGTTTGTGAATAAGCAATTGCGATTTACAAAAGTGAGCTAATGAAAATCCCCTGTCCCCGGTAAAAGAGTATCTTAGGTCCCCGGCAAAGTTGATCAACCCCAGCCTTGGCCCTCCGTTGACAAGCGCCCTCTGGCAAATAAATATTCACTCTCTCCGAGACGTTGCCACGGCGGCGTTCCAGGGGACGGTAATTTCTATTTATCAGAAAGTGCTAACACCTGTGTAGACACCTGAGTGAGTGATTCCCCAGTGGAAGTAACGCGTGGTTCCACTTTGCAGGCGGACCGTTTGGTCATATTTGGTGGAGAATCCGAATTAGTTCATCTATTTAGCTTGAACCTTTCCCAGTACTCTCACTAGACTGACAATGGGTTCCACAGAAGCTTTCCGAGAGATGTTTGATTACATTCGTGAAATTAAGGAGAAAGTCATTCAGCAAAATGCAATTCGAGCTGCCCAGACCTCACGTAACTCTGACCCACATGAACACTGGAATGGCTGTGGCCAGCGCCAACTACACACTGAAAGAGATTTCTCAAGACGTCGGGAGTATCGCCCGTTTATAGGTAAGAGGCGACAATTTCCCTTGTGCCATAGATGTGGAAGACATTACCATAACTCATCAACTTGTCCCGCTAGAAATTATAGATGTAACACGTGTAAGCGCATTGGCCATGTCAGTTCAACATGCAGATTTAATGCGATACCTGTACTAAGCACCTCAGTTAGTACGGAAATGGATGGAAATAAAGTCGACGTTAGGTTGGAAAATCTCTATACTAGAATTCCTGCACTGGTTGATACGGGAGCCAGTCGCTCCTGTATATCAAAAGAAATCTTAGAGTCCGTTCGCTTGTGGGGCAAAATTGAAATTCTTCCTCCTAGTATTAAACTCATAGCGGGTGTAGACGGCAATTTACTGAAGGTTTTAGGAGAAACAAATTTACATTTATCCCTGGGTAGGCTAGATATGACTCAAACTTTTTTAATTTTGGAAAAAATGCCAGCAAATATTATTTTAGGTATGGACTTTTTAACTGAAAACAAGGCTAATATTGACCTAGGTCAGAGAACTCTTATACTGCAGAATGGTATGACACACGCTCCAATAAACAATATCGAAGAACAACCTAATTGTGCAAATAATGTAACAGTGCTAGAGGACGTAACTTTGGAACCCCGAAGTGAGACTATTATACCGGTACGTGTGGGTTTTGATAGAATTACTTCGCGTGTAGGTATTATCGAACCGGATTCAAATTTAGTTAGTCACAAGAACATTTTGGCTGCACGTACGCTTGTAGAAGTGGTTAACAATAGGGCTGTTTCTAAAGTTCTTAACCCCACCAATTCCTATGTTAGGCTCACATCTTCACAGGTTATCGGTTGTTTTTACCCCATCCGTCCTGATGATATTCTGCATTCAGTTGAAAAAAGCGATGTTAGTGCCAAAGCGACGGTGAATTACATTGGTCATGATGGTTCCAACAATTATGACAATTACTTTGCCGAAGCCGAGTCGCTTGGCATCGATTTATCCCACTCTGATTTGTCAAGTCTTCAGAAACAGGAACTTTTGGTGCTAATAGGTCAGAATAGGGATTGCTTCGCTAAGGATTTGTCCGAACTTGGAATGTCTCGCATATATAGCCATAAAATCGATACAGGTGATGCGACCCCAGTGAGACGTCGGTTTTATAGGGCTTCACCAGCAATGAAGGAAGAGATTAGCAGACAAATTGACGAACTTGAAGAACATGGCATTATTGAGCCTTCAGTCTCGGAATGGATATCCCCTGTTGTTATGGTTAGGAAAAAGGACAATTCGTTTAGGTTCACTGTAGATTACAGGCAACTGAATGCCTTGACAAAGCCCATTTCATTTCCTTTGCCCAGGTTGGAGGACGTTTTCGACACTCTTGGAAAATCAAGGTCTACGATATTCTCTTGTCTTGATATGTTCTCAGGATATTTCCAAATTGATTTAGACCAGGATTCCAGACACAAAACCGCTTTTGTCACCCACAGGGGAGTTCATCAATTTAAAAGACTTCCCATGGGCTTGATGAATAGCGCTTCAAGTTTCCAGTTGGTCATGGCTGAAGTCCTTCGAGATTTACAATGGCACTCATGTTTGTGTTACGTAGACGACCTCCTCGTGTTTTCTAGGTCTTTTGAGGAACACCTCCAGCACTTGTCACAATTGTTTGAGGCCTTGCGTAGAGCAAATCTAAAGTTGAAGCCTTCTAAGTGTGATTTCGCTGCAAAGGAAATACGCTATTTGGGGCACGTTCTTTCTAAAGATGGTATTTCTGTTGATACTTCGAAAACGGACGCTGTGTCCTCGTTCCCCCGTCCAAAAAACCTCAAAGATGTTCGTGCTTTCCTTGGTCTCTGTAACTATTATCGACGTTTCGTGTTCAATTTTTCGAAAAAAGCAGCACCTCTCAATAATCTTCTCAAAAAGAATGTACCATTTCAGTGGGATGCAGAATGTGAGAAGTCCTTTAACACCATGAAAGAGGCCCTGACAAAACCTCCAATTTTGGCTTTCCCAGATTTTGATAAAGAATTTTTTCTATATACAGACGCGTCAGGATATTCAATAGGTTATATCTTAGGTCAGTTGGATGAAAATGGTAAGGAAGTGGTTGTCTCATATGGAGGCAGGTCTCTTTCTGAAGCAGAACAAAAATTTGGTATTTCAGAACGCGAATGTCTCGCAATAGTTGAAGGTATTAAACACTATCATGTTTATTTAGCGAATGGTAAGTTTACCGTAATCACCGATCATGTTGCTAATTCATATTTACGACACCTTAAACAATGTAGCGGCAGATTAGGCCGCTGGTCGCTAAAATTACAAGGGTATAATTTTGAAATCGTCCATAAAGCAGGTAGAAAGCATTTGAACGCGGATGCGCTATCGCGACGTGAATATCCACAAATTACAAAACCGGCAATAAACGATACTGCCCAGGCCACCGTGATAGCCACAAACAACGCTAAAGAACACGCGGCGTCTCAAACACAAACCGAAGAGGTAATACAACAGTGTGACCCAATAGATTCTATTACGCGCGTCGCAGCCGTCTCCGAGGCTGACGTTAAAAATAAACAAAGATCGGATCCGGACGTAAATGTTTTTATCGAATATTTAGAAGACAGAATATTACCCGAAGACGATAAAGACGCTAGAAGAGTCATTTTGGAAGCAAATGACTACATTTTGGAAGATGGAATCCTGTATCATCTCTACTACCCAAAAGGTAAGGGCCATAGAATAGACCGTTTAATTAAATAGCTCGTGGTGCCACTCAGTTTGAGGAATGATGTGCTATTGTCATATCATGACTCACTGCTGGGTGGACACCAAGGTATTGATAGAACTTATCAGTCCATTCGATTCAAGTATTTTTGGCAACACTTATTTTCTGACATTCAATATTATGTAAAATCATGTCTCCAGTGTCAGAAAAACAAGGATGCGACCCACCACCGTCCAGCGCCTCTAAAACCGTTACCTGTCGAAGCGCCATTTAGCCGTCTCCATATTGACATTTTAGGACCCCTCAAGACCTCTCCGAATGGATATAAATATATTTTGTTAATTGTTGATGCTTTCACAAAATGGCCCGAGGCATTCCCCTTAAAAACAATGGAAGCATCGGAAATAGCTAAAATTCTATATTCAGAAATTATTTGTAGGTACGGGGCCCCCAAAACACTATTGTCAGACAGAGGACAAAATTTCATGTCAAAACTTATCAAAGAACTTTGTAAACTTTTTCAGATTACGAAACTGGAGACAAGCAGTTACCATCCACAGACAAATGCTGCGTGTGAAAGGATGAACTCGACAATAACAAAAACACTCCGAATGTATTGCGATGTGAAACAAGAAAATTGGCCGGATCTTTTACCAAGTGTGCTGTTCGCGTATAGGGCAACACCCTGCACAGAGTCAACGCAGATGAGTCCTTTTCGTGTTTTATTCGGACAAGATTGCCAGTTACCGATAGATACGGAGCTTATTCCAACTAACAACATCGGAACCGAAGCCTATAAACATCTAGACGCCATACAGAAAAGCTTCAAAGTCACCAGAGAAATAGTAAAACAAAATATTAAAGACGCCCAGCTTAAGTATAAACAACAGCATGACAAAAAGGCAAAGCCCCCAAGATTCTCGACAGGTGACAAAGTATGGTTATATAACAACAAAACCCCTGTTGGGCTTTCACGGAAGCTGTGCCAACGTTGGACAGGACCATACTATATCACGCACGACAGCAATCCAACATACACTGTCCGCAGATGTTCGGACGATATTCAACTCAAGTCACCAGTACACGCGAACCGTCTCAAGCCGTTCACCAACCCTAAGGATCGTCCGACCACTACACTCGAAGAGCAAACGGCTCAGGAAACAGGAGCTCCAGATACAGAACCCGATATCGCGTCGAATCCCCGCCCGGAAGATAAAAACCAGACTCCCGCAGACGAAGACACCGAGAAAAACGAAGAAGACACCTATTTTGTAGATAGGATCCTAGCGTGCAAGAAACTTCACGGTCGGAAACATTATAAAATTAAGTGGCAGGGATCTAAAGAAACTACATGGGAACCGAGAGAAAATGTACCGGAAGAGTTAATCCAAGAATTCCACATTTCAAAGACCGCAAAAGGAAAAAGAAGAAAAAGAAAACTGAAAACAAGCGTCAACACAATATCAGATTCCATCAGCATCCCAGACTTAGACGAGTGGGAGATATTGTGAGTACAAAACTAAGTATTCAAAGCATTTGTTAACTTATTAAAAAAATAAATACCTAAATAAAATAAAATAATATAAGTCCCGTTATTTAATTCGTCATATAATACATATGTAATTTACGGTTAGTATGAGTTTCTTGGTGAGTACCGCTTGACGGATACGCCACCACTTTGTTGGGTGAAGCGTTGTTTTTTTTTTTCCTGATTTAATGTTGTCTCGTTATTATTACCCCGTAAAACTCGCGTTCTCTCGTGTACTCCACGTATTCCGCTTACGCGCTCCACGGCACAATCGATGCTGTGTAAAGAGGTTAAAACAGAAAAAAAGCATTTGCCAGTTGAAGGGTAACTGTCTGGCTTAAAAAGTAATACAAGTTTCATTGGGTATTAAAATTACAGGTGTTTAAAGGGCAAAATGAAAATTCAATAAGGATAGTTATTAAAATTATGATAATACTTTAGAGGGGCCACCCGCAAGACGGACCCCTACCTTAAAATAATAATAATAATAATAATAATAATAATAATAATAATAATCATAATAATAATAATCATAATTATAATAATAATAATAATAATAATAATAATAATAATAATAATAACATTGTGTGATCTGAATGCAATCTTGCCACTTGCATTCAAATTGCGCAAAATATCCAACGGAGATCTGTGGCAAGGCTCTTCGCTTGGATATAAAGACTGGTTGATTAGTTCCTGATTGGTTATTTGTGATGTTTTTCAAAGTAGCTCTTTGTTTATTTTTTTATTTTTTTTTCAAGTTGCTCCTTGTTCAATGCAATGTTTGTTCTTTTTTTTTCTACAGGTTAACCAGAGCGCTGCGTCTAATTTGTTTCTTCTTTCAGGGCAACATTATACAAGTTTTTTTTTCAGAACGCGTAAACTCAATTTTTGTCTAGTTTATATTTTCAGGTTGCAAATGGAGATGGTAAAATGGTACTATACAGAGAACACAGACATCACAAACGAAGGACACACAACAGGAAACCAAATTATACACAACGACAAGCCTGAAGAGAAAGAGTAAACCCCAGGAATAACGCTACATCGAGATGAGGAAAAGAACTAGACCTAACAATAAATTAACAACAAACGGACATGAAGCACGCGGACAACAGCTTTGGATCAGCACAGAAACTAAATTTGGAATTCATTCGGAAAAGGACTACGTGACATTCAACATTCATACTCAACGTCTAACGATTTTGGCGACACAATTCATTTTATATGCATCGGACAGTATCGAATTATCAACATCAACATAGTATCACAAACGCGCTCGGACACTTTCAACCTCAATATATTCAATTACAAGGAAGAAAAGATCACAGAAGAAGAAACAAATAGACACTCCATTAGTTTTCAAAATTATTGTATTTTATCTTTCATGCATTCATTTCATTTTATCATGTTTTACCTTTTTCAAGTTTGCCAAATGAGATATTCGTCGAAAAAGCGGAGCTTTTTAATTTAGAGGGAGGCATATATCACAGGGTTGTTATTTTAAGTTTATTCTAAATTTTTAAAATAAGTAAACAATTCGAGTTATTTAGAATGAATGAAAGAAAGGAACTTTTTAATAATCAGTGTGAGTAAACTGGGTAAGCTCATTAATTTAATTAAGTTCGTATTCGGAAAGTGTTCTTTGTTCAGTCGCTGTCATGCAGGGACTGTGTAAACAATGCATTCCAAATTAGAACTTATTGAAAAGTCAGTTCATGTCACTGCAAGTCATCAAAGCCGTCTTTTGTAAATTAGCACCTTTGCCCAAATCAAGTCTTTGATAGGTGATGCGCGCGTCTATATAAGACCCCTCGAGTTTACCTCAGGACAGACTCGCTAGGATGGGATAATCGTTAGTTCACGCGGTGTAGTAAAGAGTTAATGTATTTGTGTGGTTCCGGTAAGCCGTCATTTGGACGACAGGATTCCCGATCTGATGATGTGCATCGAGGGGAGACGCCGAAGAAGAATCGATGAGTATATGTAGTATTTAGTTTATAGTATTTAGTTGTGATAACACGTCGTAGTTACATAGTTATTAGTTAACAGTTTTAAGTGTATTAGTGAATCTGTGTTATTAGATGATCAGTTGTTATTATTGCGAGTTAGAAGCACTATTAGCAGGAATTGTAGGTGATAAGATATTCTAAAGGGTGAAATTTAGTATTAAAGGTAATTCCCCATAATGTGGTAGGCGCAACAGGATAAATGCGCGCATGAGCGGTTGAGTGAAAGATCTCGTGATTTCTTACCAGTAGTCGCAGCTTCGACCTTTCTCTACGAATATAAATTTGGGAAACAATTTAATTTCAGATGATATTTTAGTACTTGTTTTCGGTGGAATTCAGTGACTAGTCACAAAACTCATTTCAGTAGTGTTGAGATTATTTATTTAGGATTTGTTGGCTATTTGTAAATAAGAGTATAGAAGATTTATATATAAAAACTGTTGGTTTGTTAATAGCTTTATCTTATTAATGAAGAAGCCCTGAGTACCCTAGGAATTGATGGAACCTCAGCCCCGCCAAGAAATTAGCCCATGCTAGTTCATTACCGTTGAAAGCAATTGATTAAAGCGCGGCGCTACTCTGTGGTTTGTGAATAAGCAATTGCGATTTACAAAAGTGAGCTAATGAAAATCCCCTGTCCCCGGTAAAAGAGTATCTTAGGTCCCCGGCAAAGTTGATCAACCCCAGCCTTGGCCCTCCGTTGACAAGCGCCCTCTGGCAAATAAATATTCACTCTCTCCGAGACGTTGCCACGACGGCGTTCCAGGGGACGGTAATTTCTATTTATCAGAAAGTGCTAACACCTGTGTAGACACCTGAGTGAGTGATTCCCCAGTGGAAGTAACGCGTGGTTCCACTTTGCAGGCGGACCGTTTGGTCATAATATCCCCATGGTGGTCCATCAGCATGCCAACAATCATTTAAATCCAACTTTCACTGACTGAGATATGAAGGTGCAAAGTTGTTACAGACGGACAAACAGAGGGACTAATGGACGAACGGACGGAACCCATTTCTATATCTCCCACAAAACTTCGACCCTGAGTCGATTCGGCCTGACAACTAGTGGGACAACTGGGTTTGATGCAGATAATAATAATAATAATAAATCTCAGGCCTTCCGCTGATTTGTCACGGTCCTCAAACGAGGAGGCCTACATTAACCCAGTGCCCCGCCCGCCGGAGTATCCCCCACACTCTCCCTCCTAATCTCCCAGCATTCAAACACAAACTGTTTCAAAATTCCCCGCATTGGCGCCTACTCGATCTTCCCCACTATAAAATTTACTTTTCCTCATGTCAATCTTCAAGCACCTTTTCCCTTATGAAGCTCCTCCCCTGCTGTAGCCCCCTTCTAGATCTTCAGTCTAGAGAGTGAGATACAGTTAACAAATTTTCAAGCTTTATTATATTTGATTTCACGATTTTTGTCATTTCAGTAAATTACAATAAAAAATTAAATTAAAATGAAAAACAAACAATGATGCAAAATTGCAAATGAAATGAAAATACAAATTAAAATATGCGCATGAAGTATAGTTGTGTGGAAAATAATCATGATTTTTTTTAGTGTAATCTTTGACAAAAAAATCACCCCCAAAAAATTGAGAATAGGTGATGCAGGTCTGTTTCCGACTACGGGTAAGATTCCAATTATTGGACAGCACAAGACAGGGACAGCTGGCACCATTAACTGAACACTATACAGCGTCCACTTACAAAAATATCAAGACAGGATGGATGGTCCAAGTGAGGGAACTAATAGAGAACTACTCATTGGAGATCTCGGACCTAGACGTTGGGGCAAACCAGGGTAAAAAGATTGTCAGAGAAAGGATCACGGAGGATGGTAACCTCAATTGGCGAGAGGGGTCAAATGAAAGAGATCTTTGGGTGGCCTGCGTGATAAAGAGAAGTCTGGTTTTGAAGAGTACCTTGATGGCACCTTTGGGGGTCACTGTTGTTCAAGCTGAGGTCGAGGTCCCTGGAGCTGAGGGGGGAAATTGGGATAACAGTGAAAAGGAGTGCCAGATGTGTAATTTGGGCGTGGTGGAGACCCTGGAACACTTTCTTCTAGAATGCCCAAAATACCAGTCTTTTTAAAAGAATAAGATTCACTGGGAGTATAATGGGGAAGTGGGATGGGAGAATGAAGGACATGTGGTTAGTGGGAGACTCAAAGGAGAGGGTTAATATGCTAATCGGAGAGATTGGGAGAATGGGGCAAGGGATGTCATCAAACAGTTCGTCTCCGAATGTTGGGAGGAGAGAAGAACCATGGGAGTGGGATTTGGGGGGGGGGGGGGGCGGTTGGGAGTGCAGGGGTAACAAAGGTCTTCTCATCCGAGAACCGCGACAAATCAGCGGCCGGCCATAGTGTTATTATTATTATATAGGTGACGCAGGTCTGTTTCGATGACATGCAAGATTCCAATTATGGGACAATCTAAGACACTGATAGCTGGCACCATTAATTGGACACTATACAGTGTCCACTTACGAAAAGAAGTGAGTATCGATATAGGTGACAAAAGAACAGACAATTTTAAACCAGCCTAGTCTATGACTTGCAGGTCCACAGCCCTGGTGAATGGAGATGGGAATTGAGTTTTTTATTATGTGAAATAAAAAGGCAAGGTCCAAATGAGCCGGAGGTCCGAAAAAGCCAAGGTTCGAATAAGCCAAGGTCCGAAAGAGCCAAGGCCCGAATAAGCGGGATACCGAAAAACAAGCTTAGACCAGCCAAAGTCTATGGTGATGGGAATCTCGTATTCACACCGAGAAGAGAGGTGGTCAAGAATTGGATAAAAAAAAGAAAAAAAGATTAGGAGTCCTTATTTTTCTTCACTCTTGGATCCAGCCGGCAAAAGGGACCTTCATCACTATCATCGCTCGAGATTCACACTATATTATGATACAACAGAGTATTACTGTGGATATATATATTTATTTACTTATTCATTTATTTTTAAGTAATTAATTTACTTATTTATTTAGTTAAGGTGATTTCTTTATATGTAAGATTGTGTTACTGGCACTTTTGCACAGCTTTTGCACACGAAAAAATTGTAAAGCACTGTCATGTATAGGTAAGGCGTTAGAATAGGCCTAGACTGTTCGCCAACCCTTTTCTCATACAAGAAATAAAACTTTATTAAAAAATGAGGTGTTTTACTCGTGTAAGTTGTTTTCTATTTTTCTTTAAAAAAAAAACAAAGCAATGTTTTACTCCATTTACTTCGTCGGTCCTAATGAATGAAAAGTTTCTGCGCGCCGAAGGCACACAGAGACGATGTAGGATTGAAATCCCTTGCGACCCGAATAACTTTATTTGCTTTATAGCTTTATTTGCTTATAAATCCACGAGAGTCGGAAGTGAGAGCCAATAATTTTATTAAGTTTGAGTGTGCGACTGGCAGTAGGGTAGTGGGTTGAGATCCCCGAGAACCTCGAACTGGAAGATGGCTTCGTCGGTCCTGCAAGTACTGAGTTGATTAAAACAATGTTTTCACTTCCCACTTTAGTAAATCGCCTCCAAACAAAATTCGTATAACAACCACAGTCAGTACTCAGAGAGTGAATTGTGAAAAATAAACATATAGTTTTGTTTAAATGATGAATGAATGAACGGTACGATGTGGAATTTACCAATCCCTTGCGACCCGGTTAACCTTATTTTATTTCACTTGGATCACACAGGCCTAGCTTCCTATTGCCTAAAATGGGGTCTGAGGTGGTATGCACGCGGTTAGAATTTCCGGCAGATTACGTTGGAGTGATATATTGTCAAGAGAGTGGGCTTTATTCGGTTCCAGCTTGGCGATGGTAGAGGTTTGATTTCCACCATGGTGGCGAGTCAGAATATAATTTTGTGCGATGGCAAATTTAAGGGAAGAAGAGAAAAGAAAAACAAACAGCAACGCCGGTTTGGTAGCGGCCCCGGTATATGACCATAGCGGTTACAAAAAAGGAGTGGAGAACACAGGCCTAGCTTCCTATTGCCTAAAATGGTGTCTGAGGTGGTATGCACGCGGTTAGAATTCCCGGCAGATTATGTTGGAGTGATATATTGTCAATAATCAATTCCTCAATGCCATTAAGACTATTAGAGAGTGGGCTTTATTCGGTTCCAGCTTGGCGATGGTAGAGGTTTGATTTCCACCGTGGTGGCGAGTCAGAATATAATTTTGTGCGATGGCAAATTTAAGGGACGAAGAGAAAAGAAAACAAACAGCAACGCCGGTTTGGTAGCGGCCCCGGTATATGACCATAGCGGTTACAAAAAAGGAGTGGAGAAAGCTCCAGCAGTTTAGTTTGAAAAACCGGGTGTCATCCATCAAGCTTTCTGAGAGATAGGATGCCGTATGTGATTATGAGGTACCTGGTTATCCTTCGGGAATTCCAAATGACCCCGCCCCCCCCCCCCCAAAAAAAAAAACCTAAATAAATAACAAAAAAGCCCTTAAAAGGGCTGTTTGCTGGCAAGATTGTTTCAATCATTGCCTTGGTCTTATTTAGGTTTTCTGCACATCTTTGCATGAGGATTGTTTCAATCCCTCATAGCTTGTCATTCAGTTTTGGTCGTGTGTCTGATGAGATAGAGGAGGTAGAAAAGATAGAGAGCTGAAAATTAGAGCAATTCGGTTTTTAATTTACGACTGTTCCGTCCGTGACGACCAGTGACATCTGGATGGGGAAGCCAGCATTATTTCCCCGAAATTGATAACTCGGGGAGGGGAGACCCGGCAGCAGGTGGAGATTTTCCTCGCTGTTTGCAACTCCCACTGGTAACAGAGGCAAGCTTTCGTGCGTATGTTGTCACTCGCAGCTAGTTCTGAATTTTTGTCACCGAGTGTCTGGCTCACCCCATCGCAATGATGTAATCTTTAACCCTTTCGATGGATGCGCCCCAAATTATTTAGTTTTCCTATATAGTGCTGGCAGTTTTGTTTAAATGAACTCTGATTAAAACTTTAAACTCTGATTAAAACTTTATTTAATTAAATATGTCCAAAAGAAGAAGTGCGCCCCTGGAGAAATACTATCTCGGGCGACACACTCTCACTAATCAAAACCAAACGGAAAGCTCTTCGCGCTCTTAAAACCGAAACTGATCCCATTAAGAAAGCTGACCTAAAAAAAAAACATACAACCGCCTTCATGGCGAGGTTAAGAAAGCCCTCCAAGATGAAAAACAAGCCAACTGGGAAAAGGCAACAGCCAACATAAACGGAGTTCAGGATGCTAAACAATTCTGGGACTCTTTCAAAACCCTAACTGGGCAAAAAAAACCCAAAAAAACAAAGGCCGTAAAGCCGCAGCCAAACCCCTTAAAGGGGAAGACGGTTCCTTCACGCGCACTGACAAAGACAAGGCCGACACCTTTGCCGACCTCCTTAGAAAAACGCATCGCCCATATCAAGGTCCGGGCAACGATGACACCATCATAAACGCCATTGATGACTTCATCAAAGAACACCCGGATATCTACCGTGACCCCAAATTCGATAATGAGCCAGAAGATGAGGATGACGATGACCTCGTCACCCCCATCACCAATGACGAAATCATCAACATCATAAAATGAAAGTGTCAATGACACTGTAGCTCAACTTGTTAAGACATGTACATGTATAGTGTGTGACACAGCAATGACAAACATCTAGGTAATGACCTGATAACAAAGGTACATATAAAGTATTGTACATAAATACTAACCGTAGCCTGTAACAAATGTATAGATAAAGTATTGTAAAGGTGGGTGACAGTCAGATGCTAAACTAGAAAAGAAATCTTTGAGTCCCAGAGTGGGTCTGACTGAACCCAAAATATTTGTTCTCATAGCACAGTGATAACAAAGGCACCCAAAACACACTCGTTCCTATTCCAAGATGAAAACAAAAGTACCCAAGAAGTTTCGTGAAGATCAGTTCATGAATACGAGCTGTATAGAAGTTGTGACAAAAAAACTGATTGGACCTAATTTCGGTACAAAATGGCCACTGGCAGCCATCTTGAATTTTGGACCGCACCCGGAAACACTCGTTCTCATCAAAAGGGGATAACAAAGGTATCCAAGAAGTTTTGAGAAGATCGGTTCATAAATACAGCCTCTAGCCCGAGCCGTATTGACATGTGCACTTACAGTGTATAAGTAGCACTGAATAAATCAAAGTTAATCTAATTTGCATAATTTCTGCACGAGAAAAAAAGCCGTACTATATGTGATGTATTCCATGTTTCTAAACATTTATACAAAAATTTATTCAAATCAGAAGCTTCATACAAAAGTTCTGTACAAAAGACTGATTGCACTAATTTTGGTACAAAATGTCTGCTGGTAGCCATCTTGAATTTCGGACCACATCCAAAAACACTTGTTCTCATCCCACGGTGATAACAAAGGTACCCAAGAAGTTTCGTAAAGATCAGTTCATAAATACGGCCTCTAGCCTGAGCCGTATAGAAGTTGTGTACAAAAAACTGATTGGACCTAATTTCGATACAAAATGTCCACTGGCAGCCATCTTGAATTTTGGACCGCACCCAGAAACACTCGTTCTCGTCCCAAGGTGATAACAGAGGTACCCAAAAAGTTTTGTGAAGATCGGTTCATAAATACAGCCTCTAGCCCGAGCCGTATTGACATGTGTACTTACTGTGTGCAAGTAGCACTGAAAAAATCAAAGTTCATCTAATTTGCATAATTTCTGCACGAGAAAAAAAACCGTATTATATGTGATGTATCCCATGGTACTAAACATTCACACAAAAAATTATTCAAATCAGCGCTTTCATATGAAAGTTCTGCGCAAAAATCTGATTGCACCAAATTTTGTACAAAATGACTGGCATCGGCCATCTTGAATTTCGGACCGGATCCCAAAACACTCGTTCTCGTCCCACGGTGATAACAAAGGTACCCAAGGAGTTTCGTAAAGATCGGTTAATAAATACGGCCTCTAGCCCGAGCCATATTGGCATTTGCACTTACAGTGCTGAAAGTAACACCAAAAAACATCAAAGTTAGTCTAATTTGCATAATTTAAGCACGAGAAAAAAAACCCCGTACTATATGTGATGTATCCCATGGTACTAAACATTCATACAAAAAATTATTCAAATCAGAGCGTTCATATGGAAGTTCTGTACAAAAAACAGATTTCTGCATCGTCGGTACAAAATGGCGGCTGGCAGCCATCTTGAATTGCGGACCGCACCCAAAAACACTCGTGCTCGTCCCACGGTCATAACAAAGGTACCCAAGAAGTTTCGTAAAAATCGGTTCATAAATACGGCCTCTAGCTCGAGCCGTGTCCAATTGTTGACGTACGGACAGACGGACAGACGGACAACTGGCCATGGCATAAGCTCAAATTTGGCTTCGCCAAAGTTGAGCTAAAAATGTAGAAATTCATCCTCACCCGGTGAGGACGAAGTGAGTTACAAAATTCTCAAACAAAGCCTAAACTCCCTAATCGACAAACTCAACAAACTGTTCAATGCATGCCTCACCCATGGATACTTTCCTAAATGTTGGAAAACAGCCATTGGTGTCATGATACCAAAACCTGACAAAGACCTCTCTCTCTTCTCTGAGGATCGTGTTCGTCTCCCAATTCGCGGACGACAAGGGCCTCTGGGACTCTAATAATACGACCAATCTACTCCAAAAACCTCTGTCTCTCGAAGACCTAGAACAATGGTGTGCCAAATGGAGAATAAAGCTGAACACCAATAAAACCCAACGAATCACCTTTACCCACAAGACAAGCAAACGTGACTTTGACCTGAAACTATTGGATAAAGTCCTCCCAGAATGCAAAGAGGCGAGATTCCTCGGCATCACCATTGATCAAAACTTATCATTTAATGAACACACCAACGATACGGCCAGTAAAGCAACCAAACGCATTAACTTATTGAAAATGTTAAAGGGAACTTCCTGGGGAGCCAATCAGTCTACTCTACTTAAACTATACAAAGCCTTTGTGCGCCCAGTACTCGAGTATGGGGCAATCATCCTAACAGAGCCCAATCAAACAAATATGGGGAAACTTCAGAAGGTCCAAAATCACACGCTTCGTGTCGTCCTCCGTGCCCCATGGGATACACCTATCAAAACACTCCGCGAAAGAGCCGATATCCCCACCATAAAAAGCCGCCTTGCCTCCCTAGCTGCGAAAAATCATGACCGGTCAGCTGACAGCCAACTAATTTCCGAGCTTGAAGCACTTTGCGAAAGCCGACAAAAACCCAAATACGCCCAATCGTAGAGAAATAACCTCACTGACTCAACAGGAAAAACTAGAATACATTGTAATTAGCTAACAGGAAGCCTAAAAAATAAGAAGTCTCAATAATAAAATAAAATAGGGAACGAGAAGGTGAACCAACAAAAAAATTTAACGAGCATATTGATTATATCTGCTCCAAGGCTTGGTCTCGTATAGACATGTTGAGAGCTCACAAGTTCACACTAGATCGCAAGGTCTTAGAAAAGATATACTTCGCATTTATTAGGCCACTTCTGGAATATGCAGACTGCGTTTGGGGCAACTGTTCAAGTTCAAAGGCTGCGAATCTACAAAAAATTCAAGTAGCTGCAGCGAGAATTGTTACTGGTGCTACAACTAGTGCCAGTAAAAGTTTACTCAACGCGGAAACTCGATGGGATTCACTGCAGGAAAGGCGCCGAAAGCACAAGCTATTTCAATTCTTCAAGATGTATCATAATCTTGTTCCTCCATACCTTTCAAACAAAGTACCGCCAGTTACTTCGTCCATCAGTCTTCACCACAATACTCGACCAAATAAAACCCACCGAGTTCGTTTTGTCATACTAGTTTGTACCAGTCTTCGTTTCTTCCAGATGTTACCAAACAATGGAATATGTTACCCGTCTCGGTTAGGGAAAATTGTTCCATCATAAATTTCAGAAGGTTCCTAAATGGCGGGAATCAACGTCCGCCCACATTCTATGCCGGGGCCAAATCTCGGGCAGCTCAAATTTATCATTGTAGGTTGCGTCTGCACTGTAGTGGTATTAACGCCCATCTGTATGATAATCACCTCTCGACTTCACCTCTGTGTCTGTGTCGTGGCATAGAAACAACTGAACACTTTCTTCTGTACTGTACAAACTATACAGATGTACGTAATCTAACAATTAATACATTGCCGTTTACCTTTGATCTTTCTATGCTCCTGTATGGGTCTGAGCATTTGAGCATCACTTACAACTATCTTGTGTTCAGAGTCGTGCAAGAGTATATCATACTGAGTTAGAGTATACATGTAGATTTATTTCAGTATGGTATATCGACAGGTGTATATGCATCAGTAAATACATCACAATAACATTTTGGACACTAACCTTCCTGGGGAAGTATACCGCGGACTGCCCTGAGTCCGCCCCTGGACTGTCTCTCCGAACCAACAGTATCCTGTTGAAATTAATGTTTAACTCCTCTGAGCTGGAAGAGTGGTGAGAACAGTCCAGGCGCGAACTCTTGACTCTTCTCTTGTCTGTTAGCGACGATGGTACTGTTCATTAATAGAGTCATAGACTACACTCACGTGATCGCTTCTGGTATGTAATACTGCTTTCAAGTTGGTTTCATCTGCAGATTATTCTGCGTCTTTGTTTCCATTAGTCTGTTTGTTTTTCATATCTTGAACAATGAGTTCAAACAATATTTCACTCAGTTTTAGCAACTACCTATATACTTTGCTATTTTAGAAATGTTCCAGGAGACGACTTATATAAGCTAAGTGCTTTCTGCAGAATCCTCTCCTTTGATATTGTCAGCTATTTCTACGTGTCTTGCTGTACTACATACCTTTTATTATAAACTCGGTACAGTTAATGTAACATTATCAATCTTTTGTATGTCTTATATCATGTTCAATTCTGAATAAATATTGTTTAAACTAGACAGATTAACAGCTCAGCTGTGGCCTTCTACCAGAAAGGGCTGCCTTCACGGACTCTACTAAAATCACTAAAAATCGGAAATCCTAAAAATTATATAGGGAGCGAGAAGGTGAACTAACAGGCAGATTAACAGCTCAGCTGTGGCCCTCTACCAGAAAGGGCTGCCTTCACCGACTCATCAAAATCACTAAAATTCGGAAGCCTCAAAACAAAATAGGGAACGAGTAGGTGTACTTACAGGCAAAATTACATTATATCTAAAACCTATACAAAATTAAACATGCTATTTTATTTTTATTTTTATATTTTTACACACTTCAATGAAAACTAATTCTGCCTTCTTCTTTTAGCAGGTACACAGATGTTTTTGACCAGCAACCCAATAACCGCTATGGAAACTATAACCGTTATGAAATCTGTAACACCCTGAGCATCCTGCGCTCCATCCCTAGAAGTGGCCAACCGCCTCTGCCCCTTTTTGTAAGCGTCTATATTGCGCATCCTTTGACCCAGCCAAATAGGATCAAAATGTAGGCCTGTCCCCGAACCGGGGAAGTTCGGGTCTTCTTACTGGTGGACCCCGAAAGGGGTCGTTGTTGTTTTCTTTCCAAAGACGTCCTATCACGAACCTGAAAACCGACTAAGATAGCCTGAGGCAGACTATACTTGCCAATGATGGCCCTCCATCGAAACCATCTCCGAGGTGGCAGACTATACTTGCCCAAAAAACTTAACACTACAGCACCCTCGGGGAGAGGTAGTACCTTTGCGAGAGGACCCAACCTCCCACACTGGTCCTCACCCGAGGGTTCAATCAACACCTGTGAACGAAGCCACACACCCGTGACACCTTAGCCAAAGACTTCTGTCGAGTACCTGAACCCCTTCCTCCTCCAACACGTCTTGACATGAGACCAAATTGATCATAAACAGTCACTGAGGGTCAAAAGGGGCTTACCCCAGAGCGTCCCTGCGCGCCTTCGGCGCGCAAAAAAACATTCCAACCTAATTGACAGTCACGATCTTGTTCTCGGTGAACAGTCTCTTCTCGGTTCGGCAGCGAATATGAGATTGATAAATAATCCCCATCACCACAGACTTGGCTAGTCTAAATTTGACTTTTCTTATTTTTTACACAATAGAGAGTGCCTGTATGCTAACAATGCTAACAATTAATATTTATTTTCGTCTTTATGTATTATTTTATTTTTGTTCTTGGCAAGTAGACTTACCCATTGAAATATGGCTGTGTTTTAAAATATTGACAAAGCATTACAGTAAGATCAGTTGTTAACTGGGAATTTAAAAGCAAATGAGACCCGCTATATCAGATTCGCTTCGATTTGATATATACTGAGACAAAAAAGAAAGTATTGTAACGGTAAAGCTGTAGTCCAGACCCAGAGGATCATGACAGCTGACCCCTGCCATGCCTCCTCAGCGACCAGACCACAGATAGACCAATTTTAGGAGCCATTACAGACCAACCCCAAACCCAGTGCAACAGTATACCCATGGTTCAGACCCAGAGAATGATAACAGCTAACCCCAGTCATCATCCTCGGTGATTGTTCCACCGATACACTAGTTACCAACCACCTACTTGAATAAGGCCAAGTTAAATCTGCGAAACGGTTACACTGGTAGGGGCAGGGATTAGGACAATGGCAGTGGGGAGGTTGCATGCGCAAGGATATTAAGGGAAATAACTAGGGCTGGGAATGGATTGGATTTGGGAGTGGGAATATAGGGAAGAAAAGAAGTAGCTTTGGGACAAGCCACCCCTTTTATCTATGACTACTAAAAAGATTGTATTAATGTTTTGATACTTCAATTTAGGTCAACATTCATTCTTGAAAAATCAGACACCGGCCCTTGTATCCCACCATTCAAGAACGACTGCCAAGCTAAAGTTGGAAAATTATCCCACATGCCGAATGTCTAAATACATCGATAATAACTCCTGTCAGGATTCCGACACCGGTAGACTAGATCTACAGTTAAATTAAATGATAAAAGAGTACGTCGAACTTATAATTTATTATTTTTAAGAACTAAGAATATTATTTATTTACATTTTATACAATTTAGGGATCCCACTCATTCATTCATACCAGACAAAACACCACAGGACAAATACAGACATCACATAACATCAACACACGATGGCAACATGAAAGTGAACATTTTGATGAATTGCAAGTGAATATTGCACAAAGGATGGAGTTTGATTGATGATGATTAGTAGTTATTAACCCAAGGATGAGCCAATTAGAGAGGTCTCATCATCAGGATAATCTCTACCAATCCCTGTAGTCCCAGACTACGTGCAGTCCAACTGCACATCTGGTGTAATCTTGGATTACACCAGATAATTTGCCTAAAGTTGGCTGATGCATCATCCACGCATAGCGTACATATTCTTAACTATGGCAGATGTGCTTAAAATGATTATAAAATTGTTAAAACAAGATACAACTGAGCAAAAACACTACAGTCTATCTCCACCCTATACTCCCTTTTGAGTATACAACATACTAACTAGTTGGACAACATGTTCCAACAACAATACCACTATACCATCACCCTGTACAGTGCTGGGAAGAGACCTTTTCATACTCTCACCACAACTGCACAGGACGACAAAAGGAGGTTTACAAACGGACACCAGATAAAATAATTACTCTACCATTTTCAGTTAATTTAATTTAGTAGGGTATGATTAGACTGCTGGACTATGGATGGAAAGGATATATGGGGTTTGGGGTTACGCAACAGGAAATATGTGATTTACACATATGGTAAAACACGGTTTAATTATAGGTATGTGTTTTACAAACACATGGGCTAAAAGTCACTTGAGGTGCTGTATGTAGCTGGAAAGAGCCCTAGCATAAGGTCTCTCCAACAACACCCAGCACATCAAACCAGGGCATATACAGTTTACAGGTGCATGTATTACAAACATACGGGTGAAGTGGAGTTTGAGGTGTTGTATGCAGGTGAAAGGAGACATAGCATGAGATCCCTCCAACAACATCCAACACATCAAACCAGGATAAATACTAAAACTTATTATTTAATAGTGTTTAGGTGGTCGGGGAGATTTCTAA
Source organism: Pictodentalium vernedei (assembly GCA_031216915.1). NCBI lineage: Eukaryota > Metazoa > Mollusca > Scaphopoda > Dentaliida > Dentaliidae > Pictodentalium > Pictodentalium vernedei. The sequence goes on from CM062295.1 coordinate 235,524,340, forward strand.
ATATGAACAATGATCCCAGTTTCACTTTCATGAGGGACAAAGTACGGTACTCAGGAACGGCACGCAATACAAAAAAAAAACACCGTTGACTACTTTTCCCAAACACTTACTAATTGACAGTTGCTTTATATACTGGGGCAATCCATACACACTCACACATGGGGAATATTGAATTTCAAGCCACCTTGGCTCAAAAGGCAATTACACACATATTATACCGATACTTTTAATCACACAAGTATGAGAACCATTTGTGTTTTAACACAATAAGACATTCTGGCCCCTTTAGGCCTTGATGTCACAATAACATTCTATCCCTTTCAGGCTCTGATGTTCAAAGAGTATCTGACACATTCTAGCCCTTTCAGGCTTTGATGTTACTCAGATGTGTCATTAAACCTTTGGAATAAAGAAAGGGGTGCAGGGGTGCTTATTTAGTAGTGCCTAGGGATGAGGTTATGACAGCGTATTGAGCAACTGAGTTATTTATCAGAGATGGGCTTTAGGCTAGAAGGTGTCTACGGGGAAATTTAACATCTAACTTATGAGGATGATTCCATATTATTTTACTGGATAACCTATATTGCAAAAACACAATTTGGAATATTACCCCATTGGTTATTTATGGTGGAGCCAGTCGGAAAGAGCTGGATATGCGAGCTCTTTCCTACCGCCCTCACCATGAATAATACTTGAAGGTATTATTCTTTACTAACACCAGAAAGGAAACGGTACAATAATTTTATGGGCAAGGGTTATAACTGGTTATAGGTTGCTATATCTTTGTGACAGATTTATTTACAAAGACATTAGTGAACGCTCAACCATTAAAAATCTGCAACACTGTAATTCTCTGAAATGAGCCATGTTAGAATCATTCCAAAAAGCCCTGTGTGGCAAATCATGATCTGTTGAAGGTATCTCAATTTTTGTAGGTTTAACAACAGTACACTTTTAGGGTAATTTATGTAAACTTAAAGATTTTCGTCTGACTTAAAAGAGAGGGTGGTGGGCGGTAGTGTCATGAGAAATGGAGATTGACATAATTTACTTTCCTGTAGATGGAATACAGCACCATCTCACTAAATAAAACTCTGTCCACTTCCGGCTCTATAGTCTTATCATGAAGATGGATCATAATCCAAATGACCTAAACAATCCTTTGCTCAATAAACTGACATTTGGGTGGGGTGTTGTAGATTCTGCAAAACACAGCTATTTCAGGCTTTAGTGTATACAAGTTTATAAATAAAAAATTAATGTATATAACCTTAACTGGGAGAGAGTCTATTACAAATTCACACTGGCTCTTTCAAGCCTTCTGTGTGATACTGAGAGATTAAATAAATGATAAAATGGAAAGACCTGGGGGGGGGGGGGGGGTAAATAGTGTCAATTATTCTAAATAGGGGTAGTGCCTTTTAAAATTTCACGCTGGCTCTTTCAAGCCTTCTGTGTGAAACAACAGTGAAAACATTTTAGAAAAATAAATATAATCGGTGGCCCCTTTCAGGCCTAAACTAAAGAAAATTCTGCCAAAGTTTCAACTAAAATAAAACTTTTGAGCCTTTTGCCCTTTCAGGCACTGACTCTAAATCCTATCCTAACTGGGTCAAATAAAAATAAAGTGTTATTATTTCTGCCCCTTCAGGCAACATAATAAAAAAATAAAAATAATAAAATAAAATGTTGGGCTAACACTTACAGTGTTACGGCTTCAATTAAAATGGCTTGTTCCCTTCGGACTCTAGCAAACGGGTAACGGTAGTCGGCTGCTTTTATAGTGTTAAAATTCTGCCAAGTCACATGACTTCTGCCAGAATTCCGCAAAGGTGATACTTTGAACCCTGCAGAATAAGCCAATTTCGAAACTGCCATCTTGGCTTTTAATCTATGCAAGGTCACAGGTCGCGAGGTATAAACATTCCAAGAAAACGCTTTGTCAGCAATGAAATCGCACTGTTTACACCTCGCGACCTGTGACCTTGCATAGATTAAAGTCCAAAGATGGCAGTTTCGAAATTGGCTTATTCTGCCGAAAGCCAAACGCCTGCCAGAACGTTAACACAAAAACTATGTTTGGATGAGGCAAACACAGGTGCTGGCATAATCCAGAAGCTGTATTTTCCCCAAATCAAACATATTACCCATAATTAAAACTTTAATTAATCCATAAATGAGAAAATTACATCACAGAATACTCAGGTGTACTTGGAAATTCCAAGTCAGTTTTTATAGGTCAAGATATCCCAGTAGGCATTTCGACAGTGACGTCCTTGACTTCTTGTAGTACAAAATTTACGCTCACGTGTTAAAATAAAGATGACTGAATTTGAGCCAATAAAGGCACGTAACCAACATTATATAATGTCCTGGATAATTTTTCTGGCAGAAGGAGTTGTGACAAAGCATTTATACTGCTTAACATCCAACAGATAACAATTTATAACCTACGGTATGCATTGATTACCACAACGACGTTTCCCAACTTACACCAGGTCAGGGAGGTTGATTCTATACTCCGTGACCAGGTTAAAGAATATACCGATACCCCTGAACACTGGAATCCACTGAAAAGTTTTTATGGGACGTTGTAAACAATTTAAAAAAAATCTATGGGGCGTGAATACAATTTACAAAAGGGTGTATTTAAGGTATGGATCTTTTAAAAGTGGCATTTGTTACAGTATAATAAACTTTGAGAAGCAATTTTTTTAGTATTATTATTATTATCGACATTAATCCCAAACAAATTATTGTAAATTCATATTTCGAGTCTAGCTGTATGAATTTGCATACTATATCCACCGTTTTTCTCTTGGATGGCAAGACATCGACGGCGCATGGACCCGATAAATCTCTGGATGTCACTCTGTGGTATTGCGTTCCACTCCTGCCTTAGAACATTACGTAAATCGCCTAACGTCTGAAGATCTCGAAGTGCTACCCGACGGTCCAATTGATCCCAAAGATGCTCGACTGACGACAAATCTGGCGAAAGTGGGGGCCAGGGAAGAAGTTCGATGCTCTGCTCCTCAAGAACGTCACGACAGACACGCGCGACGTGACATCGGGCATTGTCTTGTTGGAATAACTGCAATCCGACGTTAGCGTTGAACAACAGCGTTAAGAATTTCGTCCCTATATCGCTGTCCATTCAGATTACCATCAATGACGATCAACTGCGTTCGATGGTGCAAGGAAATTCCTGCCCAAACCATTACACTACCCCCCGCCGAAATGGTCGCATTACCGCACGCAAGCATCAGAAAACCATTCTCCTCGTCGGCGATACACTCTTGCCCTACCATCAGCGCGCCGTAGACAAAATCATGATTCATCATTAAAAAGAACTGTGCTCCAACGCTGCTGAGTCCAGCGAACACGCTGACGTACCCATTCCATGCTGATGGTACGATGACGTTGGGTAAGGATTGGTCCGCGGTATGGACGCGTACTTCGGATGCCGTGTTCAGCGAGTTTGTTGCGGACAGTTTGTGCACTGATTCTATTGTTAGTTCTACCAGGAGTAATTGCTGCTGTTCTCGTCGCCAGAAGGAAGCGATCCCACAAGTGAGACGTCTTGTGCAGGGGTCGTAACTCTTGGTCGACCCGAACGCGGTCGATGGGCAGTTGATCCAGTGGTTCTATACCTTCAAATGAGACGTAAATAGTGACCACAGTGACTCCGAACTCAGCAGCGAGCTCATCCCAGCCTCATGCATACCAATGGCACGCAACCTCTGATTTACGGTTAACCTTGGCATTTTTTAAAATGTCGGAAGACAAAAACTAGAATGTTTTCTCAATAAACCAGGCTCTCTAGCACAACACAACACAAAGAAAATCGTCGGTCACCCATTCAATTTGAAATTCTCGGGTAGCTCGTGCTGTTTTGAAATAAAAATTTATACGGTTGGGTGGACAACAACATGTCATTAAACTCTTTGCACGACTTCTTGACCACAAAGGCACAAACATGCAACATTAGAACTATTATATTTCATCCTTTATGCTCTTTTTCACATTTGTTTGTTTCTATTATACTTTCTCTTTTGACTCAAGTATATGTAGAGAAGCTGGTGACAACCATTTCAGTTGCTATCCTATGTGTCACAGATGATGTTGTGTTTGTGTGTGTCATAGATGATGTTTGTATAGCCTTTTGATATACGGTAAGGTATTTGTGCAGCAATTTAATATGAGTTCTGTTAATAAATATATGTCTATAATTTAAAAAGTCTGTCGTTTTTTTCCCTTTTCCTTCCCTTCCTTTCTTTTTCAAAGGGTCGAAAGGGGGGGGGGGGGGGCTTGTCTCAACCCGCCCGTGCGCGCCTTCGGAGCGCGAAACCATTCTTCTTCTTTCCTTTTCCCACCCATAAAATTCTTGGAGGCCGGTTTGGGTAACACTGTGCGGGTGTTGAACCCAGTGTTCAGGGTAAAACTTTGGAGCCCAGTTTGGGTTGACTGGAGACCGGTTTAGGTAATTTAAGTGTTGCAGGCCGGTTTGGTTGGAGGTCGGTTTGGGTGTACATTCGCTCAAGAGATAATAAATTCCTGGTATTCACAATGTATTTCTGTAATGACAATTTATCTTGCCTAGTGGGAATATCTGTTGTTATAGCAAAGTATATCCCTGTTAGGCATTTCAAATTTTCATACCTAAGTACTATTAATTGTATTCTCCCTAAAATACGCCAAAAGAAAAGTCCCCAGAAATGATGATGATTTTGCGAAAAATACCTAACGCCCTTATTACTAGCAAAAGGGGAGCGCGGTGGCTCAGTGGTAGATTGTTGGACTTCTATGCTAGAGGTCCCGAGTTCGATTCCCGTCCGGGACGACCCGCGTTGTGTCCTTGGGCAAGGCACTTTATCCCGGTTGCCTACATGGGGGCACTATGACGCCGTGTACTAAGGCGTACTGCAAGTCGATAGTGCACATGTCTTCAACCGTTGTAACCTTGCTTGAGTGGAGCTTGAACAGAGTTAGAATGTTGAGGAGCTGACAGTTGCTCGCCGATGCTCGGTGGTTCTCTCCGGGTACTCCGGCTTCCTCCACTCACAGATTGATTCCTTTTATCATGATTTCACCTTCTTTCACATTATTGGCTGATCTTGCAAATAACACTCTCGTATTGGCAATTTCTGAGGGGTCAAATACCTCATCACAACCTTTTGGAACAGGTGTCAGACTTGGGAAGTCTAAGAACGCTATCATGACATTTTCGGATTCTTTTTCATTTCGGCACTTGGCCAAGTCGTTTCGGCACCACGACAGGTCAATTCGGCACTGGGTCGTTTCGGCACCGAGTCGTTTCGGCACTTGGCCAAGTCGTTTTGGCACCTATTTATTGTGGACAGAAAAAAAAGCCTCTTTATGGCCCTTTTCAGTTCTTCATTCACTCTGTACCCTAGTTCCCTTGTTGGCACCCTAATCTTTCCTGCACGTTTCTTCCCTGTCTCCACTAGGCTCGCAACTATGGCGTCGGCCATCTTCTGGACACTGGCCCTCTTGTGTACGGTTGCAAGCTTTGGTTTGAATTTTTCTTCGAACTTCACCCAGACAGCATCCTTTTTGAGTTCCCAAATCTCCTTGAAGCTTCCTTTGCTTTTTACAAGGTTTTTAGCCCCGATCTTCACTGTAATCAAGTTGTGATCACTATCCACCTTCATTTTACCCTCATCATCCACTTCTATCCCTATCACCTCCCTCCATAAATTAATATCTGTGAGAATATAGTCGATTATAGGTTTTCTGTCGTCCCTCTCCCAGGTCCATTTCCCCTTACATCTCGTGTCCCTGTTCAGAATCTTCAGACCGAGCTCATTTGTGAAGTTCAACAGCTTCCTTCCATTCCTGTTGACTTTCTTGTCCCCGCCCTCTGTGCCTTCTTCCTTATCACCTATGTGTCCATTAAAGTCCCCAATTAGAATTATACCGAGCCCTCTGTTTTCAAGTTCTGTGATATTGGACCTTATTGTTGAGTATATTGAGTCATTCCACTCGGGTTTGCTTCCCTCCATCGCACAGTACACGATCCCAAGGGCAATACTTTTGTTTCTTAGATTGATCTTTACCCATCCAATTTCTTTCCATACCTCAGCCGAGGTACTGGCATCTTCCAGGTCTGTGATCAGCGACGGTTTTAAATCCTCTTTAATGTACAAGCCTAGCCCCCCCCCCACCCCCACCTCCCCTTTTCTGGCCTTCCATTCGCCCTACACCTATCCGGGTTACTGACGTTTCGTGCACAAGACGTTTCGTACACGCGACGATTCGTACACAAATAAGACGTTTCGTACACAAAAATTGGACGTTTCGTACACGAAGTGAGCGTTTCGTACACGTGTTTAATTATCTGTTTTAGACCTTGTATTATAAAAATATTTATTATTTTTGTTACATTAAATTAATATTTTTACATTTATGAATATCTCCCGTGAATATTTATGTAAAAATATTCCTGTTTTTATAGATACTGTTGGTGTTTAATTGCATGTTGAATAGAAGGATAACCAGATACCTCATAATCACATACGGCATCCTATCTCCCAGAAGGCTTGATGGATGACTCCCGGTTTTTCAAACTAAACTGTTGGAGCTTTCTCCACTCCTTTTTGTAACCGCTATTGTCATATACCGGGGCCGCTACCAAACCGGCGTTGCTGTTTGGTTTTATTTACTCTTCTTCCCTTAAATTTGCCATCGCACAACATTATATTCTGGATCGCCACCATGGTGGGACTCAAACCTCTACCATCGCCGTGCTGGAACCGAATAGAGCCCACTCTCTAATAGTCTTAATGGCGTTGAGGGATTGAGTATTGGCAATCTATCACTCCAACGTAAACTGCCGGGAATTCTAACCGCGTGCATACCCCCTCAGACCCCATTTGAGGCAATAGGAAAGCTAGGCCTGTGTGATCCAAGTGAAATAAAATAAGGTTAACCGGGTCGCAAGGGATTTGTAAATTCCACATCGTCCCTGTGCGCCTGCGGCGCGCTAATACCTTTCATTCATTCACATCTTTAGCATAATGCAATGAGGTGATTCGCTGAAAATGTACAGTATCGCTGTAGATAAGTTGTCATAAAAACGCAATAAAATTTTATCGATATTTGCCCTTCAAAGATAGTACTAGTCTCTGGTTCCATTTCATGGGAATCCCTTGGACTTTCCATTAAATGACACCAAATACTGTTGCTATCAATAAAGGGCAAATATCGATAAAATAAAATCAGTTTAGCATAATGCAATGAGGTGATTCGCCGAAAATGTACAGTATCGCTGAAGATAAATTGTCATAAAAACTAAAATCACCACGTATTTATTGGAAAATAAAATTATTTCATGCAAGAAAATAGTCTTCTTTCTTTCTTTTAAACCCAAAATCTGAAATTAGAAGGAAAAAAGTGAGATATAAAGAGAAAATGCGAAATTGAAATCTGTGTGCGAAACGTCCAGGCTTTTTGTGTACGAAACGTCCTAAATTGGCCGTGTACGAAACGTCCAGCACCCCACCTATCCACACGCACCCCCTTACTTGGTCTACTCGTTCCTCGTGTCGCTCCTCGTGTCTTACCCACGTCTGAATCTGAATAGAGTTACTGTGTAAACCGCGATGACGCGTATAAAAACACAGGGGAGATGTGGTGTTTCACACATGCGCAGTGGTGGTGCCACAAATGCTATCAATAGTGGCTTGATTTTTGGCGTTCCATTCCACAATTGTACGTGGAAAAAACGAGTGTTTGAATTCCTCTGTATTCGTTCTATAGACCGCCAATTTATTGTCATTTCTACTTCGTGTACGGGTCGTCCCCATTTGGATGTATTTTTCTTTGGGGATTGCATCGCACCCGGATATGATGTTATCGAGTGTCTGGATGCGTTTGTTTGCCCTTCGCTCCTGTAGAGATGGCCAATTCAAAATACGGAGCATTTTACTAACGCCGCTGTCTCTGCGATAGTCATTGCAAACAAAACGTGCCGCCCGTCGCTGTGTCATTTCAAGTTTGTCAATGTTCTTCATGGTATACGGATCCCAGACTGCGCAACCGTATTCAAGTTTTGAACGAACCAGGGATTTGTAGGCCGTTTCCTTCAGTGCCTTTGGGGCGTATTTTAGGTTGCGTCTTATAAACCCAAGCATGCTATTTGCCTTCGCATTAATCTTGTTTATGCGGATGTCCCATTTTAGGTTGTTTGCAAAGATCAGGCCGAGATATGAATTGTCACTGACTTCCTGGAGGATCTGTTCATTAATTTTGTAGAAGTAGGAAAGTGTTTTGCCTTTTCTTGATGACCGGAGGATGTAGCATTTTTTGGCGTTAAATCTCATGCCCCATTTGATGGCCCACGCCTGCAGGTTTGCTAGGTCTTGTTGTAGCAGCTGTTGGTCCTGGATGCTATTTATTGCCCGATACAGGAGGCAGTCATCGGCGAATAGCCTTACGTTGGAAGTTACCTCGAGCGGGAGGTCGTTTATGTGCAGGAGAAACAGGAGAGGGCCCAGCACTGTTCCCTGTGGTACACCCGATTCAACTGGGACGCAATCCGAGTGCTCCCCTTCCACGACGACTTCTTGAGTTCTGTCGCACAGGAATTCTCTAATCCACGTCAGGATGTTGTCACTGATGCCAAGGTGTTCCAATTTTCTCAATAGTCTTCGATGGGGTACTGTGTCGAAGGCTTTACTAAAGTCCAAAATAGCGATGTCGATTTGCTTTTTATCGTCGTGCATCTTGAGCAGGTCGTGAGTGGTTGTTATGAGCTGGGACTCGCAAGAGTATCCTTTTCGAAAGCCGTGTTGGGCGTTTGTAAGGATGTTATGAGAATCCAAATGGTTTAGCATATGGCGACAAATGACATGCTCCATTAGTTTGCAACAAACGCATGTAAGAGAAACGGGTCTATAGTTCTCGCATGCATGCCTATCTCCTTCTTTGAAAACTGGCGTGATATACGCTTTTTTCCAGTCATCCGGTAGTGTACCTGTGTCCAATGACTGTTGGAAGAGTTCAGCCAAAATTGGAGCGAGTTCATATGCTAACTCTTTAAGTATCCGATTTGGAATCGCATCTGGGCCACACGCCTTGTTCGGATTCAGCTTGCTCAATAGGGCTCTTACTCCATCGACTTCAATATGCAAGTTGCTTATTTTTTGCTTTGGCTCTCCAGGTGGAAGTGGTATGCCTAAGGTGCTTTCCTGCGTAAACACCGATTTGAATCGATTGTTCAGGAGCTGTGCTTTTGTTTTGGGATCAGAATGTAATTGACCGTTTTGCCGAATGGGAGAGATACCAGTGTTGTCCATTTTCTTTGATTTTATGTACCGCCAGAATGTTTTGGGGTTGTTTTCTTCCAGGCTCTTTGCCAGTGTGTGATTGACATATTGGCGATGTGATTTGCTCAATAGTCTACGAACAAGTTTCTTTTGGTTTTTATACCTTGTCTTTAGGGCCTCATTGCTGTTCTTTTTCATTTTGTGAAAAAGGCGATGTTTCTTGTTGATTTCTCTTTTCACAGCCCCGCTTACCCAGGGGAGATTTTTCTTGCAACTTGAAGACTTGTGGGGGATGAATTTCTGTAGCATTTCTAGTAGTCCGTCCCTTAGAAGATTCCAGTTCTCATTAACCGATCTCTGATGAAATTGTCCAGATTTCAAGAGCTTTGATTGCAAAGTTTTTGCTTCCTCTTTTAGTTTTAACCAATCGGCCTTCTTATATTGTGGTACTCGTCGAAGTTTGCTTTTGGTTTGTGTTGGTTTAATGTCGCAATCTGCGATGACCATGTTGTGATCACCAACCCAGGGGGCTGTCTGCACCTTTTTTACCAATGAAGCATTGTTTGTAAAGAATAGGTCTAAGTTATTTTCCCCTCTTGTTGGTTCAAGCTGCATCTGTGTGAGGGAGTAGTGGTTCTGGATGTCGATCAGTTTTTGACAAACGCCAGCTTTATGGCACCAGGTTTTACTGAGTTGGTTTCCCAGTCAATTGCAGCGGCATTGAAATCGCCACCCAGGTGTATTGTCCTCTCTGCAGTTCTAGATGGGAGCTTCTCCAAGGACTTGAACAGGCCATCAAGTTTTTCAGCGTTTTGGTCTGGAGGCCTGTAGAAGCTTCCGACAACTAGCGATTTGGATCCTTGGAGGTGTACTTTGACCCAGATTACTTCTGCTTCTGTGTCCGCTTCGACTAGTTCTTCACATATGTAGCAAGCTTTTACGGCCACAAAAACACCCCCGCCGTTTATTGTTCTATCCTTTCTAAAGACCTTGTATTCCGGTGGAAATTTTTCAGCTGTATGGATTGTGTTGTCCAGCTTTGATTCGCATCCCATGATAACGTCGGGCTTGATGTAATTAACTGCAGCTACGAACTGAGCTGTTTTACTTTTTATGCCCTCACAATTTACAATCATTGTACGCCAGTTGTTTGTACATACATTGGCTGGCTTTTTATCAAATTCATCTTTGTCCTTGGTTGGTGATGGACTGGAGCTTGTTTCGTTTTTCGACGAGTTGGGTTTGGTTTGACGTGGTGAACTGTGTGTTGTTGGGTTAACGTCTCACTTAAGTCAGACACACTTCCGAAGAACCGAAAATGATGAACTATGTTTTCTTGTGAAAACATCATTGAACGATAATCAATTACCACACACTTCAGAAGAGCCGAGAACAGTTAGCTGTGTTTTCCTGTGAAGTGATAATCAACAGATCAATTATCGTCCAGAAATCTGGTCCGAATCGTCCAGAAATCTGGTCCGAATCTTCCATAGATCTGGTCCGAGTCGTCCAGATAAATCTGGTCCGAATCGTCCATATACCGCCGAAACGACCTGAGAATTGATGCCGAAACGACTTGATACCAGTTCACCGGTGTCACTAGCGAAACTCTGCGCATGTATTATCATATCAGTAATTGTCTGTCCCACATAAAACTGCCACGGTCACGATTAGGCATTGTGCATAAGTATGTGACCTTAAACACCAATAAATAAATACTAGCAAGAGCGGATTGATATCCAAGACTCCAGTCAAGACGGCACTGGGAAAATTATTGTGGGCGTCACACCCTCTATCCCCCAGCGATTCCCAGTCACGCTCACCAAAAATATAAAAATTACCAATCCTATCGTGCTCTCCCCTCAGATGTTAGTCATCGCTTTGCGACAACACGTTTTTACTCCCACTTCCCTCCGCCTAAATTGCCTTTATACGCACACATCTACATCTACGCACATATATCACACTGTGGCACTAAACGGCGAGAGTGGAACGAAACGTATTAGAACGAATTGGATACAGGATGTGATCTTAATATTTCGCAGAGTCAAGATTCGTCAGCCATTTTTGTTACGGAAGCAAATGAAGTTCACCTTCATGAAAACAACCTGAACAACACTAAGAAAGTTTTAAAAGAAAAAATAATATGAAAATCTGGACTTCAGAACATACTTTTGAGTAATGACTTATCTTTTATCCCCGCCGTGAAATATGATTTAGGATATTAACAAATGTTGTTTGAAGCCAGATTGTCAAAAATTGCCCAAAGTCCATGGCATGAGATTGAGTCAATTTGAGAGTGAGAGAGACATGACGCAACTTCGTCTTCACTCTTCAAGTTCAACTTCAGCGGACCGACCTGATGGTATTTGTTCGTTTTGTACCCAGGACTTTTTGTACACAGGCACTCGACGTATTATCAGATTTTATCAATTTTAACAAACTATTTAAATATATTCAGTCATTCAGGCAGTAACGGGTCTGGCGATGTTGAGTCTGGGACACACTGAAAAGTGTAGCCCGAGCCCGAGTAGTCCAATAATATTAGCCTTCGCTTGTGCTCCGAATTTATTATTTGTTTGATTTTTAATATGTTGCACCGTCGAAGTCTAATCTGATCTTTCGTTTCTGGGGCTGCTCCCGAACGACTGTTTCGGTTTCTTTTTCTTTTCTTTTTTTCTAAGACAACCATCAAAGTGCGGTTATAGTATTACCATCCATATAAATATGCCCACGTTTCTCAGTAAACACAGAGCAGAATCTCGTAGTTTGCACAATTCCAAGTCACCTTCCAGTTCGAGGTTATTGGGGAGGGGGGATCTGACCCCTGTACCTTACTGTCCATGCGCACACTCAAACCAAGAAGATTATTGACCCTCGCTTCCGACCCTTGTGGATCCATAAGCAAGTAAAGATATTCGGGTTGAAGGGGATTTTAATCCCACAGCGTCCCAGTGCGCTTCCGGCGTCCTGAAACTTTTCATTTATTCTCTCATCCGATAATTAATTCCAGTCTGTTGAAGCCCTGTTCATACCCAGCTGAGAGCAGAGTATTGGTACAACTGACTCAGAATCCTAGATTTCGACTGAAAAATAGTATAAAAATTGCTAAATTAAATATGAAACTACGAAAGAAGGATAAATGAGTTGGGGACATTTTGACCAACTCTTGGGGACGTTTTGACCAACTCTTGGGGATGTTTTGACCAATTGTTGGGGACGTTTTGACCAACTCTTGGGGACGTTTTGACCAATTGTTGGGGACGTTTTGACCAACTCTTGGGGACGATTTGACCAATTGTTGGGGATGTTTTGACCAACTCTTGGGGACGTTTTGACCAAAAAAATTAGGGGACGTTTTGGTTTGGGGACGTTTTGACCAGCACCCAAAAGACTTATTGTGTTCAATAAATACATATAAAGTGGGAAAATAGATCACCAGTGGGTGATTCTTTATACACACAAGCGACCCGTTACTGACCAAATTGCGGCAATCAAACGATCTAATTTTATAAAATAAACAGAAGCTTTATCTGAAGATTTCTGCTGCAATAATGAGTGTCAGATACCTGTCTGTCAATAACAAAAAAAATAATTTTTTTTTAGAGAAATAACTGAAAATATGAAAGGTGACCCGTTATACCCTGAATGACTGTAATATGAATGAGGTTAGACCTAGAAGAGAACGCAGTCGCAAAGGACTCTATTGTATCGTAAAATTGAAAGAAAATGGTTCTTGCTATGGCTGTTAGTTTTTTCAACTTTGATACTGGCAGTAAACCTGAATTGAAGAGACAAGATTTGTAATCAAAAGTAGAATTTTAAAACTTTCAAGTAACAAAAATCAATTTAATATTGAATTCTAGGAAGCCAGTGTTCAAATTAAAAGAAATAATAACATCATTTATTCAGAAAGATTGATGTGGCCAACACACTGTGCAATCTCTTGGTTTTGTTGCCCAACTACCCAGAATTCAATATTGAACGAAAAATGGCCGCCCCTGAATGGCCCTGGGCAAACCAGAAGACACTATTTTCAGTTTGTTAAATATACTGTTTCATTGGAAATTGCGTGTTTCTCTACATATGCATGTGTGTTACTTACAGAGCTCACTGTGTTCTCTATTATATTATCAGTACTGAAAAAAGTAAAGGTATGACACTTCCCAGATCGAAATTTTCAGCAATCTCTAAAATAGCAAATTCCTCATCGATCTCGCTCAAATATACGACAAAATGTCATGTAATTCATGGAGCCACTGAGATTTCCAGCCCAAGATTGACGAAATTTGACTTTTATTCACATTTTTTTTCACCTTTTATTGACTGAAATGAGAGAGTCGGCTATCCACGAGCAGCTGTTATCCGGTAACCGAACAATGAATCCCACGCCATGTGTTCATTGGTCGTCTCCTTATAGACACAATTGCAGAAAATTCAAAAGTCTGTTTATGCTTCACTCAATACAACACAAAACAACACAACAACTTAACTTCAACAAAAACATTTTAATCAATCGAAAAAATGATGTCAAAAGCAACAATGATGGTGTCATGGTAACATGTCATATACAGATAAATAAAATTAACACTACTAGTCATGCTGCTATTGATATTTTAACTGGAAGTTTGCACGGAGGGGGTGGACGTGTGTCATCCACATGCAAACTACAAAAAATTCTCAAATTAATCTGATATCCCGAATCAAAAATTCATTTAGCTTCTTAGTTTCTATTGTCATAGTTACTATCATTACACCATAAATACATGTAGTTTATGTGGGAAGAGGGGCAACAAGAAGTCTTCTCCCTTACCCCCCCCCCCCCCTCTCCCCTCCCCTCCTGTATCAAATTTGTACAGTGATATTTCTAAAACTCTTGGAGAAAAAGTATCAGAGACTAGCAGGGTTGCCCGGCGTTGCTCGGGCTGAGGAGAGTATTTTCACTGTTGGTGCACGGTACACCCCCACCCCACCCCGTCACTTTTTTAAACCTCACCATTAGATTCCATGGGGATTTTTTGTTCTATGGGAGTTTTGGTGCTGTGGTTGGCTGGAGCACTTTGTACTATGGGCATCTGTCCATGGGGCATATTTTTTCATCCTCCCCCCCTCCCCCCCTTTTGTCAGGTGGGCTTTGGCAGGAATGCAACCCTTATAGAGTGCTGCCATAATCCTTTACCTAATACAAGAGAGAGGGGGACAACTCTTGCCATACTTTTCCTGAATAACTGAAGAATTCCATTATTTGCTTTTAAATCAGAGCTTATGGCCAATAGGGGGCGTGGTGGCTCAGTTGGTAGAGGTGCAGGCTGCAGGCCGAGAGGTCCTCGGTTCGAATCCCACCTGCGGCAACCGCGTTGTGTCCTTGGGCAAGACACTTCACCCCGATTGCCTACATGGGGGCGCGATGACGCTGTGTACTGAGGCGTACTGCACGTCGATGGTGCGCATGTCTTCAACCACTCTAACCCTACCTGTGCTGCGGTGCAGAGTTCAGAGTTACGATGTTGGAGAGCTGACAGCTGCTCGTCGTTGCTCGGTGGTTCTCTCCGGGTACTCCGGCTTCCTCCACCCATAAAACTGTCATGGTCACGATTAGCCATTGTGCATAAGTATGTGACCTTAAACACCAATAAATAAATAAATAAATATGGCCAATATTGGAAAGAACCTGATAAACACTTTCGAATGAGGGACCATAAGGACTGTTTTATGAAACAAAAACTGAAAATAAAAGTTTGAATGATGAATAGCACACATTGCATTTTTAAGTCAATTTTATTGTTTCATATTTAGATTAAGACTACAGATTAAAAAGATACCCCGCCCCCACCCCCAGTCCCCCACCCCCATGGCAGAACTCTGTGCTGACATATCCCATCCTGTGTACAAAATATAGGAAGAGTATGAAACTTTTAATTTTTAGCTCAACTTTGGCGAAGCCAAATTTGAGCTTTTGTCATGGCCCGTCGTCCGTCTGTCCGTACGTCAACAATTGGATACTGCTTGGGCTAGAGGCCGTATTTATGAACCGATCTTTACGAAACTTCTTGGGTACCTTTGTTATGACTGCGGGCCGAGAACGAGTGTTTTTGGGTGCGGTCCGAAATTCAAGATGGCTGCCAGCCGCCATTTTGTACCGACGATGCAAAAATCTGTTTTTTGTACAGAACTTCCATATGAACGCTCAGATTTGAATAATTTTTTGTATGAATGTTTAGTACCATGGGATACATCACATGTAATACAGGTTTTTTTCTCGTGCCTAAATTGTGCAAATTAGACTAATTTTGATGTTTTTTGGTGTTACTTTCAGCACTATAAGTGCAAATGCCAATACGGCTCGGACTAGAGGCCGTATTTATGAACCGATCTTTACGAAACTTCTTGGGTACCTGTGGTATCACCGTGGGACGAGAACAAGTGTTTTTGGGTCCGGTCCGAAATTCAGGATGGCCGATGGCAGCCATTTTGTACAAAATTAGGTGTAATCAGATTTTTGCACAGAACTTCCATATGAAAGCGCTGATTTGAATAATTTTGTGTGTGAATGTTTAGTACCATGGGATACATCACATATAATACAGGTTTTTTTCTTGTGCAGAAATTATGCATATTAGATGAACTTTGATTTTTTCAGTGCGACTTACACACAGTAAGTACACATGTCAATACGGCTCGGGCTAGAGTCTGTATTTATGAACTGATCTTCACGAAATGTCTTGAGTACCTTTGTTATCACCTTGGGATGAGAACGAGTGTTTCTGAGTGCGGTCTAAAATTCAAGATGGCTGCCAGTGGCCATATTTTTATACTGTACCAATGACCCAGACTTAGCTGGTGCTAATCTCCTTAATTCAGGGCCAAACACAAATTTTGCCCCCCAATCCCCAAAATTTGCATCAAAAACCGAAAAATACATGTCCTATATGGCCCTCCATACATCGACTCCTCTGCGCATGCGCAGTGTCGAGGAAGTCCCGAAATTGGCGCCAATTATCATTCTTAGTTTGGCCCTCAAAACAGTCACACTTCTCTGTTATTTGTGCTTTCAAATCTCAATTTTCATGATGCCAGACACATATTCATGAGTGAAATGGTGGAAATAAAGAGGATACATTAGGAGGAGAGGAAAATATTTAGTGCAAGAAAATGTTCAGGGCTGTAACTTATAATTATTTTATGAAATTATTTCTAGTTGCCTTTTTTCAAGGCATGGCCCTGATGTTATCATTCTTGCTATGAAGTACCATTGTTTGATCAGTGTTTCCTCTCTACCTTCCTTATTCCCCCCTAGCTTTTCTCCCATGTTTTGGCTTAATTTTTTGTAATGTTTATTACTAAAAATTTCTTGGGAGTTTTGGCTTGGTAACAGATTTATTTCTGTTTTTTCCCCATGTTTACGTCCTCACCCTAGGGGTGTTTAGGCGTTTTGGTCTGCATCTACCATCTGATGTTCTACAGTTTCTTCTCTGGAAGCCTCTGTTTTGCATCAGATAGTGTTTTAATTGGTGACTGATTTCGGGCCATGTTTGTTTCAGTGCCTGGAGTCATGTTTCCGGTTTGTTGACACTTTTGCTTAGGTTGACAACAGTTACTGCTGATAGTGATTTTTTGTCTTCTGCATCTCTTATTCATAGTAAGATACATTATTATTGTCCGTAAGTGTCTCATTAATTTTTTTTCAAAATGAATTTAAATTTTTGTCCACACTTAGGCTTTTTTGGGATCCATTGGGCTCAGGGTTCCCGTTGGGAACTTGGGCTCTTCTGAAAAATTTTTTTTGGGATTCTTAAAAAAAAAAAAAAAATTTTTTCTTTTCAGATCATTATCTATTAATGAATATAATGGATTGCTGTATTATGTATCTTTATTTTCAAGGATTAGTGCGAGTACTTTGATTGTTTACATTTCACTATGAATGATTATTGTTCAAATTGTAATAGGAGGAAGTCTTCCTATGATTCTCATGATCTCTGTATTAATTGTTCTCTCTGTACTCGCACTGATCTTTGTTCTGTGTGTTTCAAATGGGATGAAAAACGTTGGAAACGTGTGTCACGGTATGTTGTTCCTGGAGAAAGGTCCATTCCGGTTCTTTCTCCTCAGAGTCACTCTCGTGTTTCACTCTCTTTTTCAGAGGAACAAGAACAGGGTGATGTTTCCGTGATGTCATCCAGAAGTGTGCCTCCGTCGTCACATACAAGCGAAGAGCTAGCGGCAAAAGTGCTCATGGAGATTCGTCAATTCCCTGAAAGGAGCCCGAAGGGGTTGACGTCCGCTAGCTCGACCGGGGTTGCGTCCATTCACCGAATGGGACAGCACTCGGGTTCATCCGTTGCGGTCCAGCACAGAGAGTAGGGTGTTGCGAGCACTATAAAACATCCACATGCACACCCAGTGACGACGGAAAGGAGGATGGATCGGAGGAAGCCTGACAGTCCGGTGTTTAGCTTGTCCAGTTCGACACGGGCTGCAAGCGAGAGAGGTCCCTCTCTCATACAACAGCATCTGGGACCAGATGTTGTAGTCCGTAATGTTACGCAGTCGGAGCATACGTCCACCGCTCGGAATGCTCCGGTATATAGGCAGTCCGCCGAGGCTACCTATAAGGCTTCCATATCCTCTCAGCAGCACACTCGACCGCACCTTGGCTACGTGACCAGTGAATTACAGTCAGCTTCGCCGACCAGGGATTCCTTGGCGACCAGGTCACGCCATCCGGTAGCCAGGGACTCGAGGCCTTCTTCGTCCGGACGTTCACATAAAAGATGTATGCAAGATGGAACGTCCAGGGAGCTTCCGGCGGCTAAAACCAGTAAGACCGCCACTCCCCAGGCCTCTGTAACAGATGTGCTATCACAGATAGCAAAGTTAATCGCAGCATCCCAGCAACCGTCAGAGCCTCTGTCGGAACATGAAATGTCAGAAGATGCTGGGTCGGTAGGTTCCGCCGCTGGATCCGGTGCGGACGACCGAGATTTACATGATTTACATGAGGTCCGGCAGGATGGCGAAAGGGATTCTGATGAATTGGATATTTCCCTTTCGGAACAACATAAAATAGCCGTAGAATTCATCCGGTGTTATCTTCCAGAAGTTGTTCCGCCAGACCAAAATGCTGCTCAGCCGGATAGGAGGGTAATAGCGCCACTGGACACCGAGTTTTTTAATCGGTTTAGGGACATTGTCCCGGAATTTCCGTCACAATCCAAGAATGTCTCTCGGATTTTTGAGTTATTGAATGACGCTATTGATAAACTTGCCAACAAGACGGGCAGGTCAGCCTTCCTACCGGCTTCTGCTCTACAGCTGCCGTTTATTAATCAAAGGAACAAGTTTGATACGGCAGGTCAGGGCATCCAGAGAGTTCCTCTGCGTTTAGACGACCAGGCTGAAGACCTTGATATATCCATGCCGTCGTCTATGTCACTTCCGTCATCTACGATGGAAACGACGATATCGTCTAACAGAGCTAGTTTAGACGCTCTTTCCTACGCAGATCACCTTACTAGAGCGTTGTCATTACGCTTTGAAGGACCTGAATTTCAAGACGTACAAACGTCTTTAAGAGTTCTGTCCAGGGCCATAGCGTTTTCCACTTATAACTCCGCCCTTTCAGTGGCAAATCTGGAGTTAGCTCGACGTGACGCGGCCTTGGCTACTTCCACACGCGTGGACAGTAAGGTGAAAAACTCTCTTAGAGTCGCTCCGGTCTCTGGAGAGTTTCTCTTCAGTGGCAAGCTTTCTGATATATATGATAAATTAACAAAGAAAGCTTCGGACTCTCTGCTTTTTAAGTTTGCTTCCAAGAAATCGGAACCAGCAGACAGGAGTAGGCCAGGCACTTCCGGGACGAGTTCGTCCAGGGGAAGTTCCTATAGAGGTTCCTATGCGTCCTCTAGGTCTTACTCTAGAGACCGGCAGAGTAGCGACTCGACTAGGGGCCGTTATGCTGGCCGAAATAACCGGTCAGACGCCCTAGGCCGACGGGACGAGGTGCGGGTCGCGGAGGACGTGGTTTCTCCTACCGCAAGCCTCGCGGATCCAGGAAGTGATGGTCTAGACCTCTGTCGCGTTCCGGTGGGCGGAAGACTGTCGAGTTTCTCAAGCAATTGGGAATCAATTACGGAGGACCCTTGGGTGCTAGGGGTTATTTCGGAAGGACTAAAACTGTCCTTCAAAGGCAAGCCTCCATTAACTCGAAGTCCAAGATGCACTCAGCTTCCGTCAAATTGTCAGAAAAGAACCGCACTTCTATCAGAAGTCCAGTCTCTTTTAACGAAGAATGCGATATAGGTCGTAGAAAACCAGGAATCTCCAGGTTTCTACAGCCATCTTTTTCTGGTTCCGAAGCCAGACGGCTCGTTCCGTCCAGTGATCGACTTAAGCTGGATAAACAAGCTGATCGTGGCTCCAAAGTTTTATATGGAGACCATTCGATCGGTCAGAGCGAGCATTCGAGTGAACGACTATGCTGCGAGCATAGACCTCAAGGATGCATACTTTCACGTCATGGTACATCCGGCGTTCAGAAAGTATCTTCGCTTCGCTGTCCTAGGTGTTGTTTATCAGTTCCGAGCGATGTGCTTTGGTCTGAATCTAGCGCCCTGGGCATTCACTCGAGTAATGAACTCGGTAATGACTCATTTCCAAGCTCATTCGTCTGCGGTAACGTCGGCTTACCTGGACGATATTCTTCAGAGATACGGCAACGAGTTAACGCTTCAGAACGACATGCACAATCTGCTTCTATTGCTCCGACGTCTCGGTTTCATAGTAAACGAAGAGAAGTCGGATCTGGTGCCGTCCAAGTCATTTACCCACCTGGGAATGAGCTTCGAGACGCACAACAATCTCGTTCGTCTGCCGTTAACCAGAGCGAAATTAGTCAGTTGTTATGCTCGCTATTGTCTTCACTCAGACAAAGTGTCAGCGAGGGAATTCATGAGACTAATAGGTCTGTGCGGAGCTGCCTCGGATCTCATTCCGATGGGGCGGCTATGCACCCGTCCTCTCCAGGTCTATCTGACTCAGAATTGGAGAGTGAAGATTCATTCGCTTGAAACGGACATACTCTTGTCAAGCCAAGTGAAACAAGAGATTCAGACTTGGGCAGACATACAGTGGTTAACTCAGGGAGTTCCACTGCAGTTGCCAGATCCGAGTTTTACGATTATGACGGATGCCAGTCAAACAGGCTGGGGCGCGACACTGAGCCCATCGGATTTGAAGTGCCAGGGTCTTTGGGATCCGCAGTTTCTAAGCAAGCACATCAACATCAAAGAGATGATGTCGATTTGGCTTGCTCTACGTCATTGGATAGACGTTATTCAGAATGCACACATGCAAATTATGTCCGACAATACGACAGTAGTTGCGTATATTCGGAACCAAGGTGGCACTCATTCCATTCCGTTGCTCAATCTAACGGAAAGAATTCTTCTGTTTGTATTAGAACATCAGATTCTTCTCTCCATCCGTCATATTCCGGGTCGTCTGAACGTCTTAGCAGACTCCCTTTCACGGAGGGGTCGCCTGTTGCCGTCAGAATGGACTCTCAACAAGCAAGTATTCAATCAGATTTGCTACCAATGGGAACGGCCAATGATAGATTTATTTGCGACACATCTCAACAACCAGTTGCAGACGTATGTGTCACCTTGTCCGGATCCTCGAGCGTTTGCAGTAGACGCTCTCTCGATCTCTTGGGACGGAATGATAGGATATGCGTATCCTCCAGTGCCGTTGATTCAGCAGATATTGCTCAAGATAAAACAATCGCAATGCAAGATTCTGTTGGTAGCATCTCTGTCTCCACAGAGACCGTGGATAAATCTACTCAGGTGTCTGTTGTGGGACATGCCGAGGAAGCTTCCTCAAGGGAAGATCTTCTTTCGCAAGGGAAATCGCGCATCCTCCATCACAATCCGCAAGGTCTAAACCTTCACGTATTTCCATTGTGCGGTCCTTCTTGCACGGAAAACATTTTACAGGACGAGCAGTGGACGCGATTTCTAACTGCAGGAGGACCTCCTCTTCGCTAAACTATGCTGCTAAGTGGAGGGTCTTTTGTCAGTGGTGTGAGGATCATTCAGTAGATATTTATGATCCCTCCATTCCAGACATAGCAAACTTTCTAGTATACTTGTTTGATGAGATTAATCTGCAGCCTATCACCATTAAGGGTTATAGGTCTATGCTATCTGATACCTATGCACATCATGATAGCTTGAGGATTGGAACTAATGTCTCTTTATCTAAGTTAGTTAGAAATTTTTCGATAAATAGACCTAGAACCCTTAGATTAATTCCGAAGTGGAATTTGGCCTGGGTTCTTCTTAAGCTAAAAGAAGCGCCTTTTGAGCCTCTTGACACAGTTGACTTCAAATTCTTAACATATAAGACAGCTTTTCTCTTAGCTTTCTCTTCTGCTAGAAGAGTTAGTGAGCTTCATGCACTATCTGTGGAGGATTCTCACTACCGTAGTTAGAGATGGGCGGTAGTACCGAAAAAGTAATCGGTACCGGTTCTTATTTTTAGTACCGAGTACCGACCGAATCCTGAGAAAGAACCGAGTACTTTTCAACCTTGTTTTATTCAGCTTGCAAAGTCAATTTTAACACACGAAATCACCAAATCTTGTTATGATTTGCGGGTTTGTATCGGGTTTTGCATGTCTGAATGAAGTTTCCTATGTTAGCTGTTTTCGCCAGACAATATCTATCTATTCCAGCAACGTCGGTCCCATCAGAGAGGATATTCAGCAAAGCTGGGCTTGTAATCTCTGATAGGAGATGTCGATTGAAGCCAGGTCATGCCGAACAGCTAGTTTTCTTAAATCACAATTTAAGTCAGTGAAACCATTCTATCTACCTTTATAACTTTCACATGACAGTACACACCAAGTGATTTGGTACTTTGTCACTATGTAGGTGAACATCCAAGTATAATGTTTCCCTTAAATTCCTTTAGCCAAGGAGACACCCGAGGATTGCGTGGTGGCAAATCAGAAGGTCAGACTATGCCATGGAACACCGGGTACTCTACGCAGTCAATAATCTTCTAATTTCCAACATAGTCCTCAAGTGTCTACTTGGCCAAAGGAACAAAGTCAACAAACATAATGTAGAACCGACGTGGTGGCACAGTACCACAGTACAAGTACTACAACGTAACAACATACATAGATTGATTTGATGTGGTTACCACATCAAATCAATCTATGTATGTTGTTACGTTGTACTTAGTCATGTGCAAACAAGTATTATTCTAGTCATTCCATGGCTCTGCAGAGTGCAGACTACCAAAGTAACCAAACTAGTCCAGACTCAGGACTCATCTATTTCACATTTGTTGTTTTTCGTTTTTTTTTATTTCAACAATAACTGAACAATTGACAATTTGAAGTTGTTTTTCTCCTTTTGTTTTTTTTTTCTCAAATAAAAGGAATTTTTTTGAAAATTATTGTTGGCAGTCAAATTTCCATTGTGTTAGTAATTACCTATGTCTATCACTTGCAATCTGACCCTTTGTAGCTTAAATAATCACTGCTACTGCAGGCCTCAATATTTCAAAAATCATGGGAAATCATATTTCGTTTCCGTCATTTTGCATCATGGGAAACGATCGATAACGATTTTCCCGTTCTGTCGACAAGGGTGTAAAAATACAGCAAAAGTCTCGCCCTGTAGAACTAATACTAACATGCTTTAAATGCACTTGAGCGCCCTGATTTTCTACGCGACTCATTTTTTGTTTTTGTCACTCGAGCTTTCAACTACATTTCTTTCGTTTTAACAAAAAGAATAAATTTTGCCACGGTTAAGTGACTGGCGCGGGGGACGTTTTAAGGCTGGAACCCCAAACCAGCAATCCGCCAGAGAGACTGCAATACTGGCGTCTTAAACTTCGCTTGAAGCAAAATAGTTGTTCTGTTGTTATGACTTGTCAGCTTAACGACACTGCAAAGGTGACCAGCCGAGCGTGATCTTAAAGGCTTTATAATGACCAAAAGTCAATAAAAAATTGAAAAGATTCGAGATATCAAAGTCTGAGATTATCACTTATAATATATTATTTAAAATCAGCCATGGAACGATGCAATTTAAATTTGGTGAGAGATATGGGCATCACATATGGCGAAGACCCTGTCAGCAGTGTCGAAAATAGCTGAGTTCTTTGATAGCTAATTTGATTACCTCCCTTACACTAGTACAGTACTAGACTGGAATTACCTTTCTGCATTACAGACATTTTCATGCTTCTGGTGACTGAGTTCATTCGCACAGTCATTACTTCCCAATACGCCGGTTCAGAGTTGGTTGAGTGGCAGATGTAGGACTTTATGAAACACTGTAGGGCCGGGGGAGGGTGGAGGCACACCTAGGCTCAAGTTTACCGGCGTGCAGTGTCACTCACTGTTACGGGTGAATATTTTATGCTGGGGACTTGGCAGCAATGACATTCTGTTAAGTTGGTTGGTCGTGAGATGAGAATGATGCATTATTCATTTGAACTGTAGGCTGTATACTGGCGATCTGGGCTGATTTTTTTTTTATCCGTCTTGGTACCAGGCGTTTAGCCAGGATTAAAATTTAAGGGGGGGGGGGGGGGGGGGGGCATGAGAATTTTTGGAGGGAAAAACTGAATACAGACACCGAAAGGTGTCTAGCACACGTGCACAGAGAGGGCCCCCCCCCCCCCCCCCCCCCCCCCCGAAAAGAAAAAAAATGATTTTTAGTTGCTCTGAATGAGGCGGTTTATGGTGGCATTTGGCCTCGAACATGCAGAAAATTTCAAAAGGAAAATGTTTATTGTTTTCCTCATAAAGTAGGATAAATTCATCAGCCGCTCGTTCGGTCAGCTACTCGGCTAATAATCATCTGGACATAAATAATAATTCATGTCCCGATGATTATTGGCCGGATAGCCACAGGACGAATGGCAGTCCCATTTTTTGTATAATATATTAACATTCGTGTCAGGTGATCTTTTTAGAATTTGGGGAAGCTAACTTAATTATTACACCTCCCTCATCAACTTCAGGTGTGAAATCTTTTGAAAACGACCATTTTTTAAACGTTTTGAGAGACACCGATTCGTTTTTTTTTGTTTCTTTGCGGCTGTCGACATCGTGGTTGTAGTCGTAAATACCGGGAGATGACAGACGACACTGAAAGTACGAGTACTGAGTACTGACGAATTATTTCAGTTTGATGACCATAATGTGGGAAAAGTACCGAAACCGAAACCGAAACCGAGGTACTTTGCCTAAAAAAAACCGGAACCGGAACCGACTGAAAATTTTCAGTACCGCCCAACTCTAATTGTCCACATGGGGGCACGATGACGCCGTGTACTAAGGCGTACTGCACGTCGATGGTGCGCATGTCTTCAACCAATCTAACCCTGCCTGTGCAGCAGTGCTGAGTTACAATGTTGGGGAGCTGGCAGCTGCTTGTCGTTGCTTGGTGGTTCTCTTTGGGTACTCCGGCTTCCTCCACCCATAAAACTGTCGCGGTCATGATTAGCCATTGTGCATAAGTATATGACCTTAAAACTCAAATAAATCTAATATATAAATGCGAATGTCTGTATCTCTCTCTATCTATCTTTGTTCCGGGTGAACTCCTGACCGATCGATCGATCTCAAATTTCACCTGCTAGTGAAATATAAATAAATACGTTGGTTTTCTGTTGTGCGATGTCACAAAGTTTTGCAGAAATTTCAACACATGTAATATCATCTGGAGGGTGGTTGTGTGGTCTTGACCCAGGATTGAATCCATCTTTCTCTGTGATTGTAGTGGGACTATCTCCACGGTGGGAATACCACCAATATGTGGTTGTCGTTGTTGACTTTTTCACAGTGAATGTGAAGCCATCGCCTGTCACCAGTTTCTTTTGACCACGTTTGGGGCCATTTTCTAAAACTTTAAATGCCACACTCTCGGTAGCTGTTATTGGGTCTCTGACAACTTCATCTTCATTAGGCCGCATTTTTTTGAAAGTCTGTTTAGCATAATCGCCACGTTTTTTTTTTGTCTCCGATAATAGCGCGTTACCGTATTTCATCTGAATATTTGGACACCATAATTTTGTGAGAAAATTATTTTTTTAACCTATCTTTGGGGCACCCAGGAAATCTGTCAGACATGGATTGTCTTTTAGACCCAAGAAGAGTTTGGTGGTGTATCGGTATGTTTTCAAAAAAATATACACTACATACTTATACTAATTTGTGTTTTTTTTTCATTACATTTCCCTCACATTATCAAGATTAAAATCCATGCAGTAAAGAACCAGAAAATAAAACGTTTTAATGAAAATGCCAGTCTGAAGATTGATGTAACATACCAGAACATGCACTGCATGTGTATATTTCTACAACGTTGCAGCTGAAAACAAATTCCACAATTCCCGTTGAAAACTTCCGATCCCATCAGGAGAAAAATACCTGATGATGATTTGAACGGACCCGATAAGTATTGAGAAAACCGGAGTCAGTTAATCTGCAGGAAAAATAAAAGGAGTGTGGCTCATTCTGTGTTGTTTTTTCATTACAAACTCCCTTGTTATTGGGTGCCCAGGCCAAGGGGAAACGAAATGATACCGACACTGGACAGGTATACAAGTGACACTGACAGTGAGAAGCCGACTGAGATGGCGAACATGGCCGTAACAATGAATAATTTCATGGAAAAGGGCGAGGTCAGCTGCCTTGTATTGACATTCTCCTGCAGGAAATTTTTAAAATAAAGAACAGTGTAAATGCAAGGGCGGATCCAGGGGTGGGGGTTCTCTTTCATATTCCCTCTCTGACTCAATACGGTGCATGAATGAAAGGAGCAGAAAAAAGGCATGGTGGGTACCACTCCCTGAATAATAAATAATAACCGCATTTTGCATTTACATCGCAATTTCTTGTTTTACACTAAACAGACTTTCAAATAACTGTGGCCTTATCTGTATTTAATGACGTTCAAGCATAAAAAAGAACATTAAGAAACCCTCCTAAAAACAAAATTACTTGAGCTTGCAAAGAATAGATCGACATACAAAATTACTTAACAACATTAAAAAAGCTCCCTCCTCCTCCCCTCCCCACTCCACCCTATTTCCCCACAGTGACCACCGTAGACCTGGGTCAAATGCGTAAAAGGAAAAGTTATTTAGCTGATAATGATATTAGACATTATGTGCCCAAATTACGGAAAATTTGATTTTCGTGGGATATTATTGTTTTCTAAAACTGAAAGTTACGGTACTTTATACTGCGTGAAAATTTGAAATAATTTTAAGACCGGATATTATGTACATTAAAAATATAACTAGTTATCTTACCTCTCATTTTGCTCCTCTGATACTGTGAATGATGATTCCACATTAAATAAATAAACTGGTATGATTAGCAGCAGAGTCCACAATGTTTGTACTGCTATCATTATTGTGTAGCTCTGTTTGAGCACTTTGCTGAGATATGATTGAGTAGTTAATAGAGAAATTGCCCACAGGAGCATCAGCCCAATCTTTACATTGCCATCCAACATCCAAAGTTCCATACACGCATTGTCGAAATGTTTCCTGAGAAATCTCTGTGCTACAAGCTCTGTGCTGCCAGCGATCAAAACCATCACACCTTAAGCCTTGCTGTCTCGGACGAACAGCTCGTCGACATTCAATGCACATGGCAGACAATGCGAATGAATGTCCGATGATGAATGAATGAAAGGTTTTAGCGCGCCGAAGGCTCGCAGGGACGATGTGGGATTTACAAATCCCTTGCGACCCGGTTAGCCTTATTTTATTTCACTTGGATCTTGGATTACAGAGGCCTAGCTTTCCTATTGCCTCAAATGGGGTCTGAAGGGGTATGTACGCGGTTAGAACTCCCGGCAGTTAGCATTGGAGTGATAGATTGTCAAAGATCAATCCCTCAACGCCATTAAGACTATTAGAGAGTGGGCTCTATTCGGTTCCAGCTTGGCGATAGTAGAGGTTTGAGACCCACCATGGTGGCGAGCCAGAATATAATGTTGTGCGATGGCAATTTTAAGGGAAAAAGAAAAAAGAAAACCAAACAGCAACGCCGGTTTGGTAGCAGCCCCGGTATATGACCATAGCGGTCCGATGCATTAATCTTCCACCTTATAAAGAGTACACTAAGAAAATATCAATTGCTGAATAATCACTATTAATGATGAGACCATAACAACGCAGTAATAATAAAACACTCAAAAAGTCTTTTAATTAATCATCCATAATAATGATCAGCTGTAATGAAAGTTTGCTACAACAACAAATACAAATCACACTCGAGTAGAAAATTGATTTTTGTAACAACATACACTATAACACCATTGTAATCACTCGCGCACACACAAACACACACAATAAAATATTAAGCATAGCTCGCACATAATTCAGTGTTTTTATTCATCGTGCCGGTACCAACACTTGAAAAGAAATTAAATTTCAAAAAGTGAATTTAGCTCACACATAGTACAAAAAACTTTTATTCATTCACAAAGTACAAATAATCGAGTTGGGTACAAAATGTCCAATGGAGGGTACAAAACGTCCAATAGTTTGGGTACAAAACGTCCAGCGATTTGGGTACAAAACGTCTAATTCTGTTCGAAAAGTCCTGGTACAAAACATCCTGGGTACAAAACGTGCAGAAACCGACCTGATCGCCCCAGTCCAAACATGGGCCCAAAGGCTGTTCGTTAATATTAATTTAAGAGAAACCTAGAAGTGCGCACAGGCCTGGACTTTTGAAAAATCTAGGGGAACTACTATGGCTCTCCTAAACCAGTGCCTGGAGAGCTATTCTATACATTATTAATAAGGGAATTGAAGGTTTAAGGGGAGCTATTACAGCTCTTAAGGAGGGCAATTATGGCCCAGCTTAAATTGATTTTGCAGGAGCCATGGAGGGCGAGAGCTATAGCTCTCCTCATAAGACCAGGCCTGTGCATGTCGCAAAGTGTTTTTTAAGGTGCTATATACATGTATTAAAGTAATGGAATTTTGTTTATTTAGAAATTCCCACCTCTGTTTGGCCTATTCCTTAAAATCAAATTAAATATACACAAATTATATGTCAGACTGAAGGATGGGAGGTATAGAATACGAAAAATGTATGCAATCAACTCATAGAGTTGACAGCAGTCACCACTGGTTCCTGGAAGTCGGCTACCGTATTCGTACCAGAACTGATCATTAAGGCTGTCACGATTGATCGTAAAATCGATCAACTGTTGATTGAGGTCATAAACGACGATTTATTTCAATGATCGATTATTTGACTGGACATGTGCTGTCATACTACCTGTTTGTTAAACAAAGGGGAAATATTGATTCACATGCTGTTGTTTCACATAAAGGACCTATTTCGACAACAAATGTGTGTGTGAACAGGGTTAAAACATAAAACCAATATATAGCTTCATGGCACCATGCGTGTTAAAGTTAGCCGAAACCCAGTCATCATCGTATGCGTGATCACTCAGTTGAATTTGACCCTACCTTTCAAAGTGTTCAAGTGTCAAACACCAATAAATGAATGAGTAAATAAATAAAATAAATCCCTGGAAAGATTGAGCCTCCAAGGGAAAGCATTTTCACACTGAACAGGGGCTGAATCATTATCATTCATGGGCCAACTTTCCGGTTCCAGCATCACTGGCTCACTGCCATTAGCGGTGATAACAATTTAACAAAAATAACATAACACTCAATGATGCCTTACTGTCAATGGCTACATTGTATTCCTTGCCAATAAGACATCGTCAAGTGTTGAGTTGTTTTTGTTTTTATCAATTTGATACTTGATAATCAATTTTAACATACGGAAAGTAAAGAGGGAAAAACTTCGAAATGCCATGTTATTTTTAAAGTATGATGATTAATTTTGTTCTCCGAGGTGTCGCAACCGGAAGTTTCATTTCCACGTGTAAAGCTTTGTTGACTTGACATTCCCCAAGGCTAAATTCATAATCATTACACATTGAGCGCGGATGGGGCCATTAGTGAGTTTAGTATGCATTTTTCTATGATTTGAAATTTGAATCTATGCGATGTAGATTCTGTTTTGTCAAATTTTTCAAGGTTTGGTGTTCGTTTGCTTCATTTACGATTAGGATATTTTAATTTTTAACCCCTCCCAAGTTATATCAAAGACGAAGTCCTAGGAATCAAGACAGAAATATTAACCGTAAATAATCGAATAACTGTCGATTTTTATGACAAAATATTCGATTATGAAAATTCATAATCGTGACTGCCTTACTGATCATGCAATAATATTTCCTGAGAACAACTTGTGGCCAAATGTGCCTCACATATCCAAGAACAAAGCTAGGCATTTTCAAAAATGCGGGGATATAGTCATGATCTTCATCCCTCTGTATGTACATCACACCCTGAAAGGCTCCTAGGGTATTCAATTCGAAATGTTTAAACTATGCTAAGGTGTTCAGGTAGCAACTCCAAATGTGCATGAAGGTTTCAGAATTTTGATTTGGCCCCAAGTGGTTCCCGTGCAACCACTTTTATCATTAGAAAATCAGTTTTCATCAAAAGGCTCCTAGGGTATTTAATTTGAAACGTTTAAACTATGCTAATGTGTTCAGGTAACATCTCTAGATGTGCATGAAGGTTTCGGAATTTTGATCTGGCCCCAGGTGGTTCCAGTGGAACCACTTTTATCATTAGAAAATCAGTTTTCATCGAAAGGCTCCTAGGGTATTTAACTCAAAACGTTTAAACTATGCTAATGTGTTCCGGTAACATCTCTAGATGTGCATGAAGGTTTCGAAATTTTGATCTGCCCCCAGGTGGTTCCAGTGGAACCCCTTGTATCGTTAGAAAATCAGTTTTCATCGAAAGGCTCCTAGAGTATTTAATTCGAAACATTTTAAACTATGCTAATGTGTTCAGGTAACATCTCTAGATGTGCATGAAGGTTTCGGAATTTTGATTTGCCCCCCCAAGTGGCTCCGGTGGAACCACTTTTATCGTTGAAAAATTAGTTTTCATCGAAGGGCTCCTAGGGTATTTAATTTGAAACGTTTAAACTATGCTAATGTGTTCAGGTAACATCTCTAGATGTGCATGAAGGTTTTGGAATTTTGATTTGGCTCCAGGTGGTTCCAGTGGAACCACTTTTATTGTTAGAAAATCAGTTTTCATCGAAAGGCTCCTAGGGTATTAAATTCCAAACATTTAAACCATGCTAATGTGTTCAGGTAACATATCTAGATGTGCATGAAGGTTTCAAAATTTTGATTTGGCCCTAGGTGGTTCCAGTGGAACCACTTTTATCGTTGGAAAATCAGTTTTCATCGAAAGGCTCCTAGGGTATTTAATTCGAAATGTTTAAACTATGCTAATGTGTTCAGGTAACAGCTTTAGATGTGCATAAAGGTTTCGGAATTTTGATTTGGCCCCAGGTGGTTCCAGTGGAACCACTTTTATCATTGGAAAATCAGTTTTCATCGAAAGGCTCCTAGGGTATTTAATTCAAAACATTTAAACTATGCTAATGTGTTCAGATAACAGCTCTAGATGTGCATAAAGGTTTCGGAATTTTGATTTGGCCCCAGGTGGTTCCAGTGGAACCACTTTCATCGTTAGGAATTAAATACCCTAGGAGCCTTTTCATCGAAAGGCTCCTAGGGTATTTAATTCAAAACGTTTAAACTATGCTAGTGTGTTCATGTAGCAACTCTAGATGTGCATGAAGGTTTCAGAATTTTGACTTGGCCCCAGGTGGTTCCAATGGAACCACTTTTATCATTAGGAAATCAGTTTTCATCGAAAGGCTCCTAGGGTATTTGTTTCAAAATGTTAAAACTATGTTCAGGGCTTGATTTGTTTTGAAAAAATTGATTAGCAGTTTTGTGTAAGTAGATGCCGAAGGCATCTATGCAAGTGCCGAAGGCACGAGCAAGTTAGGCGGGACTGGGGGGGTTCTCCCCCCAGAAAATTTTTTGAAATGTGCTATCAAATGGAGCCTTCTGGTGGCTTTTGGGGTGCAAATTCACTTTGTTTTCGTATCCCCCAAATCACGATTTTTAAACAACGTCTTTCAAATTATCATGTTATTAACTAGAAAGTTATATTTTTTAATCAAGCTCTGACAAACTGCCGAATAAACGTGATTTTACCATTCAATCATTGCTGATTGTGACGTCACATGTGGGTGACAATATCTCACATGATTATGAAGCTTTTGACTATCACTAGCTCAGTCTCGCTGGTGTACAAGTTTCACCCGTCCCTAGGTGAAAATGACAACAATTTCAATTTTGCCATTTGCCATCACATATCATAAAGCAAAGATGCCATCATGGGTACTGTGTATACACGAACGGAATTAGGTAAGTTTTGGGAAACGAATTTTGGCGGAGGCGGACCTGTCATTCACTGTGATTCATTGTCAACATTTTTGTTCAAATAAATTGAATGGAGAAAATAAAAGTAATATATTCTTACTTGACTTTCGTTTTGATTGAATTATTGAACCCCCAAGTACTGATGATATTCCAATCACATGATCAATTCTTTCAACGCATCGAGCCTCTTGTGCTGTGTATTCGCTAAATCAGGGATTTAATTGAATGTTGCTGTAGTTTCGTTTTCAGTTCCAGGAACTAAAACCGAAACTACAACAACATTCAGTTTTCTAAGAAATAATTTCATGTCTCCGCTGCAAGCACCCCCTTGGGCTTCGACAGTCACACAGATCATGCAGCTAATAGCATTAGGTCTGATTGTTGAATATGCTGTGACAGAATTTTTTAACTAACAAAACTTGCTAATGAAAAAATCCTCTCACAACATCTTTAACACTGCGCTCTATTACTAATAGTATTAGCTGCCGTGTCAGAGCCCAGGGGCCGGGTGCTGACAGCGGAGAAATGAAAAAGATATATGGGGGTGGGATGGGGGGGAGGCTTCAGCCTCGGGACGCAGGACGACCACTAAAGGAGCTTGCAAGCAATTAGCATAGGTATGATTACATCTCTCCGTGTCAGGTTCACAGACGAGATATGGTATAGATCTTGTCTGTGAACCTGACACGGAGAGATGTATCAACCTTACTTTAAAATACCCCACCCCCCTTCAGAAGAGAATGTTTAAATAGGGTCGATTCATCTCTTAGATCGGGTTTCCAGGTGCGGACAGTGTTGTAAGTGGGGTCGGTTTGCGACAGAACAGGACAAGGTGGATGTTCTTCCCCTGTTGCCCCCCCCTCCCCCCCCCCCAGTTTCAAAAGTTTGGGTCCATGTTCAATTCGCGGAAGAAGTAAATCAGGATGGCCTAAAGTTTTGCGAAAATTACGCAAAATAAATATTAGGCCATTTTGATTTTCTGCTTGTGAAATTAAAGCTTCGGAGGGGGTGTTGTGATAGGCTTTAACACAAGGAGGGAACTTTGATTCTTAAACCCGAAAAGGAGGGGGACCCGGGTGACTTCGGCACGAGTATTGGCTTCGACGCACAATTTGGTTTCTTTCACTGAAAACACGTACAGATAATAAAATAACTGATCTTTATTATATTAAACCAAGGTTCTTCTTTTGAGCAGTTTAATATAACCCCTTGCATTCATTTGTCTCATTCGAATCTAGTATCTAATACAAGATTCTAATCAGGCAAATGGAGGCTGGCGGGGAATATTATTAAACACCAGACTACGAAAACATTGAATCAGGGGTGCTCCAGGGACATGTCCTCGGACCAGGTATTCCGAAGAATAATAGGGTTGACGACTTCGGTTTGGCAGGAATCAATACATTATCAAGTAATGTATTCATTCCCACTAAGCCAACGCCATCAAACCCATTATTACGGGAATACTAGGTCTATCAGAGGACGAATCTCTGGGCACACTCAGTTCAATGTTTTCGTCCTCTTGTGTTTATGTATTCCTATGATCGTTTGTCTTTGAGTTCTCAAGTGCAGCAGCAGATCTGGATGCCAGGGGTTAACTTATGCAAGTTTCTATTTTTTCTCTCATTCTACTAAATCATGGAAAATGGGTTAATTTCTTACTGGAGTCCGAGAACAAAAGTAATGGCGATGAAAGTTAGAAACTGATATTGTTGGTAGAAACCTAGTCTTTATAACAATATTCAATAAATCAGAACTCTTCAAGTGATCAACTGTTTTGTGTGTTAAAATGAGCTACAGTCTTGTCAATACATCTGGGTCTTTTGACAAGGATGATAATGACCAGTCAATCTAGTTATCATCATCTTTGGCAACAAACTCAGATGCGTTGCCCACTTTCATCTTCTTTCTTGGTCCATATGGAAGGACGTTTGGGTGCCTTCTTTTTCCAAAGAATTTTCTGGTGATTGGCGTGGGATCAAAGGAATGAGGGTCTGGACCTTCAATGTCGATTCTTATCAAACAGTCTAGAATGGAGTTGCCCAGACTGCATCGCCAGTCTGTTTTTACGCGATTAACTGCCGAAAAGCCGCGTTCTACTTTTGCATTAGAGACGGGGTAAATCCTCAGAATCTGAACTACGTGTATGAAATTTGGATAGTTGAAATTGTCTTTCTCTTGGTGATACTTATGAGGATGGTTTCCCACACATCATTGTATTTGAGATGCTTCAACGCTGTGCACCAATAAAGTTTAAGTTGTTGCCATTCATTGTGAATCTCGCCGAGATTTACACAATTTTTCTCTAGGAGTGTCTTAAAATGTTCAATAAAGGCATTGAGTTCATCATCTCCAAACTGGAGAAGATCCTTCTCCTCAGTTGGCCACAATGAGGTGTCCAGAAGTTTTAGTGCACCAAGATGAGATTTGATATCGGCACTGGCATTTGACGCGGCTGCAGAACTGGATTTTCGGGAATCAGATTTCTTAACACTGGAGTCGACAATTAACTCCCCTGACTCGGATTGGCTATCACCTGGATCGACCTTCAACTCGTCTAGCTCTCCGAAACGGCGGTTTAGTGTCCCTTGTAATTTGTTAATGAGCTCTTGCCTATGGGTGTTAAAGTTCATTAAACCTTGATTTACATGAGTCAATTTCACGCCTTTGTACGTCACCATCGGAATTTCTGCTACAGAAACAGATGCCTGTGACTTATCAGATTCTATTTCTTCAGAGAGTAGTACTGATTTTGCGCTGTCTATTAGATTTGATAGGCCAGAGTTAAACGTTTTCGATTTGCAACTCTCTGTAGTCTGACATTCATTTGAAACTGGCACGATTAGTAGTTTGTCTAACCGATGGCGAGTCCTTTCCAAAGCAGCATAAGCTTGCAGTAAATCAATGCTGTCACCCTGCAGGTAGAGTGACAACTTAGAGATAGGCTCCAGTATTTCAGAAAGAAATAAGAGTGCTGCAACGAATTGAAACCGCTTTATCTTTGCCAAGTAGCCACGTATTTTGGCTCTGTCTTCAGCTTTCGTTGATGTGTCTTCTGCAAGATTCTCCATGTGGCTAACGAAAATTTCGAACGATTTCGCGAGTATGCTACAAGCCCTTTGTTTGAACTGTACCCAACGAGTACCATTTGCTCGTTCTGGCTTCTGGATATTCTCCTCCAAAATCGAAGCAAGTTCGCGTAGCTCTCGGAGGCGCTTAGAACTTTTCTCATAGAACTTGTAGAGATTTTCCAACATATCTGTAACATCTTTGAAAAGCACGCCACTAAATGCCTCCTTTATTGCCAGCTCCAACCGATGGTTCAGACAGTGTACCCCCAACAGCCATGGCATATTATTTTCCCTCCTAAACCTGCCCAGTAGGCCATCTTTTTCGCCCAAATTAACGCTTGCTCCATCAGCCATAAACCCAATCATACGAGAACTAAAATCGGCGAGACCCGCTTCCTCGAATGCATCCTCAATGCCCTTTTCAAACCGTAGGCACGCGCATTCTCGACGCAAGACACTTTAAAAAAACGGAAATCGACCTTACCACTTTCAACATCATTGAACATAGCGTACATCATTTCATTTTCCACAACAGCACTGTCAGTTGCGCCATCCACAAGCAGTGTGAAATATTTAGCTTCGAGGAGTTTAGCCATCAAACCCTGTTTCATGTGTTCGCCAATCAAAGCTGTAAATTCACTGCACTTTTTATCGTTTATGTAGGTATTATCAACATCAACACCGTGCTTCCTCTCAAGTTCGGCAAATACTGGGAATTTCGTGAACGGGAGTTCTTCTTTAGCGAGTGTGTATGCTATGTCTATTAGTTTTGAAACTCTTTTTTCCTCATTACTATTGCTTTGTGCAATCGAGCGCCCAATTGGGGTTTTGAACAACCGGTCAAGTGTTAACACTGATGGATTCTTCAGTCTCGCAGCTTTTTTGTGCGGTTCTGACTGAGCATGTTTGACAACATTGTCTTTTTTCAAGGCTGTGCCTGTTAATCCCAATATCATCGCACGCGAAAAGTTACGCAAATTATTTACTTGTTTTTCGTAGTCTGTACAAATCCCACATGTAATCGTAGCCACATGCTTCCCATCATCATCAGTCGTCCATTGTAGCCAGTGTGCTTTTGGGTCAACTTCCTTTTGCCAACTCTCAACAGTTTTTACTTTTACACCGTGACCTTTCATATTTCCAGTACCGGCACCCAAAACTGATTGCATTCTATCGAAAGCCGCGAATCAAATAAGCACGCGCCCTCTACTTTCGAAATGAAAATCATAATGATGTCTTCGGGATTTCCATGTATACCAATTCAACTTCTGAATACCCCAAATAACTATACAAGTTAAAGTTGTATTGTGTAATCGACAATCAGTTTACTTGATATTACAACAGATTTTCTTGAACGCTCAGAGAAGGCGTGTTTTTCATTTACGGTACTTTCCATAATAAACGAAACGTGCTATTTATTATTGCTAATCAATGTCCAGATATTGAATCGCGGCCCGGGATTTATGCATCGCAAATTGCGATGCCAAACCGAACAAATCGAGCCCTGATGTTAAGGTGCTCAGGTAACATCTCTAGATGTGCATGAAGGTTATGGAATTTTGATTTGGCCCCATGTGGTTCCAGTGGAACCACTTTTATCGTTAGGAAATCAGTTTTCATCGAAAGGCTTCTAGGGTGTTTAATTCGAAACGTTAAAACTATGCTAAGGTGTTCTGGTAACATCTCTAGATGTGCATGAAGGTTTCGGAATTGTTATTTGGTCCCAAGTGGTTCCAGTGGAACCACTTCTATTGTTGGAAAATCAGTTTTCATCGAAAGGCTCCTAGGGTATTTAATTCAAATTATTTAAACTATGCTAATGTGTTCTCTAGATGTGCATGAAGGTTTCGAAATTTTGGTTTGGCCCTAGGTGGTTCCAGTGGAACCACTTTTATCATTGGAAAATCAGTTTTTATCGAAAGGCTCCTAGGGTATTTAATTCGAAACTTTTAAACAATGCTAATGTGTTCAAGGAGCATCACTAGATGTGCATGAAGGTTTCGGAATTTTGATTTGGTTCCAGGGGAACCTCTTTTATCGTTAGAAAATCAGATTTCATCAAAAGGCTCCTAGGGTATTTAATTCGAAATGTTTAAACTATGCTAATGTGTTCAGGTAGCAACTCTAGATGTGCATGAAGGTTTCAGAGTTTTGATTTGGCCCCAGGTGGTTCCAGTGGAAACACTTTTATCGTTTGGAAGTCAGTTTTCATAGAAAGGCTCCTAGGGTATTTGATTTGAAACGTTAAAACTATGCTAACGTGTTCAGGTAGCATCACTAGATGTGCGTGAAGGTTTCGGAATTTTGATTTGCCCCAGGTGGTTCCAGTGGACCCACTTTTATCGTTAGAAAATCAGTTTTCATCGAAAGGCTCCTAGGGTATTTAATTCGAAACGTTATAAACTATGCTAATGTGTTCAGGTAACATCTCTAGATGTGCATAAAGGTTTCAGAATTTTCGTTTGGCCCCAGGTGGTTCCAGTGGAACCACTTTTATCGTTAGGAAATCAGTTTTCATTGAAAGGCTCCTAGAGTATTTAATTTGAAACGTTTAAACTATGCTAATGTGCATGAAGGTTTCGGAATTTTGATTTGGCCCCAGGTGGTTCCAGTGGAACCACTTTTATCGGTAGGAAATCAGTTTTCATCGAAAGGCTCCTAGGGTATTTAATTCGAAATGTTAAAACTATGCTAAGGTGTTCAGGTAACATCTCTAGATGTGCATGAAGGTTTCGGAATTTTTATTTGGTCCCAGGTGGTTCCAGTGGAACCACTTTTATTGTTGGAAAATCAGTTTTCATCGAAAGGCTCCTAGGGTATTTACTTCAAAACTTTTAAACTATGCTAACGTGTTCAGATAGCATCACTAGATGTGCATGAAGGTTTTGGAATGTTGATTTGGCCCCAAGTTGTTCCAGTGGAACCACTTTTATCGTTGGAATATCTGTATTTTTATACTGTACCAATGACCCAGCCTGAATTTTGATTTGGTTCCAGTGGAACCACTTTTATCGTTAGAAAATCAGTTTTCATCAAAAGGCTCCTAGGGTATTTAATTCGAAACATTTAAACTATGCTCATGTGTTCAGGTAACATCTCCAGATGTGCATGAAGGTTTCGGAATTTTTATTTGGTCCCAGGTGGTTCCAGTGGAACCATTTTTATTGTTGGAAAATCAGTTTTCATCGAAAGGCTCCTAGAGTATTTAATTTGAAACCTTTAAACTATGCTGAGGTGTTCAGGTAGCAACTCCAGATGTGCAAGAAGGTTTTGAAATTTTGATTTTGCCCCAAGTGGTCCCCGTGGAACCACTTTTATCGTTGGAAAATCAGTTTTCATCGAAAGACACCTTGGGTATTTAATTTGAAACGTTAAAATTATGCTAATGTGTTCAGGTAACATCTCTAGATGTGCAAAAAGGATTTCGGAATTTTGTTTTGGCCCCAAGTGGTTCTGGTGGAACCACTTTTAGCATTGGAAAATCAGTATTTTTATACTGTACCAATGGCCCAGACTTAGCTGGTGCTAACTCATAATTATCCAGGGCCAAACACAAATTTTGCCCCACCAATCCCCCCAAATTTGCATCAAAATCCAAAAAATCAATGTCCTATATGGTCCTCCATACTTTTGTCCACTGCGCATGCGCAGTGTCAAGGAAGTACACTGGGAAGTACCAAAATTGGCGCAAAATCTTCATTCTTTGTTTGGCCCTTCAATCAGTAACATCTCACTGATATCTGTGCTTATAATCTCAGTTTCCCCGTGGGAACCCCGGGAAGTAAGCAGCACTTGTTTACTGTGGTAAACCAGTTCCGCTTTACTAGTAAAATAGGACCCAGTCACCAATGCTTGGGGTGAAAGTCCTCTAAAATGGGCAACATGTTGATCAACGATTGAATAAACTTGACTTCATCTCCATGTTGTGTCACGATTAGCCATGGTGCATAAATATGTGACGTTAACCACCAACAAACAAACAATAATCTCAGTTAAAAAGATGCCAGACACAAAATCATGAAGGAAATGGTTGATCCAAGGATGAAATAAGAGGATGAGAGGAAGAAACAGTGGAAGGATGTGTTCAGGGCTGTAACTTATAATTTTTATGTAAAATTATTTCATGTTCCCTAATTTCGGGGCATGGGCCTGATGTTTAGCTTACCTGACTGAAAGTCAGGGTGAACTATTCTGATCACTTTTTGTTCGCCGTCCATCGTGTGTCGTGAAGGTGGTGTTTGGGTCTTTTTCTCCCAAACCACTGTCCACCTTTTAATGAAATTTCATGTGAGAGTTAGTTATATAGGGGCATTTTGATTTTTATGCAAATTAGGTTTCGGATCATATTGTGGAGTGGGGTGGGGCCAAAATGCACAAAATTTAAAAAAATCTTCTTCTCATGAACCAGCCATAACAGAGACTTGACATTTGGTACGCAGAAGTTTGACGGGCAATATTTACCTTTGTTCTGAGAGGGGCAAGAATTTTTGCCCCGCCCAAAATTTCTATTTTCTTAACCCAGAGGCCAATTTGAACCAAATTTAATATGAGGTATTATTGGGTTGTAAGTACTTGATTTATGCCAAAAAAAATTTTCCTGCAGCCCCGTGGGAACCACAGGAGCTAAAAATAGAAAAAAATTAAAACACCCATATCTCCAAAACTGCACAGCACCGAGAATTTTTATTTGGTGTGAAGCTTCCTTAGGACCAACAGAAAGGATTGGTCAAAAAAAAATTGCCATCAGTTTTATCATAGGGTACAGTTTCGTGACTTTGAAAAAGTGCTGAGTCGGCACTTTTTAACACTGTTGGCAATGGGAAAAACAGTAAAAAATCTTCTTCTCCTGATCCAGCAGGCAGAATCTTTTGATATTTGGTATGCAACATTGTGGGTTGATCTGATTCAAGTTTGTTCAAATCGGCCCCCTGGATTCATATTTGGGCTCAGTATAGGAGCCCGACTTCGAACTTAGTGCATTTCAGGCAAATTTCTTAAAAAAATCTTCTACAGATCCAGCAGGCAGAATCTTTTGATATTTGGTATGCAACATTGTGGGGTGGGTCTGATTCAAGATTGTTCAAATCGGCCTCGGATTCAAGTTTGTTAAAGCCAAGTCCCTGGCTTCATATTTGGGCTCCCCATGGGAACCCAAATTTTAACTTGGTGCACTATGACACTATGAGGAAATTTATTTTTATTTTTTTTTTTTTTGGGGGGGGGGGGGGGGGGGGGTGTCAGCTTTTTCAAATTAAGTCCCTGGAGTGATATTTGGACTTGCTGAGGGGGCCTGAATTTTAACTTTGTGTATTATGAGAAAATCGTTTTTAAAATCTTCTTCAGATTCTCCAGTCAGAATCCTTTGATGATTGGTATGTAGCACCCTGATTCACGTTTGTTCAAATTAAGTCCCTGGGGTAATATTTGGGCTCCCTATGGGAACTCAGAACTTTAACTTAGTGGAATATGAGGAATATTCTTGAACAGTCTTCTTCTTCAGATCTACTGGTCAGAATATTTTGATGTGCAGTATCCTTAGGAGGTTAAGATTGGGGTCATATTTGAGCTCCTTGTGGGGGCCCCTTAACTTAATGCACTATGAGGAATATTCTTTTTCAGATATCCCAGTCAGAATATTCTGATATTTGGTTTGCAGTATTCTTAATGGGGTACAATTCTAGTTTGTTCCAATCAAGTCCCTGTGTTCATGTTTGGGCTCCTGGTGGCAACCTAATTTTTCACTCTGTGCAATATGGGGAAATTCCTTCAAAATTCTCTTCCCTTGGGAACCCAGGAAAGTGAAGCAGTGCTTGTTTTCTGTGGTAAAATAGGACCCCAGTCACCAATGTAGTGGAAATAAATAAATAAATATTTATTTCAAAAAGCTCCTCCTTCAGGTCCACCAGTCACTCCCCAGTCAGAATATTTTGACATTTGATATATAGCAACCTTAGGTGTTTCAGATTTGACTGTTCAAACCAAGACTTTTGGATCAAATTTGGGCTCCCTGTGTGTCCCAACTTTTAACTTTGTGCAATATAAGGGCAATTCTTTAAAAAATATTCTTCACATTCACGATTCTTTTGTTATATAGTACTGACACCCTTAGTATGGCAAGATTCAAGTTTGTTCAAATCAGATCCCTGGGCTCATATTTGGGCTCCCCACAGGAGCCCAAATTTTAATTTAGCACAGCATGAGGAATATTCTTCAAAGATCTTCTTTAGATCCACCAGACAGAATTTTTTGATATTTGGTATATACCTTAAATGAATGAATGAACTTATTTGCAGAAAATACCTTTACTATGACTCCTAGATTAAAGTTTGTTCAAAGTGTTACTCTTGGCTGATTTTGTGGGGCACCAGAGGGGTTTGACATTTAACACAGAACCCGATGGAGAATTTACTATTTGTTTAAATGAACTATGCCAACGAATGACTGAGCCAGGTAAACTTGAGTTAGATGTAAATGTGAGTACATAAGATTAAAGTTTGTTCTAATGGGATTCCACGACTCTTCTTGAGACCCAGTGCAGGATCCATTGGACAAAATTTTTTTGCTTGATAAGATTACAAAGATTTTTGTAGCTCATCTGACTGAAAGTCAGGGTGAGCTATTCTGATTACTTTTTGTCCGTTGTCCGTCATCTGTCGTACGTCGTGAAGGTGGTGTATGGGTCTTTTTCTCTCGAACCACTGTCCACCTTTTAATGAAATTTCATGTGAGAGTTAGTTATATAGGGGCATTTTGATTTTTATGCAAATTAGGTTTCGGCTCATATTGTGGAGTGGGATGGGGCCAAAATGCTCAAAATTTAAAAAAAATCTTCTCATGAACCAGCCATAGCAGAGACTCGATATTTGGTATGCAGCTTCCATTTGAGGTGTAGATTCAAGTTTGTTCAAGAGAAGTTTGACGGGCAATATTTACCTTTGTTCTGAGAGGGGCAAGAAAATAGAAAAAAATTAAAACACCCATATCTCCAAAACTGCACGGCACCAAGAATTTTTATTTGGTGTGAAGCTTCCTTAGGACCAACAGAAAGGATTGGTAAAAAAAAATTGCCATCAGTTTTATCATAGGGTACAGTTTCGTGACTTTGAAAAAGTGCTGAGTCAGCACTTTTTAACATTGTAGGCAATGGGAAAAACAGTAACAAATCTTCTTCTCCAGATCTAGCAGGCAGAATCTTTTGATATTTGGTATGCAACATTGTAGGGTGGATCTGATTCAAGTTTGTTCAAATCGGCCCCAGGGTTCATATTTGGGCTCAGTATAGGAGCCCGATTTCGAACTTATTGCATTTCAGGCAAATTTCTTAAAAAATCTTCTCCAGATCCAGTAGGCAGAATCTTTTGATATTTGGTATGCAACATTGTGGGGTGGATCTGATTCAAGATTGTTCAAATTGGCCCCCTGGATTCATACTTGGGCTCACTATAGAAGCTCGAATTCAAACTTTGCATTTCAGGCAAATTTCTTTAAAAATCTTCTTCTACAGATTCAGCAGGCAGAATCTTTTGATATTTGGTATGCAACATTGTGGGGTGGATCTGATTCAAGTTTGTTCAAATCGGCCCCCTGGATTGATATTTGGGCTCACTATAGAAGCCCGAATTCGAACTTAGTGCATTTCAGGCAAATTTCTTAAAAAAATCTTCTTTCCAAGATCCAGAAGGCAGAATCTTTTGATATTTGGTATGCAACATTATGGGGGTGGATCTGATTCAAGTTTGTTCAAATTGGCCCCCTGGGTTTATATTTGGGCTCAGTATAGGAGCCCAAATTTGAACTTGGTGCATTTCAGACAAATTTCTTTGAAAATCTTCTCAAAATCCAGCAGGCAGAATCTTTTGATATTAGGTATGCCCCATGCTTAGGGGGGCGAGATTCAAGTTTGTTCAAGCCAAGTCCCTGGGTTCATATTTGGGCTCACTGTGGTAGCCCGAATTATAACTTAGTTCAAAATGAAGAATTTTCTTTAAAAATCTTCTTCAGATCCAGCAGCCAAATGTTTTGATATTTGGTATGCAACATCCTTAGGGGAGTGAGATTCAAGTTTGTTCAAGCCATGTCCCTAGGTCCATATTTGGGCTCACTGTGGGAGCCTGAATGATAACTTAGTTCAAAATGAGGAATTTTCTTTAAAAATCTTCTTCTTCACATCCAGCAGTCAGAATGTTTTGATATTTGGTATGCAGCATCCTTAGGAGGGTGAGATTCAAGTTTGTGCAAGCCCTGACCGTAGGTCCATATTTGGGCTCACTGTGGGAGCTTGAATTGTAACTTAGTTCGAAATGAGGAATTTTCTTAAAAAATCTTCTTCAGATCCAGATTATAACTTAGTCAATATGAGGAATTTTTCTTTAAAAATCTTCTTCAGATTCAGCAGTCGGAATATTTTGATATTTGGCATGCAGCAACCTTAGGGGGGTGAGATTCAAGTTTGTTCAACCCAAGTCCCTTCGTTCATATTTGGGCTCACTATGGGAGCCCGAATGACAACTTAGTTCAAAATGAGGAATTTTCTTAAAATCTTCTTCAGATCCAGCAGTTGAATGAATTTGATATTTTTTATGCAGCATCCTTAGGGGGGTAAGATTCAAGTTTGTTCAAGCCATGTCCCTAGGTCCATATGTGGCCTCAATGTGGGAGCTCGAATTGTAACTTCGTTCAAAATGAGGAATTTTCTTTCAAAATCTTCTTCAGATCCAGCAGTCGGAATGTTTTGATATTTGGTGTGCAGCATCCTTGGAGGGGGGTGGGGGGGGGGGGGGGGGGGGTGGTGAGATTCAAGTCTGTT
The DNA here is from genome assembly GCA_031216915.1 of Pictodentalium vernedei. Classification (NCBI taxonomy): domain Eukaryota; kingdom Metazoa; phylum Mollusca; class Scaphopoda; order Dentaliida; family Dentaliidae; genus Pictodentalium; species Pictodentalium vernedei. The sequence continues at coordinate 235,567,910 of CM062295.1, forward strand.
AAAGCCAAGTACCTGGGTTCATATTTGGGCTAACTGTGGTAGCACAAATTATAACTTAGTTCAGTATGAGGAATATTCTTTAAAAATCTTTTTTTTTTTAGATCCACTGGTCAGAATCTTTGGATATTTGGTATAAGCTTTTCTTAGGAGGAGCAGATGCAACTTGTTGAAATCAATTTTCTGGGTTGATATTTAGGCTACCATATCAGGTGAGCGCCCTCAGGCCCCCTGGGGCCTCTTGTTTGATTTTTTAGCTTACCAACGAAGTTGTGTGAGCTTATGTCATGACCCAAGGCGTGTCGGCGTCAACACTTGTGTTAAGGTTATTGTACCGGTCCACTTTGACTTTCAGCCTTGTTGCTATGCACCTCATACTGCGTTTCTATGGTTTACAATTACCCACAGACCCTTAACCATTGATATTTTATTGATTTTTAGTATTTTTTTACTGTAACCAAATACCCAGACTTAGCTGGTGCTAACCCCAAAATATCTAGGGCCAAACACAAATTCCCCCCCCCCCCCCCCAGTCCCCAAAATTTGCATGCAAAACCAAAAATTAGAAGTCCTATCTGGCCCTCCATACATTTTACCCTCTGTGTATGTGCAGACGCCAGGAAGTCACCGAATCTACCGCCAATAAAATCATTCTTTGTTTGGCCCTTGTTAGATAACAACAAACTGATATTTGTGCTTTTAAATCTCAATTAATAATGATGCCAGACACAAATCAATGGTGAAATTGGTGGATCCAAGGACAGAACTGGATGAAGGAAGGAAGAAACGGTGGCTTGAAATGTTCAGGGCTGTAATTTTATAATATTTATTAAAATTAGTTCCTGTTCCCTAATTTCGGGACATGAGTCTGATGTTATCACTGGTTTATTATGATCTATCCACTGTTTATTTAGTATTCCTTCCCTGCCTTCCCTTGATCCCCCCTCCCCCCCTCCCTGTTAAGCTCCCAAGCTTTTTGGCTTGTTTTAATAAAAAAAAATTATAAAATTTATTGGGAGTTTAACGTTTTATACAGAAGATTATTCTGTACATCCCCAGGGTTACGTCCTCATCCTTAGGGCGTTTGGGCATTTTGGTCATGCATCTTACATCCAATGTATTGTTTTTTTCTTCTGAGGAAGATCTTGCTTTACATCGGATAGTCTTGTTTCTGTTACTGACTTTGGGCCATGTTGCCTGGGGTCTTGATTCCGGTGTTTTGTTTACATTACATTACTCTAGGTAGTTTCCTATTTTTGTTTAGGAACAACAGTTGTAAGTAACATTATTCTGATAGTGTGGTAGTTAATTTTACACAGATTTTATAAATTTATCCACACTTAGGCTTTTTTGGGCTCTTATATTAGGAAAAAATTTTCAAAAATTTTTATTTTATTTTTGAAAGAGTTTTTCTTTTGGATATTTTTATTTCATTGATTATATTTTAATGTTCTCTTATATTATATGTAGATTTGGTGGTGGTACAATGACATATATTAGTATTTAGGTAATTATTTTTATCTAATAGTATGGCAAATAGAGAAAACCTTTCCTTTATTTACTTGGTCGTTGTAATGAGTTTACTTGATGTACTACCTTTAATTCTACTCCATGTGTCAGATTTGATAATCTGAATGATGGCGTCATGGCTTGTGTTAGGCGCCTGGACACTATCGGTCCTATCACGGCGAGGGGACTCAGCTGGTCCTCTCGTCAAAATGTCACTATAGTTTTTTAGTTTCTATTTACAGAGGAACAAGAACATGGTGTGGCTTTGTGACGCCGTCAGGGAGTGTGCTGCTGTCGTCGCAAATCAATGAAGAGCTAGCGGCAAAAGTGGTCAAGGAATTAGACAAGTGCCTAGATCCTTAATAGGATTGACGACCTTGTCGCCAGCTAGCTCAACCGGCAGATCTCACTCGTATGTGGGTGATGTGATGCTGGGTATGCCCGTAGCGGTCGAGAAGAGGAATAAGGGTGTAGTGAGCACTATAAACATACGAACATGCTCACCCGGCGACGACGGAAAGGAGGAAGCACTGAAAGGAGGAAGTAGACAAGTTCTGAGGTATGCTCGTCCTGGTCTTCTGTGATTGCGAACAAGAGAGAGGTCCCTCTCTCTTATAACAACATCTTGGGTCAGAGGTTGTTGGTAGGAACTTGTGTCAGTTGGAACTTGCGTCCACGGGACGCTCCTTCCATAGACTGCCATGGTCGGCCAGTCTTATAGCTTCCTCTATGTTCGAAAAGCACACACGACCGCACAAGTCCGTTGTCGCCAGTTAGCTCGACCGGTGAAGTAGTTACTCAGGCCTCTGAGAACTGTGACGTCGGGTGTATACGATCCGGGCTAGGAGATCATATGGGGTGGAGCGAACAATATGATATGCAATTATGGTCACCCAGCGACGATGGAAGGAGGAAACCGGCAAGTTCTGAGGTACGCTCATCCAGGTCATCCAGGACCGCAAGCAAGAGAGAGGCCTCTCTCTCTTACAGCATCATCTGGGGACAGATGTTGTTGGTAGGAACTTGCGTCAGTCGGAGTATATGTCCATGCCTCCTGTCCGAGACGTCCCGTCTAATAGGCAGCCGGGGTCAGCTAGTCTTATGGTTTCCTCTACATAATGGACAAAGTGATCTTTATATTGCACATGGCTATAAAACCCGATGAGTGGTTTCAGATCCCTGTCGCTAGTGAAACGGTTAAGATTGGATGCTAGGACCGTGATTCTGGATGTGTCGCAAATGCATTGTATTTACAGCTAGTGGAAAAGTGCTCAATGATTTTAGACAAGGGCTAGGCTTCAAAAGAGGTTTACGTCCCTTGTCTACAGCTAGCTCAACCGGCAGATCTCACTCTGGGTGATGTGATGCCGGGTATGTCCGTGGCGGTCAAGAGAGAATAAGGGTGTAGCGAGCACTGTTTAATCGAATCATGCTCACCCAGTGTTGATGGAAGAAGAAGACAGCAAGTTCTGAGGTACGCTCGTCCAGGTCTCTCCAGACCGCGAGCAACAGTGAGACCCCCTCTCTCTCTTTCAACAACATCTGGAGCCGGGTGTTGTTGGTAGGAACTTGCATCAGTCAGAGCTTACGTACATAGCTATTGTCTGGTACGCTTAGTTCAATTCTTAGCCGGGGACGGCTACAGTTTTGCTTCTTTAGCGTCTACCAAGCACTCCTGACCGCACCTTGGCTAAGTGACTCAGGATTTCCAGTCTGCATCGTCAAAAGGTCCATCTTTTGTGAAGAAAGTCGCACCATCTAGTAGCCAAGGAGATGAGGCTTCATTCATCGAGTCATCTGCAGTAATAACTATATTGGACTCCCTGTCCTAGGAACAGCCGGCGAAGAGGCTATTCATGACCGCTGCTTCTCAGGCCTCTGTAACGGACTTGCTGTCGCAGTTGCGCAGCTAATCGCAGTATTTCTGCTAAGGCAGAAGCACTCAACGTCAGTCTCAAATCTTGGGCTGTTGCATGGTGCTTATTTGGTCCAGTCACCTGCCTCTTTAGATGCTGGTGACTGTGATTCTAACTGATTTGTACGTATGATGGAAAGGATAACTTTTCCTTCTGGAACAACTCTTGGATGATATAGATACCATACATTATCATTTCCTTGAACTTGTTCCAGTGATTAAAAATGCTGCTAGCAATTATGAGAAAGCGCTAGCGTAGTTGGACGCTGACTTCATCCGGGTAAAGAGCAGGGTAATAAGATCTCTTTCCGGTAAAGTCTACACGTGTGTCACAGGTCTTCGATTGTGTAGACGACACCATATTTAACTTCCTGCGGGAAAAAGTCTCTCGGTTTCTTATCTTCTTCCTCTGTATTTTTAATCATTTGTGATTGTTCACATACTTTTAAAAACAACAGGGGAAGATGTGGAGAGTTCCTCTGCGTTGACTGAGCAGGCTAAGATCCTAGTTTTAGCCTTACCTTAATCATTTAGCTGTTTGCTTGGACGCAATTGAGAAGATAATTTCTTAGTCAGAGCGAATTTAGTCTCATGGTCTTATGTACTTTAATTTTAAGTACTGTGACACATTGTCTATATGGAAGGGAATTTTGTGGTCATTTGTACCTTTTAAAATTCTTTCCAGACCTTGTATTTATATCTCGGTCTTAACTAATGTTAAGTGGGAGTTATTCTGATACAACAAAGCCTTGTGTCTTCTTCATCTTTGCATTTGAGTAGGTGGAAAACTTGCCATAGGTCGCTTCTTTCTTCCAACTCTAGTCTTTATGATAAGAATCAATTCTCGACTCTTTAAGTTGGGGTCTAATGTACCAACACCAGCAGAAAGAGTACGAGAGGTTGTCCTAGACTCAGATCATCTATAAGGACTCATAGCAAACGTATAGGTATACCTAAGTCTTTGAGGTAAGCTTTCATTATTGCAGGATTAAACTACAAGAAAGCATCTATACTCGACTCTTTAAGTTGGGGTCTAATTGACCACAGCCAACAGAAGAGTAGGAGAGTTTGTCCCAGACCCGATTCGCTTATAAGGGCTCATAGCGAAGGTATAGGTATCTCTCCTATATATATTTCTTTAGGATTGTCTATACAGCCACTTGGATAGGAGTTTCTCGTCAGACTGAGTTACTGATCAGACTCCCCTGAGCCGGTGGTTCAAGGCTCTTATAGAACTTGGTCCAGCCGATTTTGACTGGAAGTGGATAATTAGGTTATTTATGATTATCTTTCAGTCGAAAAGTGAACGTTCGGCAATTGTAGCAAGTATAGTTCTTCAGATCACTTGTTTTGTGAACTAGATAATGTCTCATGGGATTTATGATAGGATACACGTATCCCACTATTCATTTGGCTGGTTCATCTGTTGTTTCACAGAGCGAATTAACCAGCTGTTTGGCTCGCTTTTATCTGTTATCTAATGCATTAACAGCGATAGTTTTATGCGCCGGATGGAGTTGTGTGGAATGGCTCAGAATGTTATTCCGATGGGTCGCTTACACACATGTCTGTTATATCTCTGTTTCAGATATGTAATGACCAGTGAAAAGTGAGGTCAACAGATAAATGAAGTACGTCGGGCATCTTGTTCACCATTGATCATCATTGTTCTGTAAACACTGTTCCTGCATCATCATCATTTTGGTATTGTATCATCATCATCATAGTTTACTTGATTAGTCATCAAGTTGTCTTCAAGATCATTATACCTGTTGTAAACTAGTCAAAAGGTGAGACTTTATATCTATAGGAAAATAACAATGTCTACTCCAGTTATTAACTGGAGTGGTAGACGTTTTTCCCTCTTGACCTGTTTTGTTTTAGAGAATCTTTTAACATAAGGTCAAGTTTGGGCATATATTACGGTTTTCTCAATTATTTCGGACATGAGTTCATATATTGCGTTACAATCCTGAGTCCCAGGGTCTCTCTATGCAGGGATCTTGGGACCCTCGGTTATTGGAAATCACATATTATTCAATGATGTCTCGTTTACGATTACATCATCAAATTTTTTTTTCCGTTCATGTATTTATAAATGCACATCAGAGTTTATCAGAAGAGAAGTAACACTTCTTTTGTCATTATATTTCAATAGAAGGGAAGTTTATGTTCATTCTATTGTTAAATAAGTCAGCTATTCGTACTGCTTGGGATATTTATCTTCCAATTAGCAGTCAATGCTTAAGATTTCAGCGCATAAGTAAGCGCTGGCTATATCTTGCGTTTATTCTAACTGTTTGGCTGTTACATGATCTTATGTGGGATCTCTTTAGCATAGTTAAGTCTTTTGAGCGCATACATTGACGCTCAGCCGTTTTCATGGGAAAGAATGAAAGGATATATGTATCCTTCAGTTCATTTGTTTCTGTTGATTTTTATTGATTTCATTGAGGTTATGGGGTTTGCTATTGAGCATTCGCAGAAGCTTCCCCATTAGAGGGTTTTCTTCTTTTAAGGAAGTTTTATTCTTCATGTCATTCTCCGCTCTCAGTGGCATTACGGAGTATTTCAGATGTGAAAGAGCGTATGGTCACTATATAATTGCTGTCTGCACCAGCAATGATTAAGTAATGTGGGTGAGGAGGTTTCGACATATATTCAAATTCCCCCCCCACCCCCCACTCACACTGTCACATATATATATTTTAATACATACATACTCTGCGCCTGGGTCATGTTGGATGGCGTTCTATTGCATTTGTTTCTGGTATTTAATTTCTGATTTCTAATATACAGGCACTTATTTTATCATCATAATGGCCGCTATTCGAGCTCATAGGTTACGGCATAGCTATTTAGTGGTTTTTAGATGATTAGAGGCTGGATTTTTATGCACTTGCGCAATCTGTGATTACGCTATCTCTTTGGTGGACCTTGAAATTATTATATATTTCGAGGGCGGTCTGTGTTGGAGCCAGTTAATCATACCTACCTCCATTTCTAGATCCTGGTCTTTATTTTGTCGGTTCTTAAATTGCATATTCTCACGTGTTATAGTTGTAGATACCAAATAGTACATGTTGGATAGTGTTTTTACCAGATTAATATTACAGTGGCCTCCTGTGAATGATCTTGAAGCGTGTTTTCTCTGCAGAGATTGTTCATCGTATTCCGCTTTTGTATGTGTATGTTATATTTGATTTCTCACTGATTTTGTCGTACCTGTAATGGGCTGTATACGGCGTCTGCAGTGCATATTTTGTAGTGGATTATGTTATTTACCAAAATCATCGCTATAGCCTTGGCTTATGAAGTGGCATTAAGCACCATTTATTATTCATGAATTAATTTTTTGAGTGCCTGATCGATATTTATTTATCGTTTCTGGATTCTGCTTATTGATTCCAGCTCTTCCCTCTTTCTTTTGAAGATATGTTCAAAAAAAGGAGGGGGGGGGGGTCATTTTGTCCACTTCTCTGCCATATGAGGTGTGTAACTATTGAGGAAGCTGTCTTGTCCGTACTATGTTCGGCGATCAGCTGCAGTATTATTGTGTGGCGTAGGTTTATGGGCAATTTTCTCTCATTCTCAGTATGCCATAATAATTTTTAGGGCCTAGTCCAGACTTGTCTCAAAAATTGTTTATTTGTTACATCCTAATTAACATGATTTTATGCTTAGATTTAGGATTTACATAATTGGGATCCATATTAGGTTATGTCTCTTCTATTATAGTATTAAGAGACATACATGTAAATTCTAATTTCTTCATCATGGATTGAAGGATTTGATCTATGTTGATCTAATATTTCGGAAGTTCTAAGCCCTCTGCCTTTTTACGATTCAGCTAAGTCTGGGTCATTGGTTACAGTATAAAAATATGAAAAAATTTATATATTTTTTATACTTACCAATGACCCAGACGGGAATGGCCCTCCTATGAGTGGGCAGTACTGGGCACTCATACCTCCCCACTGAATTATTATAATCTTTTTTCTACAAAGAATGATTTTATCGGTGCCAGATTTGGTGACTTCCTGGCATCTGTGCATGTGCGGAGGGTAAAATGTATGGAGGGCCAAATAGGACTTCTAATTTTCGGCTTTGCATGCAAATTTTGGGAATTGGGGGGCAAAATTTGTGTTTGGCCCTAGATATTTTGGGGTTAGCACCAGCTAAGTCTGGGTCATTGGTAAGTATAAAAAATATATAAATTACTATAAATTTTTTCATGTTTTTGCAATGTTTGACTTTTTGTCAGTGTGGACACACCCCTCTTGTTAAAAAAACTTTAACCCTTGGTGGGGACTAGGGGTGGGGGATTGGGGCATGGATAAACTGGTTGTTTTTGTTTCTTACTGCTAATTCACCCAATAGGCCCTTCTTCTGCCACCCCCACTCCCCTAGCTAAATCAGATTAACTATTTTAACATGTAGATGCTGAATGTGACCATTTGTTCGCCTGTTAACTTTTTGTTTTTATCTTGTATAATGGAAGTTTTATATTATAACATGCTGTATAGTGATGTCACTGCCTGGTGGTGCACTTGTTCTATTCATTTGTTCAAATGAATTCCTTCAATGAGTGACAAGGCCAATTGTGCTCAAATTTAGTTAGATTTATATGAGTGAATGGATAAGAAATATGTTTGTCCAGCAGGCCACATGAGGTCCTGGGGATATTCACTGGTTGAAAAATTTATGTTTTTTGCTTTAGAATGAGTTTAGAAGGATTTTGAGTTATTTAATGGCAGATGTACCCCTGGGGTGGATACCCCTTGGGGGGGGGGGGGGGTCTATTGGGTGACTTTATGTTTGTTTTAAAATGAATTTGAAGGATTTTGAGTGATTTCAAATTCAAAATTGGGTGAATGTTTTTTTTTTTTCAAAAGATCATTTGAAATCTTTCAAAACTCATATTAAAGCAAAGGAAAAAAAATCACTCAACAGGAACCAGCTCCCCACCCCCCATCCCCCAGTTACAAATACATTGCATTGACACAGTTGCAGTTTGAACATAGGGTTTGTCATCCATTCTAAAACCTGGAAAATAGAGATTTAGAGTCCAGGTCCTGGAAAAAATGGGGAAAAAACCCTTTTCTTGGTGATACCTGATATCCAAGCATTTATATCATCTGACATGAGCGACAGAGTTATAAATAAATAGACAGAACACGATATTTGTGTCTGAGCCATAGAACACCCACCTATTCAAACACACTTCACGTTCTGTGTTTATTACACATCCCAGACATTAAAATTTGAATAAACAAATTTTAATTTCGATGTTTAAACCCAAAGGTGAAAGTTTGTTTGTTTTGTGTGAAGCTGTACTGATCAAATGGATCGATAAAAAATCAAAACAACCTTTTGGGAACCAGTCTAAATTACATTCCTTATCTTTTCTATTGGGCATGTTTGTTGAAATTTGTATCGCTGTTTCTCTTCGGCTGGTGTCCATTAATGCCTGACTAACTAATGGCTATTTCAGTTAGTAAAAATATAAGTACAAATATGGGCAGATTCGCAAAGCAGCTGGGAGAAACTTTTTTGAAAGAAGTTCGAAGCATGTCAAGATGTCCGAAGATTTACCAAAATAAAGTTGACCAATTTAGATATAACAGGATCCGCAGAAGAGATACATGGGTTTAAAGTTTAATGGATGTGTAATAAAAAAAAATATGTGACTTCTCTCCTCTGTAGTGTTAACATGGTCATAAATGCTGAATGTGATCTTAAATCCTTCAAAAAACTTAGGTGAGTGATTATGGCACCTCTTTTTTGTACTTCTCTAAAAGCATTAAAATTCTCTAATTTGAAAAAAATGTTGTTAACAGAGTTTCTCTGTATGTAGTGAAAAATAAAGATAGTACAGATTCAGTATATGTTGTCGTTTATTTTTTTGCTACAGGCATCCATGGGAAACAGTTGTTCAAGCAACATGGAGGAAATATCCAAATCCAATGAATCCCAGTGTTAGGGGAATCGATGTACTGAACAGAACAGTTGATTCTGATGGTGTTTTAAAATCACACAGACTTTTGACCACAACATTTAATATACCATCTTGGGTGGCACGGGTGAGTACAATGTACATGTACACACACATTGTTTTTCATTAACTCTTTACCTGATGTAACGGCGAAAACCGGCTAGTGCTATTCACAAAACTTGCCATTCAGTCATTATTATTTTGTTCTTTTTTTTACATCAAAAACATAGCTTATGACCCATCATTGGAACGAACTTGTTGGGCTTGTTCCAATGAGGGGTCATAAGCTATATTTTTGATACAAAAAGTGAAAAAATTAGTTATTCAATAATTTTGTTTTCAATTGTCCTTTGCTTTTCATGTTAGGTAAAGGGTTAATGTTCTGACAATTTTTGTGTTGTTGGCATGTCAAGTTTAGTGTGGAATTTTGATAAAATTCTCTTTTGAGATATTACCTAATCTACCTCTTTTGTAGACATTTGTACAGTGCCATTTGTGTGCAGGTAGCTCATTGGTTAAGAGTATTGGACTTAAGATCGAAAGGTTGTAGGGTTGATCCTCACCCACTTCACTGGAGGACTGCGAATATTCATTGTTTGAAAACGTATTCCATTGGACTGCGTGTTTGATTCGAATTTGATCCGACAATTCACATGAATATCTATCCAATGTTTTTGCCCCTTTTTATCGCATCTCTGCATCGATAAAAGCCAGAAATTGACAACAGTTATCATTGTTGACATCAACCACAACAGAATTTAACAAAGGTGTCACCTTCTAGATCAAATTTCTCTTTCTCCTTCTGTATATTTCAATTTATTCCACAGCTGGGGACAGTGTTTCCCGAAATCCAGAAAGTCATGCGTTGAAGCGCAGTAGTGACCCTCAAGCAATATATAAGATGAGCATCTGTTCTCTGCAGGGGACAGAAACTTGCTTCCTAACACATGCAGGGAGTAATTAGTAATCGTCATCATGGTCCAATTCCAGATAAAAAAAAACAAACACAAACCCAATCGTTATGCTACAGCAAACTCCCACAACCTCAACACTACCAGCAGGTGATTACAAAAACAAACCTTCCCATTCTTCATGAGAATCTAAAAATAATCAGGAATTTCCCACACATGGTTTGGCGACGGTCTTTGTGCGTCTGGGTGGATGAACTTTAACAAACATTCTCCACATTGACTAATATTTGCCATACATGTCTTTTGTAATAATATCTCAGTGAGTTCGAAAACTGGCCTGGCCCAATTTTTAGCTTAACTTGACATAGTCAAGATAAGCTATTGCCATCACGCGTGCGGAAGTCTGTTAGTCTGTGAGTCTGTGACGTCTGTTCACATTTTCCTTTAGCACGGGCTACACCCCGCAGTTCTTGTCTGATCATCACGAAATTTCATATGCAGGTTTGGGGTCATGTCTAGATGAGAACGTCCCCTTTTGGTTGCGATCGGGCAACCGGTATGGCTGCCCGAGCCCAAAACCCAAAAACCATTAGCACAGTCTACAGGTCGTATTTATGAAGGGATTTCATTGTAACTTGGTAGGATGCCTCTGTATAATGCCTAGATGAGAACGTCCCCTTTTGGGCATGATCTATCAACCGTGATAGCTGCCCAAGCCCGAAACCCAAAAACTTTTAGCACAGTCTGCAGGTCATGTTTAATGTGGAGGGATTTCATTGTAACTTGGTAGGATGACTCCTTATGATGTCTAGATGAGAATTTCCCCATTTGGGCATGATCTGCCAACCGTGACGACTGCCCGAGCCCAAAACCCGAAAACCTTTAGCACAGTCTACAGGTCATATTTATTGAGGAATTTCATTGTAACTTTGTGGGTTGACTTCATACAATGTCTAGATGAGAAAGTCCCCTTTTGGACATGATTGGGCAACTGTGATGGCTACAGGAGCCTGAAGCCCGAAAACCTTTAGCACAGTCTAGAGGTCATATTTATGAAGGGATTTCATTGTAACTTGGCAGGATGACTCCAAATAATGTCTAGATGAGAACGTCCCATTTTGATCGCGATCATGCAGCCTTGATGGGGTGCCCGAGCCCAAAAACCTTTAGCATAGGCAAAAGGTCATATTTATAGAAGGATTTCATTGTAACCTGTTAGGTTGACTCCATATAATGCCTAGATGATGACATCCCCTTTCGGTCGTGATTGGTCAGATGTGATTGCTACAAGTGCCCGTAGCCCGAAAACCTTGAGCACAGTGTACAGGTCATATTTATGAAGGGATTTCATTGTAACTTCTTAGGATCACTCCAGATGATGCTCAGATGAGATTGTCCCCTATGGTTGCGATCATTCACCCATGATGGCTGCCCGAGCCTGAAGCCCGAAAACCTTTAGCACAGTCTACAGGTCATATTTATGAAGGGATTTCATTGTAACTTGGTAGGTTAATTTCATATAATGTCTAGATGAGAACGTCCCCTTTTGGACATGATTGGGCAACTGTGACGGCTAAAGGTGCCCGAAACCCGAAAACCTTTAGCACAGTCTACAGATCATATTTATGAGGGGATTTCATTGTAACTTGGTAGGATGACTCCAAATAATGTCTAGATGAGAACGTCCCCTTTTGATCGCGATCATTCAGCCTTGATGGGTGCCCGAGCCCAAAAACCTTTAGCATAGGTAAAAGGTCATATTTATGGAAGGATTTCATTGTAACCTATTAGGTTGACTCCATATAATGCCTAGATGATGACATCCCCTTTTGGTCATGATTGGTCAGCTGTGATGGCTACAAGTGCCCGAAGCCCAAAAACCTTGAGCACAGTCTACAGGTCATATTTATGAAGGGATTTCATTGTAACTTCATAGGATCACTCCAGATGATGCCCAGATGAGATTGTCCCCTTTGGTTGCGATCATTCAACCATGACGGCTGCCCGAGCCCGAAGCCCAAAAACCTTAAGCACAGTCTACAGGTCATATTTATGAAGGGATTTCATTGTAACTTGGTTTGTTGACTTCATATAATGTCTAGATGAGAACGTCCCCTTTTGGACACGATTGGGCAACTGTGACAACTTCAGGGGCCCAAAGCCCGAAAACCTTTAGAACAGTCTACAGGTCATAAAGGGGGCGCAGTGGCTCAGTAGGTAGAGGTGCAGGCTGCAAGCCTAGAGGTCCTCGGTTCGAATCCCACCTGCGGCAACCGCGTTGTGTCCTTGGGCAAGACATTTCACCCCATTGCCCAGGTGGGGGCACGATGACGCCGTGTACTAAGGCGTACTGCACGTCGATGGTACGCATGTCTTCAACCAATCTAACCCTGCCTGTGCTGCAGTGCGGAGTTACGATGTTGGGGAGCTGGCAGCTGCTCGTTGTTGCTCGGTGGTTCTCTCCGGGTACTCCGGCTTCCTCCACCCGTAAAACTGTCACGGTCATGATTAGCCATTGTGCATAAATATGTGACCTTAAACATCAATAAATAAATAAATAAATACAAGTCATAATTATGAAGGGATTTTATTGTAGCTTGGTAGGATGACTCCAAATAGTGTCCAGATGAGAACGTCCCCTTTTGGTCACGATCATTCAGCCTTGATGGCTGCCTGAGCCCAAAAACCTTTAGCATGTCTGTAGGTCGTATTTATGGAAGGATTTCATTGTAACTTGTTATGTTGACTCCATATAATGCCTAGATGATGACATCCCCTTTTGGTCGTGGTTGGTCAACTGTGATGGCTACAGGTGCCTGAAGCCCGAAACTCTTGAGCACAGTCTACAGGTCATATTTATGAAGGGATTTCATTGTAACTTCATAGGATCACTCCAGATGATGTCCAGGTGAGAATGTTCCCTTTTGGTTGCGATCATTCAACTATGATGGCTGCCCAAGCCTAAAGCCCGAAAACCTTTAGCACAGTCTTCAGATCATATTTATGAAGGGATTTCATTGTAACTTGGTAGGTTGACTTCATATAATGTCTAGATGAGAACAGCCCCTTTTGGACACCATTAGGCAACTGTGTTGGCTACAGGGGCCCAAAGCCCGAAAATCTTTAGCACAGTCTACAGGTGATACTTATGAAGGGATTTCATTGTACCTTGGTAGGATGACTCTAAATAATGTCTAGATGAGAACGTCCGCTTTTGGTCGCGATCATTCAGCCTTGATGGCTGCTCCAACCCAAAACCCCAAAACCTTTAGCATAGTCTACTGGTCATATTTATAGAAGGACTTCATTGTAACCCGTAAGTTTGACCCCATATAATGCCTAGATGATGACATCCCCTTTTGGTCGTGATTGGTCAACTGTGACAGCTTCAGGGGCCCGAAGCCCAGGGCTTGCCTTGAGTTGGAGCTGATCAGCCCAGGCCCCGAGATCAGCCCCAAGGAGCACTTGCTGGGGGCTTTTTTTCAAGCCCCGACATTTTCCACAAAAAAGCACTAACAATAATGGACAAAATGGAAAATCAGCCCCGAAAAGGCCCCAACCTCAATATGTGGGGTACTTTTTTTAGGCCCCGACCATATTACTCAAGGCGAGCCCTGGAAGCCCAAAAACCTTGAGCACAGTCTACAGGTCATATTTATGAAGGGATTTCATTGCAACTTTGTAGGATCATTCCAGATGATGCCCAGATGAGAATCTCCCCTTTTGGTTGCGATCATTCAACCATGATGGCTGCCAGAGCCCAAAGCCCAAAAACCTTTAGCACAGTCTACAGGTCATATTTATTAAGGGATTTCATTGTAACTTGGTAGGTTGACTTCATATAATGTCTAGATGAGAACGTCCCCTTTGGACGCAATTGGGAAACTGATGGCTACAGGGGCCCGAAGCCCGAAAACCTTTAGCACAGTCTACAGGCCATATTTATGAAGGGATTTTAATGTAACTTGATAGGATGACTCATTTTGGAATAATTTCACTGTAACTTGGTAACTTTTGTTGATATATGTTAACTGTGAGGGCCACATATATTAACTGTGAGGTCATATTAACCCACCCCTCAGATCTTTAGTACAGTGTACACCTCATATTATTTTTATCATAAACATAGCATACAGGGAACAGAAATGAACATATTCCCAATTATCACAATTCTTGTCTTATTTCATAATCCTTTCATAAACATTGAACATTATCCTTTTCATCAAACACAACACACAAGTTAAGCTACAGTGTCATTGACACTTTTATTTGTTATAGAGTTGTGGGCCTTAATTAGTCAATTTTTTACAAATTTTGAGCTCATTGACACAATAAATTGAACATACGTTCTCCAATTTGACTAGCATTTACCATACATGTCTTTTGCAATAATATCTCTAGCAAGTTTGAAAACTGGCATGGTCTGATTTTTTGTTACAGAGTTATGGGCCTTAATTAGTCCATTTTACGAATTCTTGACTTGTTGGCATTATAACTTGAACAAAAGTTCCAGATTAGACAACTGGGATATGATTGATAACTGGGTTATGGAAATGCAACTCTCTCTGTTTGCCACCACAACTCAATGCCTGCATTTCCGATGCGCACATCTTCTTTTTTACTCTTTCCAGAGTATATCAACATTTCCAATTAAGAGAAACCTGGAAGTACAAAATTACAACTGAGAACACAACTCTTTAAACTCCTTCTCTGTATTTTTATACTGGGCTGACAGAACTCTGTCAAACAAGACTGATTACAGGGATTCTTCCTCTTTGATTGAGAAAGGATCCAGGCTCATTCATTTAGGGAATTCGTGTCATGAGGGCTCCAATTATGGAATTGTTTTGGCGGAGAAGAAACACAAAAAGTAAGCAATATTTCCTTCAAAATGAACTGAGGACATTAATACAGAAGGTACTACATGTATTCTACATGTAGTAAGTTTTATAACAAACAGTCAAATGAAACCATGAACAATCCAGTCTTGGTAATCTCTATTAAACTCTTCTTATGCTATTAACCATCAAGACTCCAAGCAAAATTTATGAATATACTTGGAACCCTGTTATATGAATAACTATTTTGCCAATGAAAGTTATTCAGTTAAGTGTATTTGAGTGATAAACTGAGCATTTATTAGCTCACCTGACTAAAAGTTGTCGAAGCTTAATTGATCACTTTTTGTCTGCTGTCCATCTGACGTGAACTTTACATTATCCACTTCTCATAATCCACTGGGCTAAATTGAACCAAATTTGATGTGCATGTTCCATATCATATGTCAATTCAAGTTTGTTCAGATAAAGTTGCCACGCCCACAGGAGGCACCTCAAGGAGCATTACTCTGATAGCACCCATAAATTGTTTTCCAAAATTAAAAAAAAAATTTCTTAACTGGGCTCAATGCAGGAGACCCGAATTTTAACTTAGTGCAATATGAGGAAATTTCTTTAAAAATCTTCTTCTTCAGATCCACCAGTCAAAATGTTTTAATATTTGATATACAACATCTCTAGGGGAGTCAGATTCAAGGTTGTTCAAATCGGGTCCATGGGTTAGTATTTGGGCTCTCTATTGGAGCCCAAAGTTTAACCTAGTGCAATATGAGGAAATTTCCTTAAAAATCTTCTTCAGTTCCACCAGTTAGAATCCATTCATATTTGGTATGCAACATCTCTAGGTCGGTCTGACTCCAGTTTGTTCAAATCGGGTCCCTGGGTTAATATTTGGTTCCCTGTGGGAGCCTGTATTTTAACTTAGTGCATTATGAGGGAATTTCTTTAATAATTCTCTTCTTCAGATCCCCCAGAATGCTTTCATATTTGGTATACATCTCTAGGGAGTTCGGATTCAAGTTTGTTCAAATCAAGTCCCTTGGTTAATATTTGGGCTCCATATGGGAGCCCAAATTTTAACTTAGTGCAATATGAGAGAGTTTCTTTAAACAAATCTTCTTATTCAGATTCAGCAGTCACATTCAAGTTTGTTCAAAACAATTTCTTTAAAAATCTTCTTCAGATCCACCAGTTAGAATCCATTCATATTTGGTATGCAATATCTCTAGGTCGGTCTGACTCCAGTTTGTTCAAATCGGGTCCCTGAGTTAATATTTTGGCTCTCTATTGGAGTCCAAAGTTTAACTTAGTCCAACATGTGGAGATTTCTTTAAAAATCTCCTTCAGAATTATTTCATATTTCATATATAACATCTCTAGGGAGATTAAATTTAAGTTTGTTCAATGTGAGCCCCTGACTTAATATTTTGGGCTCTCTTTGGGGGCGGGGACAGGTTAGGTTCAAGGTTGTTCAAATCCATTCCTCAGTGTTTTCTCATAAAATTTGCCTTTCAAACTGCAGTGTCATCATAACAACCCTAGGAAGTTTGGCAGTTCTTGTCTACAGCTGATAGAATTGGAAGCAGCCAGGAAGACCTATGATAATAATCATCTGACATGGACACGAGAGTTATGATTTAATGTCATGACTTCATTCCTCTTGTGATGGTGCCATGACTAACTGAATGTGACCCAAAATACTTCTTTGAATCCCTTTGTCTGGTGAGCGATTAAGGCCCCTTGGGGCCTCTTGTTTTAACTGGTCAGCTGATTTCATTTGGTGATCAGACTGGCTGAAAATGATGCTATTTTGAAAAATGATTCTCATGCTGAGTAAACAAATCAATAAAAAGTTTGCGCTCCCCATTCTTAACATCTCTATACCTTTTACACAACTTCATCCAGTTAAGTGTTTTAGGCTCATTTGCACCTCTAAATCTGATTGGATTTCCCATAATTTCTTTTACATACATATAGATCGACTAGAATTTCAGTGTGATTATATGTATTGCTGTCAGAAACCATGGTTGGAAAATTACCTTCATAAATGCTATCTGTATTTCCTTGTTTCTCTTAGAATAGTAGCTGAAAATGGCCCGATAACCGTGTGCTGTGAGATTTTCTCCAAAGCTGAGACTTGCGTTGATGGGCCTTGTGGAAGAGATTTGGGAGCAACAGTTTGCTAAATAAATCATTAAAAAAAAGCCGAAATAAAACCCTATAAATATCCCCAGATTCTGTCTCTCAGCCTATGACAATCCTTTGTTGCTAGTTTATTTGACACCAGTAAGCTGCAGGTTGTTAACTGTGTGTAATGTTTTCTTTCAGTATCTCCCAAATGGTAACTCCATGTATGGAAGTGAACATTCTCAAGTTGATCCAAAAAACAAAACTATGAAATTAAGAACCAAAAATGTAAGTACATCTTTGAAAGCACCCAACCAACTATTCCAACTTTATATTGCACAAGATTATCTTCCAGCACACTGGTAATTTAATATAAAATCACTAATTATACCCCCGCTTCGAAGAAGTGGGGGCTATATAGGAATCGCCCTGTACGTCCGTACGTCCGTCCGTCCGTCTTTCCGGACATGAAATTCTTGTGTGCGCAACTCCTCCTACATTTATCAATCAATTTGGACAAAACTTTTCAGACATCATCACTACTAAGTGAACATGCGCATATTCCAAGATTTTTGATCTGCGACAATTTTAACCAGGTTATCTCCCTTTGACTTAGATTTATTATGTCTTTCCGTTCGAACAAATTCTTGTGTGCGCAACTCCTCCTACATTAATGAACCGATTTTGATGAAACCTTTCAAACATCTACGTCTTTCCGGACATGAAATTCTTGTGTGCGCAACTCCTCCTACATTTATCAATCAATTTGGACAAAACTTTTCAGACATCATCAGTACTAAGTGAACATGCGCATATTCCAAGATTTTTGATCTGCGACAATTTTAACCAGGTTATCTCCCTTTGACTTAGATTTATTATGTCTTTCCGTTCGAAGAAATTCTTGTGTGCGCAACTCCTACATTAATGAACCGATTTTGATGAAACCTTTCAAACATCATCTCTACTAAGTGAACATGTGCATATTCCAAAGTTTTTGATCTGCGACAATTTTAACCAGGTTATCTCTCTTGAACTTTGATTTAATATGGGTTTCTGCATGAAATTCTTGTGTGCGCAACTCCTCCTACATTTATCAATCAATTTGGACGAAAGTTTACAGACATCATCACTACTAAGTGAACATGCGCATATTCCAAAATTTTTGAGCTGTGGCAATTTTAACTAGGTTATCTCCCTTTAACTTAGATTTATTATTGGTTTCTACATGAAATTCTTGTGCGTGCAACTCCTCCTACATTTATCAATCAATTTGGACAAAACTTTTCAGACATCATCACTACTAAGTGAACATGTGCATATTCCAAGATTTTTGATCTGCGACAATTTTAACCAGGTTATCTCCCTTTGACTTAGATTTATTATGTCTTTCCGTTCGAACAAATTCTTGTGTGCTTAACTCCTCCTACATTAGTGAACCGATTTTGATGAAACCTTTCAAACATCATCTCTACTAAGTGAACATGTGCATATTCCAAAGTTTTTGATCTGCGACAATTTTAACCAGGTTATCTCTCTTGAACTTTGATTTAATATGGGTTTCTGCATGAAATTCTTGTGTGCGCAACTCCTACATTTATCAATCAATTTGGACGAAAGTTTACAGACATCATCACTACTAAGTAAACATGCGCATATTCCAAAATTTTTAAGCTGTGGCAATTTTAACTAGGTTGTCTCCCTTTAACTTAGATTTATTATGGGTTTCTACATGAAATTCTTGTGCGTGCAACTCCTCCTACATTTATCAATCAATTTTGACGAAACCTTTCAAACATTATCACAACTAAGTGAACATACGCATATTCCCAAATTTTTGATCTGCGACAATTTTAACCAGGTTATCTCCCTTTAACTTGGATTTATTATGGGTTTTCAAATGGGATTCTTGTGAGTGCAACTCCTCCTACATTAATGAACCGATTTTGAATACATGTTGCACATTGTAAATGTGTTTTTCCAAATGTAAACCATATATGTGTGGGCTCTTTAAGTATTCAGTGCTGTTCTGTGGAAGGCCACATGCAAATACAAATTTCAACAACAAAAAATGATTTTTATGTATACATTTCCTTATGGCCTTCGCCTACATGATCAGAAGTGCATTCCTCTAAAAACCCAAAGCGGGGGTATTAATCACCTTCAGTGATAGTTCTAGTTGATATTATTTTCAACCAAATATTTTATCAATTATATCCTGTTTAATCTCACTCTCACAAAAGATACAGTTAGTTTAATTTCCAACTGCATTGTGGGAAATGTTTGTTTTTGAAAACATTGCCTATGGGAACATGGGAAGTTGGGAATCCAGAGAAGTGGAGCAGTGCTTGTTTCCTGCAGTAAACAAGTTCTGCATTACTGCTAAAATAGGCCCAAGAACCAACACAGTTGGTGGATGTCCTCTGAAGTGGGCAACGTAGGTACAAATGATTGGCTAAACTTTACTTCATACCAATGTTGCAGTCGTGATATAGCCAAAGATGCTGAAAGTGACCTAAACACCGATAAGTATATGTTGAAAATAGGGCTGCATAGTATATTGATAAACTGATACATACCGGTATTCAAACCAGTATTGATTGAATACTGGTGTAATTACAAAAAAATTGGTTTATCGTCATTATTTGTTTACCCACAATTTGATTTTTAAGATGTCTTGAGTTTTTTTTTTAACTGTAGTCCCAAATGAATAATATTATAATATTATCCTTTTACATAATAAATTGTCTGCATGCGTCCACATAATAATAAATATATAAATTGAGCAGTTGAAAAAGTTTTATTTTTCAGAAAATTTCAAGAAAATCATATCCTGTGACCCCTCATTGGAACAAGCTTATCAAGCTCATTCCAATGAGGGATTACATGATATGTTTTTGTTGAAATTTTGTGAAAAATTCTATAAACTAATATTTAAAATAATATATTTTGATATCGTCCGTGTTGGATAAAGGGTTATTTGAACTGCATCATCATGGCATGCTGATTTGTTCCAACTGTGACAACGAAGGCCCAGATTAGGGTAGGTATTTTCAGATATCTGAACAGTCTTTCGATATACCGGTATACCACAGTATTTTTTTAATACGATACCAGTGTTCAGTTTTGAATGCTGTGCAGCCCTAGCTGAAAACAATCAGTAATACTATGGAACAACAGGCATTCCTCACAGTGGAAATGCTCCCAGTACCACCTGCTTTGCAGTTTAATATAATTTTTGTTTTTCTTTGTTGCTGAATGATATTTGACAATCGTCCAGTTTATTTTTTATCACCACTTTCATATTCACATCACATCTGAAAACTTGTGCAATTTATAGTTTTTGGACAGAATCCTCGCTATCAGTGGATAGTACATGTAGATCACATGATAACATACTGTACAAAATTGTGTTCATCATGTTTCTGTCCGCTATTTACAGCCTGTTATTTACAGCTTGTTAGATTATGTTTGACTGTTAAGAATATATAAATTTAAAAAAAAACAATTTACTGCAATGTCTGGGGCTGCAACGATATACTCCACTTACGATATGATATTTATCCCACAAATGGCCGTTTATTTTAACAATAAAGGCCTTGGATAAATTTTTGCTTTAATTACCTAGTAGGGTGATAAATTTTCCCCGTAGGTTTAACACCCGAAAAATTTATCACCCTAGTAGGGTGTTGGAAATGGACTATACTATGTTGAACTCTGGCATTCCATTTGAAAGGTTGAGATATCTTGACCTCATTTATGCGTAGCAGAAGTCTGTGGCAACAAAGCGACTGACGAACATCACTTAAACGGTATATAAGATTTTTGCGGCATGCAAGGCATCCATTGCGAGCAAACAGTAAAGAATACTCATAATTAATTAATAATAATAATAATAATTGATTTTCTAGAGCGTAAAACCACAAAATAATGCTCTAAAACGCTTGACAGAAATAAATACACTTTTCTGAAATAAAGAGTCACATCTGTTTTGGTTGCCTCTTAGATAGGTTTAGGAGAATGCTTCAGTAAATAGGAAAGTTTTAAGATTTCTTTTGAAGACATCGAGAGTTTCTGAAGTTCTGACACTAATTGGCACTAACACTGAATTACAATAGTCCAGTTGTGAGGTGATGAAGGAGTGCACAAGTTTTTCAAGTGCTCACTGGTTAAGATAAGGTCGCAGTCTACCAATATTACGAAGCTGCCAGCAGCATTTTTGACATATTTTATTGATATGGATGTCTAGTTTTAAATTTGAGTCTATAATCAGTCCAATATTCCTGGACGATTCACATTTCATAGTGATGTTGTTTCCAACCAGAATTGATGTAACAGAGGGTGTAGGCATGCGAACCCCAGATATCACTAAGAATTCAGTTTTAGAGTCATTCATTTCAGTTTAAAGTCTATCATCCATTCCCACACAAGATTTATGCAAGTTTCCATGTTACTGACTGCGGTGAAGGAGTCACTTGGAACAGATGGGTTGAATGTGATGTACAGTTGGGTGTCGTCTGCGTACAGGTGATATGATATGCCATGCTTTTTAAGAAGACGACCGAGAGAAGTGTACAAAGTAAACAAGAGTGGTCAAAGAACTGAGCCCTGAGGAACACTACACTTCAACGTCCTGCTTTCTGAACCGATCTTATTGATATATATTTGTTGGGGGCATGGTGGCTCAGTAGATAGAGGTGCAGGCGGCAAGCCGAGAGGTCCTCGGTTCGAATCCCACCTGCGGCAACCACATTGTGTCCTTGGGCAAGACACTTCACCCCCATTGCCCATGTAGGGCCATGGTGACGCTGTGCACTAAGGCGTACTGCACGTCGGTGGTGCACCTGTCTTCAACCAATGCTAACCCTGCTTGTGTGGAGTTAGTATGTTGAGGGGCTGACAGTTGCTCGGTGGTTCTCTCCGGGTACTCCGGCTTCTTCCACCCGTAAAACTGTCGTGGTCATGATTAGCCATTGTGCAGAAATATGTGACCTTAAACACCAATAAATAAATAAATAAATAAATAAATAAATAAATAAATATATATTTGTTGACTGCGACCTTCTAGATATGATGCAAACCACGATAAGACAGTTCCACATATGCCATGCTGTGTCAATGTCTGCATGAGAATACCATGGTCGATAGTGTCGAATGCTGCTGACAAATGCAAGAGAACAAGCAGTACAGCCTTACCCTCAGACACTGATTTAACAATGTCATTGTTGACTCGTAGTAACAAAAGTATCCAAAAATAAAACTCGATTTTGAAATACCTAATGCCAGTAGTGACTGGTGTAGTGTTAATTTGGGGATGTACATATGCTCGATGGGTTGGTACCTCGCATCGATAAACAGTTATTTCAGGAGAGAAAGAACGTGAAAGATGTTCTTTAATTATGAGTAACCTTACCTCTCCTCCCAGCCCAGCAATGCGTAACACGAAGTACACTCTGCACAATTCCAATACAACTGAATTCACAGATTGTCAAAATAATTTGAACACACCTGTATCACACGCTGTTGAACCCATGGCTTCCAAACACGAATCTCGGATAACTGCAATAACTATTTCCTCATGAGAACGAAATGGTGGCTCAAGTGTTAACATTAACAACTTCCATATGCAGCATACTGACCTCTCGAATCCAACCATATTATTGAATAGTTTATTTCACGGACGTATAAACATTAACACTTATACATCAACATACAAAAATGAACTGACAAGTGACATTCGTGACCTGCTTTGAAAGTGGCCCAATTACTCTCACCCACTCAATGCTACATGAACGCGTTGTAACGTAGCATAATTAACAGTTCAATTTTTGTTTTCTTTAAAAGGTTTGAAAGTATTACACAATGCCAGTACAAAAGAATATAGATTGCTCATTTAATTAATGAAGGATTTTTACAAGTTTAGCTGACATTTGTTGGGGAATTATTTTTAGACAGAAATGTATCACTGCTCCTTATTTATTTTTTACAATGTTCTCTTGTCGATCGAAATGGACCCCAATGTACTCCTCACTTCAAGATATGTTTTGTAGCAAATAACCGCACGATTTTGCCGCAACTTCTTTGTAAAAGATTTATGGGATAGACAAAATAAACGTATAGTGTTTTCAAGCAAAAAATATATTCTACTCATAGGATTAAGAATCAAACCGGCTCGCCAGAGGCTCGTCAGTTTCATTCTTAATCCTACTCGTAGAATAAATTTTTTACTTGAATACACTATATGTTTATTCTATATGTATCACAATTCAATCTTCAAGACACAATACCACAACAGATATGATACATATCTGTCATGGCAAGCAACTACAGCCACCAAATACTTTCGATTATATGTATTCATTTTGAGTAGCTTCCATTTTATACAAATTTAAAAATGCTCTCTTCAAACATTTTGTAACTTTTCATTGTGATAACCTATGAATGCAGGGTTTTGCACACCATAGATAGTGGTGGTTGGGTGGCTCCAGAACTATTTCATATCTGACTATCACTTTGGACACAAGATGCTCTTTTAACCATACAGATATATAATTAAATAATAATAATAATAATAATAATTAATTTTATATATCGTGAAACCACCTAGGGTGCTCTAAAACGATTAACAGATTGTGATTGCGGAAATTATGAAATAAGTAATTTGAATAGATGAGTTTTAAGCTGTTTTTTAAAGGTGGGTAAACTTGTTTGTGAGCATTCCAGAGTCGTGGACCAGCAACCAAGAAAGCCCGCTCGCTCGCCAGCACTGATCTCGTGAAAGGTACAGTCAGTGACAAATTGTCAGAAGAATGAAGACAGCGTGTGGGTGTGTGGAGAGAGAGAAGGTCACTCAGGTACGCGCGTGCAAGACCATGAATGCATTTAAATACTAGTAGGAGGATTTTAAAATGCACTCGACTTTTCACTGGAAGCCAATGTAGATTCTTCAAGATAGGAGTGATATGATCGAAGCGTTTAGCACCGCTGATAATTCAAGCAGCAATATTCTGAATTCTCTGTAGCTGCTGCAGCAATATGAGTGGTAAACCAAGGAAAAGAGAATTGCAGTAATCCAAATGAGATGTTATGAAGGAGTGAACCAGTTGCTCCAGAGCTCTACAGCTGAGGAAGGAATGGAGTTTACTCAGCTTCCTGAGTTGCCAATAGCAAGTTTTACTAATTTTTTTAATGTGGGACTCAAGGGTGAGATTAGCATCAAAAAACACCCCAATGTTCCTAGCATTGCTGGTGACTAGAGTGGTGGAATCACCAACATTGATTGACTGAATTGGAGAGGAAAAAGTTGTTCTTTTCCTTGAAATGACCAATACTTCGGTTTTTGAATTGTTCATTTTGAGCCGGTGACTGGACATCCATTGTCTGACTGAGTTGATGCATCTTTCCATTTCAGAAATGTCTGCATGCCAGATAGCAGTCGAAAGGTCTGCCCTATGATGTGAATGTGGGCTAATTGTGGTATTTAGGAGATTTACATCATAGGGAAGACCTTTCGACTGCTGTCCGGCACTGCCATTTCTGGGCAGAACCCTGTAAATGGTATTCAATTATATATCTGTATAGTAGAGATGAACGGTATTGAAATTTTAGGTTCAGTATTAGTACCAGTATTTTTCTGACCAAAAACCTCAGTTTCGGTACGGTATTTGGTACCAACAAAAAAATATAGCTCGAATGCACCAAAATTTATTTTTGACCCATAATCCCTTACTCCACAGAACGAAATAAAATAAAATTTAGATATTTTTGAAAAATTTTCTCACTAATGTTGATAAAACCATACAAATATGGATGTCATAGGAACCAACTCATTGAGCCAGTTCCTATGACATCCAAATTTGTATAATTTTATTGAGAAAATGCCCAGGTATTTTCGCTGTCTTCGCCTTATTCTGGCTACTTATTGGGCTATAAATTGGCCATGGTTGGTCAGAATCAACATACCGGTAACTCTTGCAGTTCCTTCATTGTGTCGCCGCCCCACGAAGTGGGGAGCGACATATAGGGATTACTTTTGTCGTCTTGCGTCGTCTGCGTCACACTTTCTCTTATCCTCCACTCCTCTTTAACCTATGAATGGATTTTGATGAAACTTTCAGTGATTCTTTATCACATAATGGCATTGTGCACCTATTATTTTATTTTTTGATCCGCTGTATTTTTTCCAGAGTTATGCCCCTTTTCCACTTAGAATATATAAAAATATAGTGCAGGCGACTCACCTCTTCCATGGAAGACTCACATCTAAGTATTTTTTATGTTTGTGGCAGGTATTTTAAAGTACTGGGTTTCGGTATATTCTTCCTCCCTGGGTTTGGTATTTCGGTGTTACTACAATATCGTTAACGTTTGGTATTTTCGGTATACCTGCCATCTCTACTATATGGTATTTTGTCTCATTTTACAGTAGTTTTTTCCCTCAGAAAGTATGTTCAGTGAGCTCTGTCAAACAAGATATAATGGATTAATCTAATAAATATTTAGCAAAATAAAGGGAATTTACCAAATTTTAGTCAACTGAATAATCCTGTTAATCATATTTATCACCTGCAAAATTGGTATTCTTTTTAAATAACAAGGGTTTCACTGCACCAGCTTTCAAAATCCAGGAAGTTGTTTTGCCTGACATTATTTATATTTAGCTATCACAATACTTAGTGCACAGTGATATATATTGAATAGCGAGCAGTGTATTGTGATTCAAGCATATCATAATTAGGCCTTCCAGGCCTGGCATTCTGAAAAATTTAAGGGGGCTAAAAATTGCTCTCCTGAAATGATCTAGGAGAGCCAATGGCTCTCCTAATTTTTTTTTGACATGGAAGGCAGTTGAACCATGATATATCATATGAATGCAGTTCAACACTGTGACCAGACATGCTCCACTCACAAAGTTGCATTGCGTAATTTGGGTAGTTGTAATACATGTTACTTCGAAAGTTACTCAATACTGTGTTGAAGTCGGCGGTCCCGACAACTCACAACTGTCACAAGCCAATCATGGTTCAACTTCATCCCCTTCAAGTTCATCCCATCAGCTAAATTTTGAATTTCAGTTCATTGCACCTGAGCCAGCAGTACAGTACGTAACATAACATACGTATATGTCCGTGTATAAGTCACACTTTTTTACCTGAAATGTTATGTCAAAATCGGGGGTGCGTCTTATACATGGGTACGACTTGTTTCAGAGAATTTTCAGGGCACTAACTTCTTCGGACAAACGTTGTTCCTACCGTTTGTCAATTGTATAACAGACAGTACAATCGTGTGGTTTTGACTGAGTGCAGATTCACCAAAATTATTTTCTTTTCATTTTATTTCAGTTTAAATTCTTCAGAAAATAAATTGTCAATAAACTATTATGTGTGTTTTCTGTTACTTTTATCTATAAATAATAATAAAGAAGTATTCTATTTAGTCGTTGTTGTTCAATCGGCCCATGTGTTTACATTAGTGCGTGTACCGGAAATCAACAGGTTTGTGGGGCCCATATGGTTGAAACCATAAAAAATACAAAATCATCAAAATAACAACGAAAAAATAAATAATAACACATTAAATGTATGCCAGCAATACCTGGAGAGAAGTATTTATTTATTCCATGAACTCCAATTCACTGATGTGTAATGTCCGGTTATAAATTACCCACACGTGCACCAGGTAAAGTTAGTTTCAATAGCACCAACAATGCTTAAGTGGGACAACAATTTGAAAACAATTTGCACTGTGACCTGCGCATTTGTTGTAGTTTTATAGGTTTTTCCGGAACGTTCTCATGTTCTGGAAAAAACAACTTAATCACAACAACTGCACAGGTTACAGCGCAAATGGTGCTCTGATTCTGAAACTATGAAGTTTCAGTGACAAACGAGCGTTGGATTTTCTTGACAGGGATGAAGACATTGGGGTGATAAACAAACAACGAAAAACAGTTAAAGGCGAGTATTTTTTAAATCTTTAATAATAATTTTCCTTTATTCTTTTATCTTATTCACCACGTGGTGACTCGTGAAAACTTACCTATTTCTGTTGCATCCCAAACTGCCCCAAATTGGCAAAACGTAACTTGCAACTAATTCTTTTTGACTGCATTTAAAAATGGGGGTGCGACTTATACATGGGCTTTAGGCAAAAGGGAGGAATTCCAAGTGTGAGTTTGGGGTGCGACTTATACACGGGGGCGACTTATACACAGACATACACGGTACTTATCTTTGTGCACCCAGGAGAGCGAAATTTCATGGACCTTAATGGTTCTTGGCGCACATTAAGGCGCGCGAAAAAATCGCGTGCCTGAAAATGCCAGGCCTGGCCTTCATGGTATTCAATTTTTGATACCGAGTTTCGGTATTTTAAAAATTCTGTGGTCTGACTGAATACCGAATATCACTGGAACGTACAAATATTTGACCATTTTCCTTAAAAAACTTTGGCCTGTCTAAAATAAGGTGTCCTCTCAGTGTTTAAGTCCACTTCCCCAATTTTGAATACGTTAAAAGTCTGTCGATTTCGCAGGTGAATTTGAAACAAACTTAGGTGAGTAGCAATGTCGAGTCTTCATACAAAGTTACAATGAAATCCCTTCATAAATACGACCTGTAGACTGTGCTAAAGGTTTTGGGGCTTTGGGCCCCTGTAGCCATCACAGTTGACCGATCACGGCCAAAAGGGGATGTTCTCATCGAGACATAATATGGAGTCATCATACTAAATTACAATGAAATCCCTCCATAAATACAACCTGTAGACTGTGCTAAAGGTTTTCGGGCTCAGGTCGCCATCACGGTTGACAGATCGCAACCAAATGGGGAAGTTCTCATCTAGACACCATACGGAGTCATCCTACCAAGTTACAATGAAATCCCTCCATATTAAATATGATCCGTAGACTGTGTTAATGAAATTGAAAAAATAATTCTGTAAAAAACGAACCTCCACAGTTGAAATTAGGGTATCCAGCCACTTTGGCCCCAAGTCATTTCAGCCTCTGGTCACTTCGGCCTCAAAGTCATTTTGCTCCCAGAAATTTCGGCTCCAGTCACTTCGGCCCTTTGGTCATTTCGGAATAATAGAAATAATGGGTAATTACCTTTATTAATTAATGTTCAGGTATTTATATACTACTAAAAGTTTGCTAAGCACCAAATATTTGACACATCATTGTGAAATTTGCTTGTGACATATTTGTGATATTTTTGGTGGATATGATTGAGGAATGTATTGAGATGGTCCCCAGTGTTTTACATTAGCTCTCTTGACAGGCAGACTTTTCGTGACAGTCATGGAAAGCATGTACCCCTGGATTTTCATGATGTTTTCATGTACTATCATGTGTAGGGTATTCAGTCTTCATTTCATCACAAACCCTTGTGATTTAATGATTGAATATGGCAAATGCAAATGTAAGAAGACATTTGTCTGAAGCAGAAATGTGGCAGGTTGTAGGGATGGTGGAGCAAGTGGCTACCCTTCTTCAGGTTGGTGAAGCCGTTGGTGTGCACCATACGGTGATCACCAGAGCCTGGGCAAGATTTCAGCAGTATGGCACACCAGTAAGACGGCATGGTGGTGGCAGAGACAGGGCAACATCTGCAGCTGAAGACCGGTTTTTGATCATTCAAGCCCGTAGGAACTGCTTTGCCACAGCAACCCAGCTTCGCAGTGACCTTCAAAATACATCCGGGGTAAATATTTTGACACAGACTATCCGGGAAAGGTTGCACGAAGGTGGTCTCCGATCGAGAAGATCATGTATTCGCATTCTGCTGTCCCAGAACCACCGCCAGGCACGATATGAATGGGCCATGGACCTTGTTGGATGGACCAGAGAAGATTGGCGACCTGTCCTTTTTACAGATGAGTCAAGGTACTGCCTAGACCACAGATAGGCATTCTAGGGTATGGAGAAGACCAGGAGAACGATTCCATGCAGCCAACATTGCTGAGCATGATCGCTATGGTGGAGGGTCAATCATGGTCTGGGGGCAGCATCAGCAGGGATGGACGTACAAAGCTCTGTGTCCTTGAACGTGGTACATTGACTGCACAGCGGTATATTGATGAGATCCTGGATATCCACGTCAGATTGTATGCAGGTGCAGTGGGTAATAGGTTCATTTTGATGGACGATAATGCCCGTTCTCATGTTGCCCATGCTGTCAGGGAGTACCGACAGAGGGAGGGGACTGGCCAGCAAGATCCCCTGACCTCAATCCAATCGAACGTGTCGGGAATGAGTTGTAGCTTGCAATTTCAGCCTGTCCAGACCAGCCAAGAAGTGTCCAAGAGATTGGTGCCATGCTGGTCCAAGAATGGAACAACATCCCACAAAGGACCACCAGGAACCTGACTGGGAGCATGAGAAGGCGTTGTCAAGCAGTAATTAACGGTAATGGGTCTCATACTCGATATTGAAGCCATTCCAGTTCGCTCCGTCAACTTTTTGGCAAATTGAAAAATTTCCTCTTTTAACGATAATACCCATTTTTCATGGTTATCGTATTCAAAAGCTAAAAAATAATGTCAAACACAAATAAAATCTTAATTTCTGTACTTAAATCATTAAAGATATAATTAAATAAAATATATATACACTTTTCATTACAAATACAGGATTTTTTTCCTGTTTTATAAAAACGGTTGTATTATGTTATGGCATCTGTCTGTCTGTCTCAGACATGTTAACCTCCAGAATAATTTTTCAGGGAACCTGAGGACGATTTTCAGGGAAATGGGATGGATTTCAGGGAAAAGTTCGCGCGGGGACAAAATAAAAGAAAAAACTTGCTCATGGACCACTATTAACACCAGGTTATATCCAGAACTAGTTGTCAGCTATGCTGATGCATTTATGCTATGTTAAAAAATCATAAAATAATTGTTGATTTTACCCCCCCTCCCCCTCCCCCTCCCCCCCCCCCCCCAGGATCCTCTTCTTCATTAGCCCCACTTCCCACCACCCACCTACACTGTCCCACAGAGCACCTCCACCTGTGGTTTGCTCTTATCAAAGTCTACTTAGCTAATAATTTAATTTCCCAAGTCTGCAAATGTTAACAGGAAAAGATGCCGTAATGTTCAGTTATTTCAAGAACATTAGTACTTAGAAAGTATCTTGATCAAACTTCATGCAGGTGGGACGTCTGAGCCCTACACAAAACTTTTCTTTTCATCATTGAAGCATTTTTTTAATTCCTTTCGAAATTTTCTGGGTACTGATGGCCAACAGTTAACAGTTCTGTAGTCAGCACAACAGGATAAATGTAGTGTTAGAAAATAAGTCCATTGTGTTTAAATATGCAGTCATAATTTTTCGGCATCCCAAGCGACTTTAACCTACTTTTAAACTGTGCTAAATAGTTGTTGTTTACATTTTGATTTTGGAAAAGGGATGAGAATTAAAGCTATTCTATGAAGGAATAAATAAATATATATTATTTAATTCCTTTTTATATATTTTAATTTCCAAAAACTGCATTTAAATGAGGGTGGAGTTTTCAATTTTTTGAAAAGTAAGTCACCTATTTTCACTTCGACACTTGCACATTGATCACGAATCTCCGAAGAAAAAACCCAGAAATAAACATGAACACAGTTGAAATATATATCATAAAATACCCATTTCTTAAATAAATTTAACTGAAATCCATATTTTACTGCTTCGTGAGTTTTTACCAGAGTTTGAAATGCATGTGATTTGATTCCGAACGTTTTTCATAAGTTACAGTGGGAACGAAATATTTGACTGTTGTTTTCCGGGATTTTGGGTCCAAAACTGATTCCCGTCTGGGAGGCCGGGAACTACACTGAAATTCCGGGATTTTCCCAGGCATTCCGGGAGAGTTAACATGTCTGGTCTGTCTGTCCAGATTTTTTTTCCGGACTTTTTTTCGTTATGGATGGACATATTAAGAAAATTTTTTGGTATACAGCTTTGTTATGGATACTTACAGATCAAGTTCGAATTTTGTTCTGCTCAGTTGTTTTTTTGGTGGCGTTACTGTCCTTGAACTTAGTTACCGTTTTCCGAACTTTTTTTCGTTATGGATTGACCTATTGAGAAAATTTATTCAGCTTTGTTATGGATACGGACAGATCAAGTTCGAATTTCGTTCCACTCAGTTGATTTTTGGAATCAGGGACAACCCGCCCCAGGGACAACCCACCCCAGGCCTATTTTTGGGGTGGGTTGTCCCACTTTTTGGGGCGGGTTGTCTCGATTTTTTTTTTATATTTGACAAAAAATTTGGGGGGATAGTTATATATAAAAAAGATTTCTATTCATCTTTTTCTCGAAAATTGCTAAATTTAATCGAAAATTATCCATAAACCGTACTGATACGATTTTTTTTTTGTATTTTTAAAAAAATTTTGGGGAGATGGTAATATATAAAAAAGATTTTTACCCACTTTTTTATCGAAAATTGTCCAATTTTAACGAAAATAATCCTTAATCCTCTTTACACATCCCATAATAACTGAATCAAACTAATAATACTTCTAAACTGAATTGGTAGCATGTAGACACCAGTCAGAATTGGCGTGTTGTTTTAGACATGTTGTTTCAGTTGGGTATCCTCTAAGAGGAATGATAGGCCTACATGTATTTGTTTGACGCACAAAAATCAAATGACCGGACCTGTTGTTTTAGCGTGGTATGGAATCATCACAGCGTTGATCTCTTTTCCTTTATCTAAGACTAAAACAATAAATGTGTTTTTTTAGCTGTTAACTTATATCCCGCTGCATTAGTACTCCGAATCCAATCCTTGTCCAATATCACAGTCAAGAAAAATTGGGGCGGGTTGTCTCGGGGGCGGGTTGTCCCGTTCCCGATTTTTGGTGCAGTTACTGCCCTTGAACTTAGAATTTTCCAGATTTTTTTTTCATTTTCTGGACTTCTTGAATTATGTATAATTAACTAAAATGGAGAAACTGACAGTAAAGTTCAATTGGAACCAGAATAATGTTTTATATTTTCTGGAAGTGCTGGAGTACTATGCACCGTCCAACAGTGTCCTCTGGTTTCTAACTGTTATGAATAATATGCTGGGGCTGCTCCAAAACCAGCGACAGTTTGGGTTTCTTTTTCATTTTTCTAAAACAACCATCAAATTGCGATTTTGATACTACCATAAATATGCCCAGGTTTCTAAGTGAAACACAAGAGCAGAATTCTTGTAGTTATGCGCAATTCCTAGTCACCTTCTAGTTCGAGGGAGGAGGGGGGGGGGAGGTGAGTAGGGTACCCAGTACCCCACTGCCAATTCACACACTCAAAACAAATAACGTTACTGACTGTCGCTTCCGACTCTCGTGGATTCATAAGCAAATAAGATTATTCACGTCGCAAGGGATTTCAAATCTCACGTCCTCCCTGTGCGTGTTTGGCACGCTGAAACTTTTCATTCATCATGAAAGAAAATCTACTAGGTATGAAGGAATAGTATATATCATATATATACCTCAATATATATTTGAGGCATAAATGCTGAAAAACAAATAAAATAAATGTAAAAATTAAAAATATATTTAAAAATATTTATTGGGGCCAAAATGATTTGGTATATTGAGGCTGAATTGACTTGAGGCTGAAATGACTGAGGCCGAAATGACTTGGGACCGAAGTGACTGGAATTCGAAATTAGGATAGATGTTGGAGAAAACATTGGACTAAGTAACCAACAAAAGTGATTGGAAAATCATGACTTACTTGATGAAAGTTAACATACTCACAAGAAATATGATTTGTGTTGTGTTTCTTCTATTTTACTGGCATTTGAAGTGGGAACAAGAAACAGTCTTGGAAATATTAGGCATGCGATATTATCGCACGCCTACCACTTGCGTAAATCTTAATCCATGCACGCATTTTTCTGCACGCCTAACTACACGTTACAGACGCTTCAATCTTACCACAGACAGAAATATTTTGAACAGCCCTCAAGTGGTTAAATCACCAACATACCGTCCAGATATGTTATAATATGTGTATGTTTTGAAATCAACGAGTGCACTACGGATGACAAATGCATGTGACTTCAAAGAATTCATAAATAGCGCTTCCTTGACAATACATTGACATGTACTCTGCGCTCGCAACACTGTCTAATTCTAATGTCAGATTTCACTTTGTTGGCATACATGTAATTTGAAATTGACAACATCTGATGTAGGTCAGTTGTCTGGCCTCAGAATAGGGCTGGACGGTTTTGAAATTTGCATTTCGGTTCGGTTTCGGTTTTGTACAAAAACTCGGTTTTCGGTTCGGTTTTCGGTTTTTCAAAATATATTGTAGAAATCCACATTTTAGAGGGTAATGTACACATAAAATCTGTCTGTATTTGTCATCCAAGTCATGAGGCTCATATAGCGTGTTGAGTCATTCGGGTTAATCAGTGTTCACCACTCTTCTCAACTGATGGACATATTGTGTTGGGCTACTGTAGTGGGCAACAGTGGTGGAGCCATGAGGTATCTAGGGAGACCAGCCCCCACCCCCCACCCCCACCCCACCCCCTCCACACTCAAAATCCCACTTGCTTCTCCCATCCCCAAATTTGAAAAGATTCTTTCCCTGCCCTCAGTACAAGTACAGTACCCTCAGTCCTGAGATTCCCCCCCCCCCCCCCCCCCCCAAAAAAAAAAATAAAATAAAATCTTCACCAGCATGGTCCACAGGATTTCAACCCATGGCTCCACCACTGGTGGGAGCTGCCTTGTTCTGTCAGTGAGATTTGGGGCCTTGTCAAGACAAGGTGCAGAAATTCACAAGAAAAGCTACATTTTAGCAAAAATCAACATTTCCTTATTTTTTATGGAGTCGCTAAGCTCTCAATCTGGTTTTGGTGGCTAATGTGCAATTGTTGTGCTTATTTCGGTAATTATCACATCGCTTAAAAATAGACGTGCCCCGTGTTTCTTGATGGTTCCTGCTTCAAATGACAGTGGAATAAGAGGAACAAAAATCATATTTCTTCTGATTTTGTTAACTATTGTTGAAGTAAGTCGTGATATACGAATCACTTTTATTGGTAACTCACTCCAATGCTTCCACAATATCTCTCCTAATATTGACTGTAGAGGTTCGTTTTTTACTTTGATTCTGCCCAAACATAGAAATTGGGCAAAATGAACGGTGCCAAGGCGAAGATATTACCAACTTTACTTTGCCCTATTGGCTGATCCCTTCGTTGATTTTATCTCAGTGAAGACAGGCGATTGATGTTTTTGAAGGGGGACTGCTGCATAATGGGATTTGAAAGAAAGTTTGCAATATTGCATCTTGGGATTTGTTGTGTTTACAAAATACACATGGTCATGACACGTGTTGATTATAAAATCTTCCTATTGGGAATGCAGCGTGTGTACCTGACAGACCTGCAGTACTGTGCGATTCCTTAAAGTAAGTTCAAATATTATACAAACAATTCCCAATAAGTTTTAAAAAAACTTTCAGTAGTTACCTGCCATCCATTTAATAGGATGTGTTCTATTTTAATTTAACCATTTTATTGTTGACAAAAAACATAACTGCCAATGCGCAGCGTTATCTATGAGCATGAGGCTTCAGAGAACGTGCCAGTAGTCGGTTAATTAACATAATTTACTCGTCATTTTTCCCATGTGAACTTTGAGGTTTTAAAACTCAATAAATTTTATGTTTACCTCCAATCTAATTTACAACGTGCTGTATGCAGATGATTTTGTGTCAAAGGTAATTTATAATACTTTCACACCATATATTGTCAGGTAACTTGCAATACCTCTTTGGTCGAATGTGCCCGGTTCATTAAATTTACTTAAAGATTCTTGAATTGCATGTGTGGATTTTTACGTAAGACTTTTTAATTTTTCATATTCCATCTGCTGGTGGTTCTGTAGATATTGTTAAAGATACAAGAAATTTGCTACCACTATTTGTGGGGGGGTGGGGGGGGGGGGATTTGTTGTCAGTCCTCTCGAAGTAAGCATAAATGGCACAGCATTTACCTTTGCCCGACATTTAAGCCTTTGGCGTGTGGATGAGTGGTCATAAACTTAACCAATTCTGGGAAATTTGTTGAATCTGAATATCGCGTTTTTTTGTTAAGGCGGCGGTTCGGTTTCGGTAAAAAAAAAAAAAAACGAACCGAATCGATAAACCACCCAGCCCTACCTCAGAATCAGCAATCTCTCTCCTAAACTGTTTCATTTCATTTTGAGAAGTGAATTAATCCAAGTGCCAATCGCAGTAAGTATTTGAATGGAATGTAGGTCCCAGTAATTTTGGAAGCAAGTATGAGTCTAATGTCATGTGAATTTAAGTACTGACAGAAACAAAAATTGGTTATCTATTTTTCTAACTGTCGTCCGGTGATAAAGTCTGGACCAGGAAGTTTGGGGCACCCTCAGGAGTGGGGCACAGGTGCAGTCTTGGGATCCAGCATATGACTGGAAGCACAAAATGGAAGCGTGATAGCCTATGAAGTACCCAAAGTCCCTTGTCATCCATAGGGAGTATTGCACTTGTGAAACTTCTTACCGCCAGTACAGGGAGGGGCTCAGGGCCAAGAAGCCAAATCTCAGTAAGATTAATTACCATCTTAGGCCTACCTGGACTTCTAGCCCAGGTAGGGCTATGATGGTATGTGGTCTTACTGAGACTAGGGGTTGCTCGTGAGTCGTCCTGCTGGGGGGGGGGGGGGTAGGGGTGTAGTAACTTATTTATTGGTGCTTAAGGTCACATATGTTTGCACAATGCCAAATGGCTAATGATCACGACCACAACATGAATATCAACACAAGGGGTGAGTGTTAATAAATTAATCCATGTTGCCCATTTTAGAGGGTATTTACCAGTAAAACAGAGCCTGTTTACCATAGTGAACAGGCACTGCTTCACTTCCCGTAGAGAGGGGAGTGAGGGAGGGGGAGGCAGTTATGGCCTTGTGTAGCTTAGTGGGGAGGGTCTGATATGATTCTGGAGGGTGGAGCACAGGCACATTAGGCACCCCATTTGAGTGACAACAGATTCTGAGACTGCCACACAAGGACATGTACATGTAGAGTTTAGTTCCCAGACACAGAACTATACTATGTGCTTCCAAAAGTTATTCAAATAACAGTTTGTGTTTGACTGCAGTCATGGCAAATTCTGCTAAAGGGAATAAAATTAAATCTTCAACCTTCCGAAAATGGAACACAGGGGGGCAGATTGGAAGTGAAATGGAACTCATTGATGGTTGCGAGTATGTCACCAAAGTGTGGTGCTTAATTTGCTCAAGCCATACAGACCATCTTAGTGCAGGACTCCAGAGGAAAGCCATTAAAGACCTTGATTTTTATGCAAGAGGGACAAACTTTGTAAAAAAGGACAGTGTAGATAGGAATCTAAACTCAAAAATGCATGCCTTCGCCACACATTTTGATAGAGACAGAGTTGTTCCCTCCGAAACTGACCTGGAAATTATCGAAGCAGATGAAAGGTACAAACAATGTGACAGTGGAAGCACAAAGCCAAGTACAAGTACAGGGAAAGCTCCGACAACGTACACTAATATTAGAAATGCATTTGCCACATCATCAAAAGAGGCATACACCAAGTTAGTGACTGACGCATACATCCTAGCTGTCAATGGAGCCCCTCTTAGTTTCTTTCGAACCATCGTGAGATCTCAAAAGGCAACAGGAACTCGACTTATCAAAGGCATTGAAAACCACAAGTCTGCACTACAGTTCATCCTCGCTATTGCTGCTGCAATAAGACAGAAAATAAAAAAGATAATGATGACCTCAAATGCCTTTAGTATTCTCAGTGACGGATCGCAAGCAAGAAAGACAGGCAGTGAAAAGGAACTAGTGCTAGCACACGTGTTGAAAGATGGGCTTCCAACATTTTACATCTTCACTTTGCAAGTCATTGACTTCTACTGAAATGCCAATGCAGATAATATCAAGGTCGCGCTAGATGACGCCTTTGTAAAGAAACTTCATTTTCCAAAAGAAAAATACATCTCTCTTAAGGTCGCAGCTACCGCGGACGAAGCTAATGTTAATATGGGAGTATACAATGGAGTATTAACTCAGCTTGTGAAGGATTTGCGAACATGGCTTCTCAAAATTCATTGTTTTTCCCACAGATCTGAACTTTCTATCAAAGACAGTGTTACCAGTGACAAGTCGTTTGATTTCGTTAGGGACATGATGCAAGGTCTACATATGTTTTTCAAACAATGGAAAATTTAAATAGCATTTCAAGGCAACTGCCGATGCACTTGATGTGCCAGTCTATAACTTTCCAACAGTTACAGGAACATGCTTTATTTCACATCACATGAGGGCTGTTGATCATTTGATAAAAAATTGGATTCCACTTTTACAAACAATTGAGAACTCAATAGCGAGTGAAAAAGACTCTAATGTCATTGCAAAACTGCAGGGTTTCTAAAGCAAACTTACCGATGTGAATTTCCTGACAACTTGTATCTTTTATCGGGAAGTGGTAAAGCGATTGGCAGTTCTCTCCAAAAAATTTGAGAGAATTTGTACTTGTATGTGATGTGAAAACAGTGATAGATACTTGCCTGGCAGACTTGGACGAAGTAGAGAAGTCGCCTTCTGACTTAGCTAGTCTATTGAGCAAAGCTGATACGGAGCTGAGTATTCAAAACACAGGATGGCAGGACAGTTAAATGCACGCCTCCCCAAAAAGGGGCATACAAGAAGAAAACAAGAAAAATGTTACTAAGGTAACACTGCCCCCCCCCCCTCCCCTGTGACCTTCACCTTGCAGATGTGGCGGAAACTATTATACACACCTTCTGAATGCCCGTAACATTTTTAAAAAGTTTAACAATTGTACTATGATTCGTTTCTGAGTTATGGCTGAGACACGAATATTGACTGATTTTTAGTGTGACCTTGAAATGTGACCTTGACCTTGAAGGTACGAACCCGGCTATGGTGTGTGACACATCCTCCCACGGTCCTTTATAATTGTGTGAAGTTTGATGACTGTGGCCCTAGCCGTGTTCAGTGTGACCTTGAAACGTGACCTTGACCTTACGGACCTGGCTGTGGTGTGTGACACATCCACCCGTTGTCCTTTATAATTGAGCGATGTTAGATGATTGTAGCCCTAATAGTTTTGGAGTTATGCTTGAGACACGATTTGTGACCCTGAACATATGAAGGTCAATTGTGACCTCCACCTTGCAGATGTGGCAGAAACTATTATATGCGGCACACCTTCTGACTGTCCTTAACATTTGTCAAAAGTTTAACAGTTGTACTAAGATTCGTTTCTGAGCTATGGCTGAGACATGAATATTGACCAATTTTTAGTGTGACCTTGAAATGTGACCTTGACCTTGAAGGTACAGACCCGGCTATGGTGTGTGGCACATCGTCCCATGGTCCTTTATAATTGTGTGAAGTTTGCTGACTGTGGCCCTAACCGTTTTCGAGTTATTGGCTCGGACACACACATGGACGGATGGACGGACACACGCACACTTCAATCATTATATGCCACCCGACCTAAGTCGGGGGGCATAAAAAAATTCCCGAGAGTACCAGATTTTGGAGTATGACGCAGCCAATTTGAAACATGTCAACGGAAATGAGGGTAACATGACTGTTCTAAAACATCAAGTTGCAAATGCAATCAAGCTGTGTCTGAATAGGCAGTTTGCTGCTGAGTTGGAAGAAGGTGAAATACATGAACATATGTGACTTTTAACCAACCCTGCAAACTGGGTGTCAGCTAAAAGGGAGTTATATGCATTGGAACGGATATGTGACAAGTTTAAAGAAACTTTATCAATGGCCACTGTACCATTCGATTATTCATGAATAGAATGCGAATGGAAGGACCTGAAGACACTCTTTAATCGAAACTATAGGGGAGTGAAAACACTCAAGATGTGGGAGAAGATATTTCAATATAATCGGACAGAGTTGCCTAATGTGTATCTAGTCGCAGAAATTCTACTGTGCGTTTGTGTGTCAAACTGCCAGGTCGAACGCGGATTCAGTATTCTCACTGCGATCCTTTCTGATAGAAGATGACTGATGAACCATACAACGATGAAAGCTCTCCTTCTGATAAAAGGAAACAACCCAGTTTGAACTGAACAGGAACGCAAAGAAATAATAGAGTCAGCTGTTGAAATCTTTGTTTCTGGTGCGGTGAGAAGGAAAGTCAAGCTTGAGGCAACTGGTTATATGAACCCATTGCATTACTTGCCCAGAAAAAGAAAATATATGGAGTCTGATTCTAGTGACTCTGAGGCTGAGGCATCAACATTGCATTCTGATTCAAGTATGAGTTCTGACACTGACAGTCAGGGCGACGATGCAGACACTGAAAGTGTCAGTGATTAGTCATTACTAAACTAAACTGGATTGTTTGTTTTGAACATATCGGTCTAAGGAGGCTTAGTAGGAGGTCTATAATCTAAATCCTATAAACAAAGTGTCAGTGATTACTGAAATTCAGTTGGATTGTTTGATTCATGTTTTTTTAGTTTTAAGAAAGTTTAGTATAATCTCTTTACTAGATTCAGCGATTAGTTAATTAGTAATCACTGACATGTTGTAAAAAGATTATAAGACCGGTAAAATTGGAAATTGTTTATAAATTAAATGTAAAATTAAACTTGATTGTTCATTTTCAGTATATTATAAGGAAGAAATTAAGCAGGATTGTTGATTTGTTTTTAGTCTAAGAAAGTCTATAAAGTTGGTTTGTTGTGAATATAAAACACTTACCTCTGATGCATTTGTTTCAGTTGTTTTTGGTAAACTTGAATTCAAACGAAAACAAGAACTGATTCAACACTTTATTTCAGATTACAGCTGACACAGGGTTTCCACTAGAAAGGCTGGGGGTCCGTCGACCAGATCCATTCCCCTCGCCGATCATACACTTCTTCAGTCATAAAAGCTGGCACATGCGGTTAACAGTGAATTTTTGTTTCACTTGTTTCCGTACATGAAAAATAATTTTCATAAACAAACATGAAATCCAAGAAACACCGGGCTTACGGGACATTAAATAATCAGGATTATATATTTCACAACACCGTTTCCGGTTCCACTCGCAAACAGTATTTGAGATGGCCTGTCGCCGACTAGGTTAAAATTTTAAAACATCAACATTTCCTGGCATTTAGTATGGTTTACTGGTCAGTTTTTCTCCAACGAAATACATCATGGGCGGTGTCAGATGCAAAAAAATGGCCTTCCTGTGAGTTGTAATTTAAAACATTTTAACATTTGCTCTGTCCGACGCGAACCATGGTTGCGCCGACAGTCTGGTTTTCCCCTTATACCGGACCTGGCAATTTATCCGTAGCGGAAACCCTGGCTGACAGTTTGTGCGTTATAAGATAGTATCACATGTAGGTTGCAGTTATAAGCCAATTCACTAATGGGTCAGTATGTTTTTACAGAAAAAACTTTTAAGGCAAGCGATTTGCTCGCCTAACTGGTTTTCAGGCAAGCGATTTGTTGCTACTCTCGATTTTTTCATATGGCCAATACTGAAGAAACCTGGGCATTTTTTTTGGTGTATTTTGAAACAATGTCTAATTACTGAAATAAGCACAACAATTGCATACAATCTCCCAAAGCCATGGTAAGAGCTTAGCGACTCCTCAAACAATAAGGAAATATTGATTTTTGCCAAAAATGTAGCTTTTCTTGTAAATTTTACCATCTTGACAAATCCTCAAATCTCACTGATGGTAGAACAAGGCAGAGCCCATGAATGATGGAGCCATTGTCTGAAATCATGGGGGACTAGTGTAGAGTCTGGACTGAGGGCATTGTACTTGTACTGATGGCAGGAAATAAAAAATAATTCTTTACAAATTTGGGGGGTGGGGAGAGCAAGTGAGATTTGGGTAGGGAGGTGTGGGGTAGATGCTGGGCTCCCTAGAAATCCCATGGCTCCTTCACTGGATCCCACTAACTTGATTTACAGTGTTTGACAAGTCTATTGATGAATTTTGAAATATTAAATTAAAGTCTCTTCTCAGTATTTCTTTCTTTATAAGTTTTTCTTCTCCCGGTGCAAAATCCTGGGGACCATGCATGTGAAGAGTGGAGAGAGGAGGGTTTTCAGGATTGAGGGCACTGTACTTGTACTGATGGCAGGAAATAAAAAAAAATTTTTTTTCAAATTTGAGCACGGGAGGAACAAGTGGAATTTAGTGCCTTCTCAAGGACACAATGCAGTTAGCCCTGGTGGATATGGAACGGAATGGTGGACCTTTCGGTTTGAAGTCCAGTGTCTTATAAAGCACTGGGCAACTGCGCTCCCTATATCTTACAGAACAGAACAGAACAGAATTTTATTCGAAGATTGCAGTTATATACAAGTATAATGAATACAATAGTATACAGATAGTTATTAGCATCTTTTTGGCCGTTTCTAGTCGCTTCCCACAAAAAAATTTAAATTAACAAAACAAAACTGGTTAGATCTTGATAAATTCTTCAAAAATAAATTTTTTCGATAGGATATATATGACACTAATGATATGCTATTACTTCAAGCGGTCACGGTACAGTGCATACATAATTATAGAGTGGACTTGTGTTTAAAAACATACAAACATTGAGCGGATAAGTCAGACATTGAGTAAATATAACAAGTAATTTGTTTTTGAGCCATCAATTCCTCCACATGCACACACACATATATACATGGACCCATATATATGGATCCATTCTAAAATGTCGGTCTGATGAGACTTCAAGTGTTGAAAGTACTTACTGAAGTTTTGTACATATTTAAAAAATGACCAAAGATTTTTTGTATCCTATGTAAATGTGGATTACAATGAATAATACAGACATATAAAGAATTGTTTGAAACTGGTATCTTTTAGAATCCTTTTGCTATATATATATGTATATATACAAACACATGCCCATGTATACATGCATGCATACATACACACATCACACACGTGTATTATATACGTACACATATGTATACTTAATGATCAACATTGTTGTGCATTATGTTTTGTGTGGAGGTCACTGGCTGCTGTAATGGAGAACTAATTGGACAGATAGCACCATTAGCAAAACACAGGGCAATCTGCATTAGGTTAACTCCTGAAATATATATCTTCTCTTGTCAGTTTCTGCAATCTTAAGCATCACGGATTGCTGCATACGACAGTTGTTTGATACGCACCCACAATTTATTTAGAGTATTAAAAGTCATTTATTTTCAATTACCATGAAACATTCTATTTAATAGTAAAGGCTTATAAGACAGACAATATGATTAAAAGTGTTTTTGAGTTTTCATAGGATTTACGACTTACTGGCACTAGTTTTTAATAGTCAAAGTAGTAACGCCACTCAAAATATTTTAATGGTAATCTGTCCTCCACATATAATGTGTTTTACAGTCTACTAACAAAAATTTATCAAGTATGGAAGTTGACAAAGGTATCCAGAGATTTATATTGGGTCTCTTTAAATTCTTAAACAAATACAGAAGTTTCAGCCAAGAGGATCAGATTAATTTGATTATTTCTATGAATAATCAGAACTTGGGTATAAAGAGTGTGTATTTTGTAAATATATGGAAAAAAAACTCAGAATGCATTTTCCTCAGGAACTTTATTTATATTTAAAAAAACACAAGCGTGAGTGGTATTCAGCTCTGTTTCTTTTCTGTTTGTACAGTATACAACAAGAAATGTATGTAACTATTATACATTAGTAGAAATTTGTTTCCTGCAAAATAGAACACGATTTAAAAAAAAAACAAAAAATTAATAAAATAATTAAAAAAATCCCTACCAACCTACCCTACTTTTTTTCTGCAGGTTACCCCAAACAGGGGAGGGGGGGGGGGGGGGGTGGCCTCATTAGGAAGGGAAGGTCACAGATTCAGGTTTGTTCAAATCAAGTTCCGGGGTGTGTCTTTGGGCTGCCTATGCGAGCCCAAATTTCACCTTTGTGCAGTATGTGAAAATTCTGTAAAAATCTTTTCATATTTGGTGGATAGCATTCTTAGGGAGTCAGATTCATGTTTATTCATGTGAAGTCCCTAGTTTCATATTTGGGCTTCCTGTGGATGAATTTTAACTTCGTGCAATATGGGGAATATTCTTTAAAATACTTCTTCTTCAGACCCACCACTGAGAAGCTTTTAATCAGGGCTGGGCATTTTATTGTTTTTTTTGTTTTTTTTTTAAACCAAAACCGAATCACCGCCTTAACAAAAAAATGAGACTTTCGGTTTCAACAGATTTCCCAGAATTGGTAAGTTTATGACCTTTCAATCACATGCGTTCCACACACCAAAGGCTAAAATGTCGGGCAAAGAAAAACGCTGTGCCATTTATGCTTACTTCGAGAGGATTAACAACAAATCCCCCCAAAATAGTGGTAGCAAATTTCCGGAATACTAGCAATCTTAAATAATATCTAATGAA
Organism: Pictodentalium vernedei; assembly: GCA_031216915.1. NCBI lineage: Eukaryota > Metazoa > Mollusca > Scaphopoda > Dentaliida > Dentaliidae > Pictodentalium > Pictodentalium vernedei. The sequence continues at coordinate 235,611,667 of CM062295.1, forward strand.
CCACCACCAGAAGGAATATGAAAAATTAAAAAGTCTTACATAAAAATCCACACATGCGAAAAAATCGTTAAGTAAATTTAATGTTCAGGGCACAGCCTCAGGATCACTCATATTCGACTTAGTAGGAATTGAAAGTTACCTGACAATATTTGGTGTAAAAATAATATAAATAATCTTTGACCCAAAATCATCTGCGTACGGCACGAACTAAATTAGTTTGGACATAAACATAAAATTTATAGAGTTTTGAAACCTTAAAGTTCACGTGGGAAAAATGATGGTAAATTATGTTAATTAGCCGACTTCTGGCACGATCTCTGAAAGTGTCACATGCTCAAGGATAATGCTGTGCATTGGCAGTTCTGTTTTTTTGTCAACAATAAAATGGCTTAATTAAAAGAGAACATATCCTGTGAAATGGATGGCAGGTGACTATTGAAAGTTTTTAAAATTTATTGCAAATTGTTTGAATACTATTTGAACTTACTTTAAGGAATTGTGCAGTACTACCCCTCAGTTGTTATAATCAACACATGTTTTCCCATGTGCATTTTGTGCACACAACAAATTCCAAGATGCAATATTGCAAACTTTCAAATCCCATTATGCAGCTGCTCCCCCCTCCCCCCCCCCCCCCCCCCCCCCCTTGAGAAAACATCACTCGCCTGTCTTGACTGAGATGAATGCAATGCAGGGATCAGCCAAGAGGGCGAGTGAAGTTGGCAATTTCTTAACCTTGGCACCGCTCTCTTCGTCCAATTTCTATGTTTGGGCAAAATCAAAGTCGCCTTGTGATTTTGAGAAGTTGCCGTAAGAAAATTGCTTTGTCTTGAGACATTTCAATGCAATCCTTATATTTACTGTTGTGTGACAAAACAAAGGGCATAAAACTGTTTGATACTCAAAATTATGTTCGTTTTAAATGAACAGAATTTAAACATAAAGAAATAAAACTGAAAAAAAAAATTCTGTAAAACACGAACCTCTACAGTTGAAATTAGGAGAGATATTGTGAAAAGTGAGTGAGTTACCAACAAAAGTGATTCATATATCAGAACTTCAAAAATAGGTATCAGAATCAAAAGAAATATGATTTGTGTTCCTTTTATTCCACTGTCATTTGAAGCAGGAACCATTAAGAAACCTGGGCAGTCTATTTTGAAGTGAGCTGCAAGCCGAGAGGTCCTCAGTTCGAATCCCACCTGCGGCAACCGCGTTGTGTCCTTGGGCAAGACACTTCACCCCCATTGCCTTCGTGGGGGCACGGTGACGTGTACTAAGGCGTACTGCACGTCGATGGTGCACCCGTCTTCAACCAATGCTAACCCTGCTTGTGTGGAGTTTGTATGTTGGGGAGCTGACAGTTGCTCGCCATTGCTGGGTGGTTCTCTCTGGGTACTCCGGCTTCCTCCACCCGTAAAACTGTCGCGGTCATGTTTTGCCATTGTGCAGAAATATGTGACCTTAAACACCAATAAATAAATAAATAATAAATTTTGAAGCGATGTGATAATTACCGAAATAAGCACAACAATTGCATATTATCCACAAAACCATGGTGAGAGCTTGGCAACTCCTTAAAAATAAGGAAATGTTGATTTTTGCTAAAATGTAGCTTTTCTTGTAAATGCTTGCATCTTGACCAAGCCCCAAATCTCACTGACAGAAGAAGGCAGATCCCACCAGTGGTGGAGCCATGGTTTGAAATCCTGTGGGACCATGCTGGGTAAGAGGTTTGGGTGGAGGGGGGGGATCTCAGGACTGAGGGCAATGTACTTTACTGAGGGCAGGAAATCAAAAAGAATCTTTTCAATTTGGGGGATGGGGAGGAGCAAGTGGGATTGGGGGGAGGGGGTGGTCAAGTGGGCTTGTTCCACCCATGCACATGCGCACAACTAATACTATAGGGCCGGAAATATGTCCATTAGCTGAGAAGAGTGGTGAACACTAAGTAACCACCCGGGTGACTCAACCTGTTGTAGATAGATGCCTCATGATTTGGATGGCAAATACAGACACATTTTATGTGTATTATATTACCCTATAAAATGTGGATTTCTACAATGTATTTTGAAAAACTGAAAACCGAACCGAAAACAAAGTTTTTGTATGAAATCGAACTGAAATGCAAATTTCAAAAACCGTCCAGACCCCTATTTTTTGATATTGGTATACATCATCCTTAAGCTGTTCATAATTCAAATACGTTAATATATAAAGTCCCTGGGGTTCAAATTGGGACTCTTATGGGAGCCCAAGTTTTAACTGAGTACTATATGAAGAAATTTCTTTAAAATCTTCCCTCTGCAAATCCGCCA